>OZ024826.1:9745955-10104556 GCA_964016985.1 Anodontia alba | reverse complement strand
GTTGTCGTGCCACGTAGTGCTGCTGAAGGGTGCTGGGAACGTACACTGTGCTGCAACTATAACAAAATTAACCCTGTTTACTTGTGACTTTCGAATTGCTTTTATGCAAACTGAGCTCCTTTGAAGAGGGTTCTACTCTAAAAAGAAAACAATTGCTCAAAATGTGGCGCAAATCTTTCCCCTTAGGGAATGCCCCTTTTTATGACCGAACAAATACATTTTAATAGACTTGTCCCTGTTGAAAGTGTATCCAGCCTTTTTAAGAATAAAGTATCGAGCAAAGCCAGAATAGTCTCCACAGAGCCTTCTTCATTCATGAATATGTTCTATTGTTTTAAATGCGACAATTATCATGCTGATTGGGATGCGCGAATATGTAGATCAGTACATTAATAAGATCAAGTTATATGTTCCACAATAATGTATAGAGCAAACAGAGGTATGTATGGTTTTAAAGTATTAGGTGGATTATTTGGATTTTGCAGTGTTTAAACAAGGGCCCAGGTATTCAAAACTAACGATATTGTTAATAAACGTATCGTTAAAACTTTGATCTTTATATATGGCATATATGCTAATATTTTTGCTGAAAACAAAAAAATTAAGTTACTATTGCATTTGCAAAAGCTACTCACATTTTTTCAGCAAAAAGACCTGTGAATAGATATTGTATTTACTAGAGCAGCTAACATTTTGGCCACTAACGAGCTCGTTAAGCTAAAGATGCTTTGAACAACTGAGTCCAGATTTTTAATGTGTTTGTTTTCACTTCTGGCTACACTTAATACTGCATCAAATAGTCTTCATTGGCTTTATAACCAAACAGTTCCCATATTATATAGTGAAAATGCAATAGCTGACACAACTCTAGATAACGGGTATTAACCCTTATCTTGCTGAACACGTTGTGCCCTGTCTTAGCAAACAGTGTAGTTCCAGATCAGTTGGCTTTTGAGGAAGCCAGCTGATCTGGATCTGCACTGTTTGTCAATAACTATGTGAATTTCTATCAACAGCCCGGATCAAGTAATCTGATTGGCTGGAAATTAGAAGTGTGCATGCATCTTAATTTATTTAGCCTGACAGATATATATATATATATATATATATATATATATATATATATATATATATATATATATATATATATATATATATATATATATATATATATATAATATTGTAAGTACCCTTTAGAAATGCCTCTGTGAGACGCTCATATTCTACACAACATACTTTTTATGTAGAAATTAGAAAATATCAATATTTCGGTTAAGATCTGGCTGATCTAGATCTACGGCTAACAGGTGTTTATTTTATACAGATATTTTAACATAATGCTAATCTTGGCATTTGTCATCAGTATATACTACAATGGCCCCTTTTTGATGTTATGGCTAGTATTATGAATGTGATTATCATATTCGCATAATGCACATACTAGCGTTTAGGGATAAAACGTACCAATAAAAACAAGTAATAACAACAAACAAACAACAAAAACAACGAAACATACCTGTTATACGAGTATACTGAAATAAAAACTGGAAGTAAGAAACGCACGCTTTAATAATAATAATGATAATAATAATAGTAATAATAATAATAATAATAATAGTTATAATTAAAATAATAATAATAATAATGATAATACTACTAATTCTACTACTAAAACATTTGAACTAGAGTTGACGAAAATTCACAACTGTAACTTATTTACAAAAGTGATATTATATTTTTCCCTGTCTAAAATAAGGGTCGTATTTGCCCTTAGTAATTGGACGAACAGAACGCGGCGTCTGATCAGTCTACTCTGTTTTCCACTCTTGTAGCAACATTTAAACACGTCAACAGATAGTAGAAAGGACGTTCAGTTTTCATAAATGGAGAATTATCCTAAACACATAGATAGATAGATAGATAGATAGATAGATAGATAGATAGATAGATAGATAGATAGATACACTTGTACTGCCTATGGTACAATCCGTCTTTTATAGCGACGCGGTAGAGTGTAGGACTTTGAGTCCAGCGGACCGGGTTCGATCCCGGTAGGGGAAAAATGTTATTTGCATTTTCTCACCTGTTATATATAGATAGATAGATAGATAGATAGTTACCTTCATTATAAATTAATCCAAATACTAAAATAAATACTAAATTAACTGCTAATTTCCTCATATTGTAGTTTTAGTATCACATATTTCGTCTCTCGGTACATGTATAAGTTGGGCATTAATATATTAATTTTCGAAAGGCAATTTTTATATATGAATAAACAAAACTTGTCGCCATATTGAATGTGAATCTATCTGGTCGACATGGTATTAAAACAATACATTTCGTATCTATTACTCTTTCTTTTTTGAAAACTTACTCGCTTCATGTAACAAACATAAAGCTTTCTTCTCTATTGAACGGCGCACGGGTATGAGTTAAATTGAGATTCTATGTCCTAGTCAACAATCTTTTAGTCATCTCGATGCGTTACTACAGAATTTGATGGATTTGTATCTGAAATTGGACGATATATTTTCAGAGGAAACAAATTTGTCCAACATGATTATGTTTGTTTGTGTTGAGGTTTTACGGCACATTCAACCAGATAGGGTCATGTTGAGCGCTTTCAGTTTACCAAAACACTTTTTTACTGGGCTGGCTTAATCCTCTCATCGGTTAACCAGTATTGTGCACGTTCTTTCACCAGAAACTGACAACTGCCATTCTTGAATCAGCGGTAGGGAGAGAATGACCGTAAAAAACTATTTCATGATCAATCTCCACGAAAGCATGTTGCCGATCAGACGAGGGTACAACACGCAACCTCCTGATCACCACTTGGACACGCAACATGATTATGTCCTCTTTTGAAAACCGATCTATTCTATCAGGAAATTCTTTTTCTCAAAGAGTAGATCTCTTTTCTGAAGGGATTTAGTCTGTAATAAAACGTCCAAGGAGTTAAAAGTTATCTTCTTTTCATGAAGTACCAGAAAATCCACCAAGTGCATCTTCATGAAGAAAACACGCCTATGTAACTTTGACTCTCTTAAACCCCACTTTTATATAGTAAAACTGGGGTTTACAGGGGCATACATTATTTTTCTTATTTTACTAAAACATAGATTGTGAATATTCGTTAGAACCGCCTCGCCGAGGCGGTTCTATCGAGTACCCACAATATATGTTTTGAGCAGAAACATGAAAAATATCTGAGTTTTAATCTGAAAATATTCCTTGTTTGATTGTAAAATTTTCATTATATTTGAATAGGCATGTTTTCGTAATGTTAACCTCTACCATGCTCTGGGCAAATTCAGCAGACAACAAATGGATGATGTTTTCCTTTCTTTTTCTCTGTAAACATGGATTTACATTTCGTGCAAGTTTCTTGTATGAAATATCAATTTTTGTTTTATTTGCAAAAATAAGAAGAAAAAAAAAAAAAAAAAAAAAAAAAAAAAAAAAAAAAAAAAGAAATTGTCGTCTGCTGAAGTTCTTAATCAGTAAGTTGCTAGTGGTTCTGCTCAGTATCGCATGTTCAGCTTTCAGACTAAGTGCGATGGACCTGACCAGGCGGCTGATCTTTCAGCTTTGTTTGACCCATTTATGACTGGTGTACACTTCTACCTTGCTCTTTGGATAGATTAATTTCCAATTTAAGGGACGCCTGGTTTGTTTTAGTATTATCTTTATTATGGATATTCCTATTTTTTACGCAAACAGTGTAGGCGTCTGATCTGGGTCTGCACTCTTTGAGAATTACCTTCTTAGCGGCTGCTAGGCATAAATGTATTAAATGTAGATTGGCTTAGATCGCTTTTCTGTGCCACGGTTATTTTTCTTAACTCGTTAAAGCATTCAGTTCGTTTAAAGAATATCAATAACTTGTTTTCTAGCCAATTTAAGCTGATATCAGAGTAATGGAAAATCTTTATTTTGCTCAGAAAATAGGTGGTTTGTCCATAACACGCAAATTAATTTAAACAGTAAATGTTAAACCGTAATTTATGGGAAAGTAATAAAATACACCTAAACAAGTTTTATCGCGCACACTACGGGTTACAAATTTCTCTTTAAGTCTATACTTACCCTTAAGAATACAAAAGAAATATTGGTTTCTTTTGTTTCAGTCAATGTAAAGGTTGTTACCAGTTGTTAGATACCAGCTTAAAAATAACAGCCTTATTATGAAACAAAACTACACGTATCTACTTTTTGACCATAACGTAAAATGATTACAAAGGAAAATGCAAACAGAAACAATTTAGGATTGATACTTTTAAGCATCATTATAGGAGGTATGTAGTAAGGTTCTTTCGTCTCTCTTGCTTGTAAGATTAATTTGTTTATAGAAAATATAATACGAGCCACAACGTAAGAAAACATACCTTCAGATCAAATTGCGCAGTCGCACAGTCTGATCAGAATCTTTGTTATCCACATGAAGAAACGTTACACCAATTAGCAGTCAAAAATGCACACAGTAAAATATTCAGGGACCAGTTGTTCAAAACTAACGATGTCATTACTTAATATATCGTTAAAACTTTGATCATTAAATACAGCATATACACTAATATTTCTGCTGAAAAAAAATTTTTAGCAAAAAAATACCTGTGAATTAGATATTCTACTTATTAGAACAGTTGACATTTTGACCACTAACGAACTTGTTAATCTAACGATGCTTTGAACAACTGGACTCAGGTCACTGTATGAATGCACAGGCTGAGCTAAATCTTCATTGAGCGCACATGTCCAAAGGTATGTTTCTGACGTTTTTGCTCATATTCTAATGTATACCACTGAATCAAGCAGAGCTTTTTCTTATTCCTAGGCACAAAACAGTGGTTTTGGCATAATGATTTCCTGCTTGTTATCCGTTTTTTTTCCGTTCGCCTCTCACACGTAAATGAACAGTCGTCAGTGCGATACCGTCAGTTCTTTTTCATGGATTGCTATGGGAGTTTATACATGTATATACATTTTCATTGAACTTATATAGGATCTTCTATAGGTTTATTGTAACATCTGTATTTTAGTTGACGGATAATTGAGAAGTTAACCCATTTACACCTAATGTTCCATCAAAGGGACACTGAAAAAAAAAAAAAAAAAAAAAAAAAAACAGTGAAGACCCTGATAAGACGCCGAAGAACGGGGCGTTTGATGAGGGTTTCACAGTTTACTTTTATTTAAAAAAAATTCTACAAATCATGATAATGATAAAAACTAACAAGATATCCCTTCTACAGGAAATGGGCGTGCACAAAGAGTTAAGGTGGAATAGTCCACTAGGCATTAGCGGGTTAAATGTATAATATACTAGCACTTTGGGAAATCGGAACTGTGTGGCTGTTATAGAAGGCTGTTCGTGTTTAACATTATTCAAGTTCCCAACGACACAGACACTTATTTTGTGATACATGTTTTTTTTTTTTTTTTTTTTTTAATTTGGTATCATTCATTCACACAATGTGTCTATCAAAACTACTGCTAGTTTTTTAAATCTCTTCAAAATGAGTAGTCTGGTACGTTAACCTTGTTGTCTGAATAGGAATATACATCACGAAAACATGCCTAAATAATTTTGACCCCCTTAAACCCCACTTTTATATAGTAAAACTGGGGCTTACAGGGGTAAACATTATTTTTCTTATTTTTGCTCAAAAACATAGATTGTGGGTACTCGTTAGAACCGCCCTGTCGAGGCGGTTCTAACGAGTACCCACAATCTATGTTTTGATCAGAAATATGAAAAAAATATCAGAATTTTTATCTGAGAATTTTCAGTTTTTGGTGGTAAATTTTTAGTATATTTGAATAGGCATGTTTTCGTAATGATACAAAAAGAAAAACATCCATGAAAATTTTAAATATTTGCACAAAGACATGTTGAAACAGGATCAAATTACATACTTTCTTTATGCTTTCTCTGAATTCAAATCGTCTAGCTTTGCGTTTTATTTCGACACATTTCGAAATGGGGTCTTTTCTAATTATCACATTAGCCTTTACCACTCTCTCTAAATGGTAATTATTCATATTTTTCTCAGAAAATACATTGTGGGAATTTCCATTTCATGCAAATTGTGTCCAGGAGACATTTTTATGAAATCTGAAATATTATATTCTTGAACAATAAGAAAACCTATTACAAAACTGGCTTCTGATGATTTTTACCAACCTTAACAACAGGATTCGAAATGATACGAATATTTATGTCATCTTTTGTCTCGGTTTATTTCTACTACAGCGAATGCTCAGTGTAACGTCCAGCCGCCATTCAATAATTCTAGTTGGCATGACAACACTTAGGATACCTTGACCTTCACAACACAGTATACGACAGGATGGTTGTTTACACCGTTTTACCAGACGGTGTCTCAGTGGCAATGTGTCAACAGCACAGCGACAGAGTATCTTGTTATGAGGTTAGATGTTAACCTTTACTACTCTTGGAAAATTCAGCAGACGACAAACGGATGACATTTTTTCTTATTTATCACATAAGATAGGACATTACATATAAACTGTCTGTTAAGGAGATGGAAGTTATCAATTTGAAGGGCAAATATTGGTACGGCCTTGACCCTTTCCGGCTTGCAGACCAAAACCTAATTTTGAAAACAATGTGGATTCTGAAGATTAATGAGGCATCTCATCAGGATCTACATTTTCTGCCGTCCTGTTTTGAATGTAGACTGAGACCCCTATTTGAAACAATAGTTCTAACCAGATTCAAAGATGGACGAGTCCTTTAGAAACACAGGGATGAAAGATTTAAGTTGTCCCCGTGTTTAGGTAAATACGGTAGTTGATGGCCCTAGAGCAGAAGAGACTCCAAAGAGAAGCCCATTCTGACTTATCATGTTTTCTTGGTTATTAAACAAATGTAAAATGAATGGAAATAATCAATATATTGCATTTGTATTATATAGGGTTATTGGTGAATATTGTCCTGAGTTAGGCTATCGAAGAACAATTGCTTGCGAGTGTCCGTAGATATCCAAAGCAATAACTCTTTTTATTATATTGCTATAAACAGTTTTTCTCGATTAAATGCTTAATAGACAAAATTATGTCAACATGCTTTGTCTGAAAGCAATCCTAACAACGGTGCAAAATTAATATTACAAAAGCGATATCATTTCAGCAGTAGTGTGATATCAAATGTCATACAACGGTAACATTTGAAGGTTTCCGAAAAAGCGTGCAATATCAAGTAAGCATGCAGATATAGTATGATATCCGCACGCTTGCTCTTCGGATTTTATCGCATATCTTTTTAATCATTCAATATTTACAGCTATTTAATGAGCCCGAAATATTGGGATATCTTAAGGATAATCTGGAGGCTGACCAAACATGACGGCGAAATTTGCCACCTGTACACATCATCAGAAAATATCAACAAAAATCACAAATGAAGTGCGTGTCTCATAAATTCAACTGATAACTTAAATGTCAAGGCATATCAAGTGGGTTATCAAGAGATATAAATGCATTTTACAAGTATGAAAAAACTAACCTTCTTACTTGTGCAAATATGGGACCAAAAGTGCCCTTTTCTTTTTCATAAATTCATAAACTACTAACGTCAGTTTGTTTTACAATGTTCCGTCTAGAGCAGCCGGATATTAAAATATCCAACAGCTTTCAAAACACAAACAGAATATGCCTATGTCCGCAGGTACCCAAACTGATACACAAAACTAAAATCTTGTCCTTTCATGTATATACCGAACTGGATACCGGTTTGTATTCTATCTACACGTGCAAGGGGGACAGCTAAGTACATTATATATGTACGGTCAATGTATATTGTTTAGAGCTGTTTGAGTGGCCTTCCTGGAAGCAAAAACTAACCTTCTTACTTGTGCAAATTTGGGACCAAAAGTGTTCTTTTCTTTTTCATAAATTCATAAACTACTAACGTAGTTTGTTTTACAATGTTCCGTCTAGAGCAGCCGGATATTAAAATATCCAACAGCTTTCAAAATACAAACAGAATATGCCTATGTCCGCAGGTACCCAAACTGCTACACAAAACTAAAATCTTGTCCTTTCATGTATATACCGAACTGGATACCGGTTTGTATTCTATCTGCACGTGCAAGGGGGACAGCTAAGTACATTATATATGTACGGTCAATGTACATTGTTTAGAGCTGTTTGAGTGGCCTTCCTGGAAGCAAAAGTGTGTCTTTATTTGAATGAATTTGGATATCTTATTTTCCGGTGCCCTAGATGGAACATTGTAAAAGAAAATGACATAAGTACTTTATGTATTCATGTAAAGAAAACAGGAATTGTTCTGTCTCAAAATTACGCAAGTTAGAACGTAAGATTTTTCATACTTATAAAATGCATTTTATCTATTAATAACCACTTGATATACCCTGACGTTTAAGTTATTAATTCAATTTGTGAGGCGCATTTCATTTGTGATTTTTGTTGATATTTTAAGATGGCGTGTACAGGTGGTAAATTCCGGCGCCATGTTTGGTCAGCCGCCAGATTATCCTTAAACCCACTGACCATCAAACTTGAACAAGTCACTTATTACATGTAGATCTGTCTAAACACTGCTAGGTGAGTTGCAAACATTGTAGACCCTGTTCACTTGTTTTGAGGGAGAAACTGAACTTACGTTAGTAACGTAAGTAGATGCTCAATCTTTTAATCTCTCCTACAGAACCTCAAGCACATTTCATTATGAGAAGTCTCCAGGATCATGGACAAATCTGTATGGTTACCTGTGTCTAAAACTGGCCAACATCACTGATACTTCCTACGCGTATTATCAGTTATTATTATGTGGAATGGATAAACATTCAATGAAGGAACTCTGTCAAACTTGTAGAGGTTTATTCCAATAGGAAAGAATGTGCCTCCGCAGATTTTGTCGTTCCAGGACAGACCCCCTTTTCAGGAGAAGCTTCATGTAACGGTAACATTCGAAAGAATCCGAATAAGCGTGCAATATCAAGCAAGCGTGCCGATATCGTATGATATCCGCACGCTCTGCTCTTTGAATTTCATAGCATATTTTCAATCATTCAAGTCGATCTCAAATAAAAGGGGCGTTTGATTATTTTTATAATCATTGTAACACACAGCAATTCCTCTTCGTATTTAATGCAAATACTGTAGATCCTGATCAGCCGCAACATTCTGTGGCGTCTGTTTAGTGTCTACACTGTTTGCCAATGTCCCTTTTATGGGACAAAAGAGACAGTAAGCTATAATGAGCCGTTGGAAAGTCACAAATGTTGTCCCTCTTGTAATCATTGGCGGTACATCTACCAAACGTATCAATTCCCCTTATACAGTCGAACCTCGTTATCTCGAACTCGCTTATTTCGAATTACCGCCTATCTCGAAGTGAAAATCTGGTCCCTGTTTTAACATTAAACTATGACAACAGGTAACAAAATAATGTGGAAAAGAGAGCAATTTCTCCTCTTTTCCACATTATATATATATATATATATATATATATATATATATATATATATATATATATATATATATATATATATATATATATATATTTCTAACTTCAGGAGTCCAATTACATATTCATTTGTTAAATGTTGTTGTTCATTTTATTGTTTTCCTCACTCTCTCAACTCTGATATGTCGAAGAACGGATATCTCGAAGTGTTTCTGTGAGTCCCTTGGAATTCGAGATAACGAGATTCGACTGTATATTCATTTCAAAATATTCCGAAAGGTTAATAGTGCAGTCGTAGATATGTAAACAGACTTAATAATAAAGGCCAATAATGTAATAATGACACCTAGTATCTATCATGATGAATGGTTGATACTCACGTAACAGCACGTTACTTCAAACTAATTGTAGACAGAAACAGAATCTGTGCTTTGATATTAAGTTCTTAAACCTTATACTTTATGTATGTAATCTCTGTTTTATATACATGAAGACAAAATGAAGAACCGGCCATCCTTCATATTTAATATGTATGAAAAAGCGTTTTTGAACTGTTTATGTTTTAAAGATAAATACGTCGTAGATGTTTATTGCAGTACAGGTCAATGCAATTGGAGGGGAGAGGATGAAACTCAATACTCTGTCTTCTCTGGATGCACAAGATGTCTGTGACGAAACTGTGTCCCTGCAATGGAATACCATGTTCTTGTTAAGACTGGTTTGTAGTACATCATGAAAATATAACTATACAATTTTGACCCCATTTAACCCTACTATTTCTTTTTTCTACTCTAAAACATAGATTGTGGGTACTCGTTAGAACCGTCCCAGAGAGGCGGTTTCAACGAGTACACACGATCTTTTTTGAGCAGAAATACGAAAAAATATCAGATTTTTATCTGAAAACGTTCAATGTTTGGTGATGGGATTTTCAATATGTTTAAATTTAAAATACATTCATTTATTCTGATATTTGCAACGTCTTTTATACAGTTCTAGGACGTGAGCGAACAGCGTCGTTATTCATGTACAGTATATAAAGGGCTACTTGATGATGTATTAGTTTAATCAAAATATCTTGAATATCGAACATGAAACTATAAACCGCGCTTTGTATAAAACTCATCTATATTAAGTATCATGCTAGCATTTTCAATGGGCATCGAGACAACTCCAAATAAAATATCTTAACCCTTCTTTCATCCGACTCTTCCATCTTTTAAATTGGATACATTCATTCTTTGTAAATAAGGGATAAATAAGTCAGTGATAATTAACATTCGGATCTGCACTGTTTGCATAGATATCTGTACCGGTCTACAAGATTGAAAATGGATAAATACCGCTTCTGAGGCAAATTTATGTCGAAATAAACTGGGTTTATTGAAATTGGTAAAAGGTATTATAACGAATTATACATTACCGCCATAACCATGTAAGTGTGACAATGTGCCGAGATCATCTAGATGAAGACTTTTTTGGCAAAAGTGTAGGATATGTACTTGTGAGGGGTTAGTCGGGAGAGGTGTGGTAATAATGAGTGTCCTTGTGTGGTATGGTGAAAACAATCAGTATTTTGGTGGTAGGCTTAAAATAATTTATGAATAAAATAATTAAAATAATTAAATAATTTATGAATGAAGTGTTCGTTGAAGTTGGTAGGTTTCCATTATGAACAGGAAAGGGATCAGACATTGTGATGATAAGGACATATCATAACGCGTCATGCACTTTGTTCATACACGATATTGATTTCTATGTAATATTTGTTTATGCATTTGAAAAACGTATTCTTTACGTATTTGTGCAGACATTCCAGAATACTTAACAGGAACTTACGGACTGTACTATCAACACACACGCACAAACGCTCGCACGCACGCAAGCACGCACGCACACAAACCTCTTAGTCGATGACTAATATTTAGTGTACCGTATTAAACGTAAGTATTCAGACAGACAGGCCTAAGCAAACAGTACAACCCCTCCCTCCGCCCCACACCCCTTGAAAAGACGCCACAGAACGTGCGCAAGTGGTAAGGGTCTGCACTGTTTACCACTCATCCAGCAGTTTTGAGTGACATCTACAGCTAGTAAAATGGAAATGTTTAAATGTTAGGAAAGACGAGACAAGTAGTACGGACTCCAGTACTCCAGTTTTGCTAAGCCAAGCATCAGAAAGATATACGATTTATTTCGATATAAGAAGAAAGCAACGGACATGTTTGTATATAAAACATTTGTATAATAGCACTACATTTCGCGAAAACTTGCACTTTTATGTGGAGGCTTAGCTTATACTTAATAATTTCTGAACATACAAAACCTTGTATATTCAGGTTAAACGCATAAAAAATTAAAGAAAAACGCTCAAAACAGAAAGCAGAATGTTTTTTTTTCTCAGGCACATATGCAAAACATGACGTCGTTAGTAACACTTCAGCTATTTTTTTAAGTGAGAGTACCCCATTTTCTTGTCTGACATCAAACTGTAAATTTTTCATGCAAACTGCGTTTCAAATAAAACTCTATACCATTTTCTACAGCTTTTATTAGAAGGTATACAGAAATGAATTTATGCCATAAAAAGTTCGATTTTTTGTCTAATATGGCTGCTACAATAAACCTGTAAGAAAACGTTTGATTGCAAACGTTGACACGTTTTAAATTTTACCAGACATCTTTCGAGCGTTCGTGCTTATGAGCTTTCAATGAAAATATTCGTACAGAACACTGTATTGTACTTACGTAAGTCTTAAACATGCATACTGAGGGAAATCGCCGCGCATTTCTTCATAATTTCAAAACCTTTGTTGACGAACTTTAAAGGGGGAAGAATGTATGAAGACCCAACTAAATAATAGGTGTAATTTCTGCAAACTAAAATGCCCATCAAAATTCCATAAAATGCACCAGTTTTATAAAACGCGACAAGAATTTTAAACAATCAGTACTATTTTACATTCAGACATCAACTGTACAAATTAGTTTATCGCGAGTAGTGTGTATATTGGATGGATTCCACCTGACAGTATATACATATGTACTTTTCGCTCAATAGAACTTATAGTTGCTTGGCAAAATTCTAAACCAGTGTCATGCAAAGTGCACGCGTTTCTCTAAAATGCAATTCGCGATTCTATACAGCACACACAAAACCAAACAAGCGTCAATATAACAAACGCACGAAAAGCACTAATATTAGCTCGCTCTTCCCCAAGCGAGGTAAACACAATGCTAAAAGGATTGAAAAACAAAATAACACAAGGCAAGAGTTAAACAATCGCCTCGTAGAATAAACCACAAAGCCGGAAAGCGACAAAGAGTGAGATTAACACCGGGAGCACCGCCTTAGACGCCTACGTACCAAACGCGCTAAGATTAGCTGTCTCTCGTTCCCAAGCAAGGTAATCGCAATGCTAAAAGGGTCGAAAAATACAAGAACAAAATAACACAAAGCAAGACTTTAAACAATCGCCTCCGAGAAGAAACCCCAAAGCAACAGAGTAAGACCAATACCTGGAATACCGCTTATCATGCGTGTGGTGGGGCGGGAGGAGCGGGATTAAACACTTTTACAGTCGATTAACTTCACCCTGGGTCCAAGCTTTATTTACGTATACAAACTTTCAGCTGTATATCTTTCCCATGCCAGGGTTACGTTTTCTTGCAAGGTACAGGAATCAGGAAACCCGATTAAAGGGCCCGATAATATAATTATTACTCAGATGAATAGGACTTACTGCCAGGCATTTCGGGTATTTTGTTTTTCCTACTTCTTAGATTGAAGTAAATTCCAATGATGACACCAACAGCAATCACAAGCAAAAGTACAACAACGACGACTATAGCAGCTATGGGTCCATCAGACATCCTTTCTGTAGAAATGGAATGCGAATATGGCGCTGGAAATATAAATTGACATTAATGAGACGCACAGGAGAGAAGATAATAGTTTGAAATGTACACCCAACAAAGCCTTTCAAACCGTGCGATGTATATGTAGTGGTCGTCTTTGTGTGTGTGATAATCTTGCATTCTCATTGTAATCACTAAGGGACAGGGGATAGCGGTGACATAGCGAGGCTTAAATGCCATGATTTAATCTCCAAGGAGTCCTGACAGTATCGTAGATGTGCCGGGGTATTAATTTACCACCAAAATGCTTTTCATACGTAAATTAAAGCCACAGGTTGTCAAAAAAAAAAAAAAAAAAAAAAAAGTTTGATCGTGTAGCGTATCGTAAAGAAATTACGTCCGTTACAACACAACTGGTAACAGAAGCAGCTATTGAGAGCAGAAAGCGAATCTATAAAAGGCGATATTCAGATCATGAAAAGAGGTTTTAATTCAAGGTTTGCGCTTTGATACTCATAAAACGCATTTGATAGAGCGCTTGTGCTCTCTATGTAAAATATTACCAAATTTGTATGTCAACTCAGCATCGTTATATAATAATCCGGGGTATTTTTTGTATACAGAAATATATGCTGAAACACGGTTCCTTTGGAACAAGAAACACATTTAACAGACGAAAATAGTAGACTCGTTTTTCATTGAGCCTTTTTATGATCAGTTATCTATTGTGCAACACAGTTAACGCCTCCTAGCCTGAGGTTGATCAGTAGTCTACTTTCAAATGCAGTAATATTCCGCTATCAAGACCCCTCAAAAACAAGACCACTCAGCTATTAAGATAAGCTTTGCCAGCCCCAATGGGCTGTTCTTATAAAAAAAAACAAAAAAAAAAAAAAAACAAAAAAAAAACAAAAAAAAAAAAAAAAAAAAAAAACATTTTACCTGGAACTTTGTTCTACATTCAATATTAAGACCACCTCTTTTATAAGATTATTTTTAGGCATGACCAAAGATGGTCTTAACAGCGTAAGTTTACTGTATATCAAAATAAACTCCATCACGATAACATAACCTATATAATATTGACCCCTTTAAACCCCACCTTTATATAGTAAAACTGAGATTTACAGGGGTATACATTATTTTTCACATTTCTGCTCAAAAACATAGATTGTAGGTACTCGTTACAACCGCCTTGTCGAGGCGGGTCTAACGAGAACCCACCATCTATGTTTTAGGCAGAAAAATATGAAAAATATCAGAATTTTATCTGAAAATTTTCATCTTTTGGGTGATAAAATTTTCAGTATATTTGCACAGGCTTGTTTTCGTATAAGCGGTACTTAAAACAAGTATTAGCTGCCACAAAAAGCTTTGTCTACACTTCGCACACAATAACTGTTCAAGTTGATTTTAGAAGTATTGGGGTTTTTACATGCGAATCTTGTCTAAGTAACTTTCAAAATGCTATGGGTGAATTGGCGAGGTCTAAATAATATATCTTCTAAATGAAAATGACAATAAAATTCGAATAAAATGTGAAATTACATCTAATTTCTCATCGCTTGTATGCTTACCTCATCATAACTTGAATAAATAGTTAAAAGAAGAATATATTTTGTCACGCTGTCCAGGAAATGCTATAATTAAAGTCAAATTGCTCTTAGCAATACAATGCATCCAACATGTTTAAGGGAAATTGTCAACATTAATGTATATCCCATTAACTTTGATATAGTGAAATATTATTCTATCTTATTCAGCGCTATACATGTATCTAGTCCCAGGTTTTACTTGTAAACAGCACGACAAAGACAATGATTGGGCAATGTATACAAGGGCACAGTGAACCAATTGTGACAGGACTGCTGATTGGTGCAAAAAAGTGTAGGGAAGCCCGGGGTAGTTATTTTGTGTAAGGGGGCCTGTGATTGGTTAATAATAAAGATGAATTAAAACTCATCATTCTAATTTGAAGAAAAAAATGTCTGTTTGTAATTTCCTGATTGTTTCAAAGAAATAAATGTTTCTGTGTGTGTTTGCTGGAGCCCAAAGAAGAAGTGGTGAAATTGCAAAGTTTCAATTTTTGATACCTGCCAACTGAGGGGTTGCTACATTCAGCCTCCAAAAAGTCCCTGAAAGTGCTGGTGATGGTGGTATTTTTCCTTGTTTATTTTGCTATGCTAAGCCTGGGCTTTGAATTAAAACAAAATTTAGAAGCCCAGCCATACCCTGAACTGAACCCTTAAGCACCAAAAAGGGTGGAATTACTATGGAGCTCTATGGGAAAAATAATTAGTTCACTGTACCATACACACTAAAACAAACTATATGAACGTTTTACAGCCACCATTATCGCGTTAAGCATCAGCCGTAATTACGATAAATATAAGCTACGTCACAGGAAAAGATCCGTTATAGCATATTCGACCAGCATAATTTCAGGCGAGCCGCCACAAACCATTTAATACCAGCCGTAGTGAAGATAAACAAAAACTGACAGGATGGATCCTTTGGATATAAGAAACATAACAAATATGTTCGATTATTGTGAAAAGCATATGCGTTATTGTTTTTATAAATGATTAGTTTCTTACTGATATGTTCCATATAAAAAGATATCTACTTACGACATGTAACTGAAAAAGAAAACAAAACAGAAACAATTATTAAAATATTCTAACCCTTCTCTTGCTGAACACGGCATGCACTGTCCTAGCAAACAGTGTAGATCCAGATCAGTTGGCTTGAAACAAACTGATCTGGATCTGCTAAATATGTGAATTTCCATAAAAAAAACCGGATCAAGTAATCTGATTGGCTGGAAAGTAGAAGTGGGAGTGGCAAGGGTTAAACAGTGTACACGTACACATTAACAAATACACATTTATATATATTATTATAGTCGGAGAGGTTTAGGACAAAGCAACGTTTGCAGCAACCTTTTAACGATGAAACAATTGCCAAATACCAAATATAGTCAGATTTTCCAGGTAGATGAAATTGATAAATATTTAATAAAGTCAACATTGTTTAGCCGCAGCTTTAGAAAACGTACATTCGGAAAGTGCGCCAATCGAACATTCAGACCAGCCTGCGCATTTGCACAGTCTGATCAGCATCTTCATTGATCGCAGTTTGGATAGCCAAGGATACAATGTCTCTTTTACAAAGAGTTTTCGAAGGCTGACTTAAGTCTTTGTCGGGCGCACACATCAGAAGGTATGTTTTTTTCAACGTTGCATCTCATATAACTCAATATGGAATATGTCTATGCAATTAAACTAAATTTCTGCTGTTAAGACTACATAAAAAAACAAGACCAATCCACTATTAAGACCAACATTTCTAGTCAAAAATCTGGTTTTGTTGTCAGTCTACATAGCTTCAGATAAGAGGTTGGATCTGCAAAATACATTTTTATTTCTCCACAAAAATATGTTGTGATACCCATTAGAAACGCCTCGCATTTTTTTTTGTGGAGAAATACGTAAAAATGTCAGAACGTTTTGGCTGGAAAAAATAAGAAAAAAAAAAAATAATACTATATCTGGAACTAAAATCTAATTTCAATATTTAGACAATCCCGCCAATAAGACCGCTTTCAGGCAGTGACAATATGGTCTTAAAGAAACTGCACAACACCCTAATGACCATGAGCAGATAAAGATAAGAAATGCTTGATGACTATAGCCACCCTTATAGGTGGGGCCTGATAAGGGGAAATTAGATTTGATATCAGCGAAGCTTATGATGAAGAAAAAGAAACAGGTAAAGTGGGTTACTAAGTGATAATCTGATTTTTTTTCTCTTTATTCAATACAATATTGTTGGTCGTTATTCACCAGAATCGCCTCTCCAAGGCAGTTCTAATGAATACCCACAACATATTTTATGGAGAATTAGAGATACTTATGCCTCTATATCATCAAATGCCCTCTTTATCTGCTTCTTACTTGCATACATTTCCAGTAGCACTATTTTAGTAGCGTCACTGAAAAAGGTGACATAAATAAATCCATTGTTTAGAAAAAGCATTACTTTGTAGCACTTTTATTTTTTCGCACAGACATAAGAGAATTATTACTCACCATGCCAAGTGTGGATTTATTAGACGACAAATAAAAACGATTCTTTTTTTATTTTTCCCATAAAATAAGGTATGACATTTCATGCGAACGGACTCAAAGGGAGAGAATTTGCATGAAATGTCAAATCCTATTTTACGAGAAAAATAAGAATTTTTTTTTTTCTTTTTCTCTCCGCAGTTCAGTGTGTAATAATAATGCCCTTCTGATTTTAGTAAATAATGTGATTGATTATTGAAAGTACTGGAAAACATGTTTTGTCATATAAAATGCAACATACAATGAAGAAAAAAATCACAATTTTTAACAGGTACTAAAAACACAAATCACATTAATTTCTGCAAAATAACATATACGCTCAATGAAGACTAGGATCAGTCTGCGCATCTCCGCAGCCTGATCAGTCTGTGCTATTTGGACGAAGAAGCAGTGTATCTTATAAAGTGTGTGGGGAAGACTGATCAGACTGTGAAGCTGTGCAGGCTGTTCAAATCTTTACTAAATATAAGACTAGTTTGTAGAAATAGCTTTTGTTTCAGAAAATTCAGTTTGTGTGATTGCAGAAAATGAATATTCACTTTTTTGGATACAATTATTATTATTTTAATTTCCTACAAGATTTATTATATAGTGCTCCTTCAGTAGGATAAGGATTCAGTGAAGTGTTCTTATTCACTTCAGAAAATAAATAAATAAATAAATAACTTTCAATTCCATATTTCTATTTCAATATATGTCTATTTTTTTCACAATGCAAGAAACAACAACATTTTTATTTTTAGAAAACTATCAATAAATGAATAAATGAAATAATGCAACACAATTCAATCAATTAATTGCAAACTGCAAATGAATTTATTGTTACCTTTGTTCCATATCTCTATGTAAACATGAGCAACATTTGCGCCGGTACTTAGATGTTTACGTATAAATATTTTGTCTTGCTTGGTTCTAAAATAACATATTGAATACTTCTCAATTATATGACTTACCCCTTATAGGACCCCACCTACGGAGACTTTACATCCTTATAATGACCATATTATCTCTTAGATATGATAAGGCTTTGATGTGTACTCTGTTATCAAGACTGTATATTAGGGTTGATCATGAGAGTGGAGTGTGGGCGGGTCTAGCCAAAGAAGGGAAAAGTGTGTCTTTAATAGCGGAATTTTACTGAATGTGCTTATGCAAACCTAGAGAGAAGCTTGTCAAAGCGTCAACAGTGTTATAGTGTTATAACCTTAAAGCGCCAAGTAAAATTTATAGCAGACGACATACTTTTTTTTTTTTTGCTAATCCAATGAATTTTTTCTCCTAATATATTCCAAGAAAAAAAAATCACTTACTGTGACAGTCTTGGTTCGTATCGATAACCATCATCGGACTGTGTGTTACCCTGATCTTGTGATGTCATGGGACTTGGATTGCTTACCACAAAACCGGTTTCTATTGGTTAACAAAGGCCTGTAGATGTTGCTCAGGTTGTTTGCTCCCTGGTCCATATTTCTGACGGGTGGAGAGTGACTCATTCTGATAGTTTCTTTAATTTCTTTGTCTGACTACTTTTATTTCCTCCAAATCGATGAACCAGGACCAGGGGCATACGGCTTCAACAACATCTACAGGTCTTTGTTTACCATCTAGAAACCAGTTTGATGGTGAGCAATCTTAGTCACGTGACATCAAGGTCACAATCTGATGGTTCTCGATGAGAACAGAAACTGTTACAGTAAATGAAAATGTTTATTGGGATGTGTCAAAAGAATTATGTGGATTAATTAACACTATCCTCATGAACCTATTCAGTGTATGTTTCATTTTTGTTTCCTTTTCAGAGAAAAGATTATTCACATGAAATGTAAATACTTATTTTCTTTAAAAAATAAAAATAAAATCAAAATATCGTCTCCTGCAGTTGTAATTGGCGCTTTTACGGGTTAACCCTTGTCATGCTGAATAAATTCAGACGCCACGCCCATTTCAATTTTCAGCCAGCCAGATTATTTGATCCAGGATTTTGATATAAATTCACATACTTAATAACAAACAGTGCAGATCCAGATCAGTTAGCTTCTTCAGAAGACAACTGATCTGGCTCTACATTGTTTGCCAAGACAGGGCGTGTCGTGTTCAGGAAGAGAAGGGTTAAATGTATCACAATACATTGTACCACAACAAATAACATATTCAGTAAAATGCCGCTATTACGACTACTCGCGATTAAGACCACTCGGAATTACGACCAATCCACTATTATCAACAGCTTTTGTCAGTCCCATATGTTGCTAAAGGTTCGGACGAAATGGCATATGTAAACAGTGTAGACCCAGATCGGACTGTTCCCTTAGAAGCATCTGATTTTGGGTCTACGTTGTTTGCCATTCCCCAAGAATTTTAAGAAACAACTGCATAAATGCAAAAGTTTGACTAAAAAAGTATTAAATAAAGTATTGGTAATATCAGGACATTTACTGTATTCTATATTCTATATTAGGACAATACCATTAATAAGACTAGTTTAATATGAGGACGACGTTCGGTTAACGTCTTTGGTAGACCGTAGTTGAGAACCTAAAGCAGTGCGGTATAAATCCTTCCAAGATGTTGCAAACTGGGTCTGCGTTATTGTCATATAATTAGCACTTTGTAGTAAGAAAACCAGTTACAGTAAGAAAACCAGTTATGCTAGTTTGCTTTTTTTTGCGTTGCCTTTAAATTGTAAATTGCCCAGAATGATTGGGTTCATTTAAGATGTCTGGCATTAACTGGTTAATTGTTGACGGTAGAGCAGCACACATTTCTCGTTCTAACGTGTTTCAGTCTTCATCAGGAAAAAAGGCCGCATACCATATTTTGTTCCATTAAATGCCAGAAGATATCCATTCACTGTTGTCATATCAGCCAGTGTTGGGTAGGCACTGGGAGTTTGGTAGGTAGTACAGATGTGTGGGGATACGGAAGCCGACGTTCCATCAGTACACTGAAGAAAACAAAACGGGGTTAATTGAGCCGTGACGTGAGGAAACGTATCTTCTGACAGGTGTGCCCTAAGAAGACTAACCTCAGCATGCGCATCCGCTTTGCTTGATCAGAAGCTTCGTGTCCGCATGAAGAAAATTTGCATCTTTGGCTATCCAAAATGCGCTTAGTGATGATTCTGATCAGACTGTGCGAATGCATAGGTCGATCTGAATCTTTCGCCGAGCGCACATGTCTGAAGATATGTAGTCTGATGTTACGACTCATTTCATTATTTATATAAATAACAAAACTTAATGAAGTTGCTAGCTTACGTGACGTTACAATTTCTTGAACCATGACATACATTATGCACGAGTAGCTATTGCATTTACTGACATTTTTGCAGCAAAAATATCCATGTTTTTGAAAATACCATAGCTAGAATACTTAATAAACGTCAAAAAGATTACCTTTGGAAACAAAAATGTAAAATAGGAGCCTCGTTTTTTTTTTTTTTTTTTTTTTTTTTTTTTTCTTTGTTTTTTTTTTTTGAGAGACTCTTCATAAGCAGTAATGAAGTTTGTAACACTGCTTACGAGGGTTACGTATACAGAACTTTACTTTCAAAAATACCGCAATGGGCCTAATGTTCCCAAAAAAAATGGAGTATATAAGTATGCACTATGGTGATGTACAGGGAGACGTTTTACCACCGCCACATGGTACTAACACCAAGTTTGTAATTAATGAGCTCGTTAAGCAATAATGTTTTTAACAAGTGGGCACTGTATTTTGTATCATTTCTAGAGGCTCACACTACGGCCTTTTGCGTGCTTGAATATTCGACACCTTACATAGGACTTCTTATTGTGATATATGATCTGGGTCTGCAGTGTTATGCAGGCATGTTTTCCGAATATGTAAATGAGGTACTAAATATGCCATCAGGTGCACCGTACCGTTTGCTTGCATAATTTCTAATTTCAAGTTTTGCAGTTGTACATTACTCATATGTACAAAAAACCTATGGAAGCGTATTGGTACCCCCATTTATTTCTTTCTCGTGACAATATTGTTTGTCATGAAAATGCAAAAAGATCGAGATTTTTACCATATACTGTTTTTCATAAGAGTTAGATAAAAACAATGTTTTCATGTGTTCTTTATTTCATTTAAATTTCATTTCGTTATAGATGTTCTCGTGAAGATATAAAACGACAACATTATGTGCTAATCTGTATTGTTTAAATATTTTGTACTGCACACTACAACATATGTTTTACGAAACAACGCTATGTTTTTTTTGCGGAACTGGAGTTAAAGATCTTGATATCTGTATTGTTTTATCGCCATACGGACGATCGGAAATCAAAAGCGGAACACAGAAATCATTTGTCAATCAAAAGAGGCTACCAGGGGGACAAATGCTTATTGTCGGCGAAAAAATCCTTCAAGTGTCCCAAATACCCCAAGTAATTTAAGCGGTCTCATCTATTGCGGTATATATGTTTTGCTTCAGCTCTGTTAAATGGTTTGTCTCTTCGTCAGTATCAAGTTTTTGCCGGTGTTATAGTTTATCTTGCCCCCACCCCTACCCCGGCAGCTTGTCCCCCGGAGGCAAGATAACCCGGGACAGCTTGCCCTCCCCACCCACCCCCGCCATCCAGGAAAACCTGGCAAACTCAATTCAAAAAAATATTTATTTTTTATAACAAATTTATAACGCACATTTTTCAGAACAGTACTATTGTATGTTTTTCATTATTTATTTCTATTTATGGGAAAAGGATAGGGCTAAGATATTGTGGCATAAGCATTTCCTCCCAAACAAAAGTTCTTGCAGAAACAGTTTAGAAAGCTATTTTATCACTTTTGATAGAATTTCCCATTGAACAGGTCATTAGAAAATTCCAGCATTTGATATAACCTATATTTCTTCATACAGGAAAACGCAGGGTTAAGATACACTGGCTTGTGCAGCTTGCACACCCCCCCCCCCCCGGGGTGAATATATCCTGGCCTGGGCAGCTTGCCCCAACCCCCAACCCCCACCTATTGAAACTTGGCAAACTCAGATCAGGAAGCTTATTCGATCGTTTAATACTTAATTTTCTAATGCATAGCCATAAGAAGTTGGTAAGACCTGCTTTTACTTAATTTTCACTTTACGGGAAGGTGTTAGGCTAAAGTACTCTAGCCCGAGGAGTTTGCTTCCAGTCTCAGAAAATCTTGCAAACAAAGTTGAGAAAATAATTTTTATCTTTTGAAAACAATTGCCCATTTAACAGGTCATTTGAATATTTCTATTATTTACTTTTGTTCTATCTTTCTTCACATACGAAAGGGTGGGGGATGAAACACCTTGACCTGGGAAGCTTGCCTCCCATGGGGTGAAGATACTCAGGCATGGGCATCTTGCCCCGCACACATGGAAACTCGACAAGCTCAGATCAGAAAAGTTTTTTTCTTCATTTTAAACATGAACACCGGTTCGGTATGTGTTTATTTGTACATATTGTAGCTTGGTACACGCAAGGGTACACGTACATTTTAACAGCTGAGTTTTGAGAAAGGGATAATCATTCGGCCTACTTGTTTATAAAATTGGGTATATGTATTTCAAAGCAAGATTGTGCATGTGTGCGAGACATTTTTCTTTCCGTTATGGTGACTGAGTACCGATGGAAACCTTGTGTTGCCTTTTTTAACATAATTTCTTCGGCCAAGTTTTCCCTTCAATGGCCCATGTGACGTCACTTATTTCAGCCAACAGACATTAGGACGACAAAATGATCTGCGTCAATGAAATAACTCTTTGAGGTGCACGAAAAACCTACTGATATAGCGTATAAAAATAAAGCGTGATAAAAATTCTACGCAGTAAAGAAAATGCCATACACGATCAAATACTTTGTGAACAATATAGATATGTAGCGAATACGATATGTAATAACATTATCATATTGACTTATCATGATTTGTCGACAAACGTTTGTCACCATATCATGTTATTATTATGTTCCTCTACATAAATTAAAGTTGTGAAAAAAATATAAGAGGTGATGGGTGGGGGTTACCAATACGCTTCCATAAAAACCGGTAGTGACATTTCAACTTAATGTTCAACTTAATTCAAGGTTTCAACTTCACGAATCACGAATTCGACTTCACGAATTCAGCTTCACGAATTCACGACTTCATCCTCACGAATTCACGAACTCAGCTTCACGAATTCCACTTCACGTATTCAACTTCACGAATTCACGAATTTAACTTCACGTATTCAACATCTGAATTCGTGAAGTTAAACCCGTGAAGTTGAATTCGTGAATTCGTGAAGTTGAATTCTTTGATACACAAATATGTATCAGAAGATGAAAAACATACCTACGAAACCAAATGAGCCAGCACATGACAAAACCACCAACGCTCAATGGTTAGCTAATGACCCAAGGTACTTCGTGAATTCGTAAAGCTGAATTCGTAAAACTGAATTCGTGAAGTTGAAATCGTGAGCTCCAGAAGTTGAAATCGTGAATTTGTAATGCTGAATTCGTACAGTTGAATTCGTGAAGTTGAATTCGTGATTTCGTGACAAAAAGTTAAGAGAAAAGTCAAGGGAGTGCCACAATCACAAACCGCAGCCCTACCCAGACCCCAAGAGGAAGAGGAAACCGACAAATCTAAACAAGCACAAACCGAACAAACGTACGAAAAGCACTAAGATTAGTTCTCTCTTCCCTAAGCGAGGTAATCGCAATACTAAAAGGACTGAAAAACACAAGAACAAAATGACACACGGAAAGACATACAACAAATCGCCTCGTAGAATAAACCACAAAGCAACAAAGAGTAAGACTAACATCGGGACCACCGCCTTAGAACGGTCGGTAGAGCAAACCACCGGGGGCTTTAAAGCACTTTTACAGCTAGCTAACTTCACCCTGGGTCCCGATGCTACTCTTAATACAGAAATACATAAAAATTCGATTTGCATAAAGGCTCCCAACTCAGTCAATGCATCAAAGCGAAAACATAAAAATCAAATTAATCACTATAATAAACAAAGATGAGTACTCATGGCTAATTCTACTGTATGCCAGAGTAAATGAAAACCAATAATTGAACCAAAGGCATTTGTCAAGCCCCAACCCACTGGTTAAAGTTTTACGAAGAGGCCGTCATTGAGTCTGAGGCCCGAACCGCCGTCGTGCAATTAAAGAGTGAAGTATAGCCATCAACAATGATTGGGCTTGACAACTAGGCATGCAGCCTACCGCATAATATCCAGGCTATAGCCAATTCTTTTATAACGGTTAATAAGTTTTCTGAATTGCTCCGAAAAGTAAGATTTACCTACAATTTTTCTAAATCTGTACACTAAGTCACCGTAAAACTCGGGTTCCGATATACCTTGTTGCAGAAGTGTTTTCAGACTGACGCTATATTTTTCTAACAAGGCACTGTGTCTGCGATAAAATTTCGAAAACGCCTTACGAAGTTTAAAATAACGATAGCCCTGCCTAAGAAGTTTGGCAGTAAGGGCTTTATTACGGTAGTAAAAGTCATTAAGATTTGAAGAAGCTCTGGCGAATCTTATGTTGAGATATGTATACCCCATATGAGGTACGCCGGGGGACATCGCCATCCAGAAAAGGGAAATTGACTATATCAAAATCAAAATCGTCCCTTTTATCATAAAGTTTGGTGGAAACTGTACCATTAGATATACATAGATTCAAATCCAAAAAAGGTGCCTCAGTATCGGAAGAATTTGCTCTATTTAATTGGAGTTCTGTAGGGTATATCCAGTCCACCATTTGGTCAAAGTAAATATTGTCAATATTTAATAAATCGTCAAGGTATCTTGAATTGAAAGCCTCAATAATGTCAGCCTGATTTTCACGTGAGAGAGACTTCATGAAATCTCTCTCATAACAAAAAAGAAACAAATCTGCAACAAGAGGAGCACAATTAGTTCCCATCGGAATACCAATAGTTTGTCTATAAAGTTTAGTTCCAAATCTAATAAAAATGTTATCCAAAAGATAAACAAGGGCATCACAGACTTTTTGACACGACCATAAATTGTGAATATTATACACATCAGAAGTTAAAAAAGCACATTCTTCGTTGCAATTGAAGTTGAATTCTTTGATACAAAAATATGTATCAGAACATGAAAAACATACCTACGAAACCAAATGAGCCAGCATATGACAAAACCATCAACGCTCAATGAGTAGTTAATGACCCAAGGTACTTCATGCAGACAACGAAGACTCTAGTAGTATCGTAGGTTTTGTCGTGCGCTGGCTCAAATCAGAAAGTGTGGATGACAGTATTACACAAATTACAACAAAGATGACCCACATTAAAATTCACGCCTTGTAGGCACAACAGAACAAATACCAAATGAAAAGGGAGAGCTACCACTATTACTCGCGGGAACGTCTTCCTCAATTTAGATGCATCTATACATTTCAAATATATGCTCGGTACCCATTAGTGCTCTTTACGTCACCAGTGACAAATTACTGTAATGCATATAATTGTATTAATAAACACTCTGAAGAAACAAACATGACAGAAACCTTCCGAAACAGTATATGAAAAAAAAGCTTCCCGAATTATTTCGTGCAATCAAAAAGAAAAGCAAATATATCGACTGTTAACTGCCATACATGCTGTTTCCTCCGAAAATGCTGTAAAGTAAATCAGAGAACTCAGGAGCTGATACAATCAGATCCACATCCACATCAGATCCACATCAAGACCCAGCATCAAAGGGAAAGACAATCAAATACAATAAAGAGGACACAAAATGAACAGAGCAAGCAGAGTTAGTAACTCTTTCCCAAAAGTATGTTACCCAAATTGTACTGAACTGAATATATAATCAATTTACATGATTATTATAAGAAAGAACACTCTAGAAAATGAAACACACATGACAATTAATAAAAACTAAAACAATGCAAGTACCGCCTTGGAACGGTCAGTAATGAATTACTGGATGCTTAAGCTAGCCTTACGGGGTCCCAATCAATGCATAGTGGTAAAACATATATTTGTTTGGTCCGTTTATAGGTCTTCTAATTGATCTATGACTAATAATAGATAATCACGGATAAAGCCTATAATGAAGCACAGATGAGGACTCAATAGAAACAACGTGTTGAGACATTTGGAGAATCCTTGGTTGTCAAACAACACCACTGGAATACTGGAGCAAAAGAAAACCAAAGTTGAACCCTTTTGAGCAGAGAAACATAAAAAAATTCCGACCAGGATCATGTTATGAACAGATTTTAAATCATAGAGTCTGAATCCCGACCCTCCGACGTGCAATTAAAGAGATAAGCAAAGTGGTCAGCCATGACTTGATTTACCACTTAGCAATCTGAATGTGTTTTTTTTTTTCTGACATCGAAATGGTTAGAAAATCCAGGTGTTCCTACAAGTTTTTTTTAACTTATACTTTAAGTCACAATACAATTCATAGGCCCTGTAGCAGAAGTATTTTAGTCCGGTATCGTATTTAGAGATCAATTCGTAGTGTCGACGATCAAACAGAAAAAAAAATCTTTCGTAAACTTATCATACCGATACCCCTGTTGTTTGCCAGTCAAAGTTTTGCTACGAGCATTGAAGTCAACCAAAATACTAGATTATCTAGCAACCCGAATAAGTTGAGAAATGCAAACACCATAAGTAGGGGCACGAGGAACGTTGCCATCAAAAAGCGGGAAACTTACAATGTCAGAATCATTCTTTGCGTTTGTCATAAATTTTAGATGAAATAAAAACTGTTAGAAATTAATAAATGCAAATCCGAAAATGCAGCTATGGTAACTTTGATTTTTTATTCTTCCGAAAAAAAAATCCCTGGTTCTACTACTGTTTTCTGTTGATCTGACTTTTAGTTTGTAGCCGACCCCACCGCTGACCGAATGGTTATTTACAAGTTGAAATATATAATAATGACGAACGAGGGCTAAACACACCAGAATTCAGCTCCTCTTGACAGCTTTCCTGTTGACCATTTAAAGGCGGTGTTTCTGATTGTTCTGTTTTCATTAATTGCTGTTGTGTGATATCGTCTTGCTTAGGTGGGCAGTGTTCTATTACTGGAGCCACTATTGCCATTCCATCATTCTCTTCTTATTGTTTGTTTTTACCGATACTCTCTATACACTGATGAATATGCACATATGCACGGTCAACGATGGAAAAAATCCAATTCAGAAACACAGGAATCAAAGGGTCAAACTATGAATCAAGACCTCACTGAATAACCAAAATCAAACTACAGCAAAATGTATTAGTAAGAGAAAAATATATTACGATGCAGGAGAATCGTGTTGTGTCTGTATTGTGATTTAGAACACTGGTGGAACTGGGATCTGTTACTTTAGTACTGGAGTCCTGATTGTACAACACCGCGTAATCATACCCTCCAAACGTAAAGCTTGCCACACAGTAGAGAGAACCTCCGGCTGAAATATATGACTGTATTTTATGCCTTTACCCTAACAATCTTAATTTTCTGAAATGGACTCTTCCATCTTTGAAGCTTAGAATGTACATTGTTAAAAATAGGTATGTCAAATATCCAAAACAGATAAAAAAAAAACAAACAGTGTAGATCGGTACAGTCTCATCTGGATATACACTATTTGAAAAGATATCTGTTTTGGTCTGCAGAGGTGATAGAGTTAAATGATTAAATGGTTTCGGAATCGCTGAATAATTTGAATAAAATATATAAAGTTACTATTGAAAATAACAAACACATAGAATAAAGAAAACCAGAGTCTCGGTTTCATTAATAATACACTTCATATGCAACAGTGTAATTTGCAGGGCTGCATACCCTCATAGCACAGGATTTAAAGTCTATTATTTCAACAATTTGGGGGCTTCGCTGTCTGCATATGTCCTAAAACCATAATTCATATATATTCATACGGACAATAACATACACAAATGATAAACGAAAATTTATTACGAAAACAGGCCGGTTCAAATATATTGAAAATTTCACCACTTAAGACGGAAAGTTTTCATATAAAAATTCTGATATTTTTCATATTTCTGCTCAAAATATAGATTGTGGGTTCTTGTTAGAACCGCTTCGACAAGGCGGTTCTAACAAGGCGGTTCTAACAAGTACCACAATCTATGCCTTTGATAAAAGATAAGAAAACATAATGTATATTCCTGTAAACCCGAGTTTTTCTATATAAATGAGGGGTTTAAGGGAGTCAAAATTACATAGGTATGTTTTCGTGATGTCTGGTTAATTTGTTGCGAACTATGGACTCGTACACATATTATATCTTCTGTGATTGCGTCATCTTATTTAGCTTCACTCAGCAGAATACATGTATATTTAAATACATGTCACCCAGTGATAACAGTGTGCAGCCCAAGCTAAAAACAGCCATATTCGGATTACTCTTTTGTGTAATTTATACAAGTCTGGTAGGAAAAGATGCCAAGGTATAATAATTTACACTGGAGCAGACAGATGCCACTAGTTCAAATATCCGATTATCAGGTTTAAATACGCATCCAGCGGGAACTGTGATTTCCCGAACTGCCAGGCAGTTTGGCGTACCAGACACACATCAATAAATTCGTTGTGTAACAAATAATAGGCGTAACCAAAAAAAAACGTCTTGTGTTTCGTTGCTTATGCATACTGACACAACGGCCGGGCCAATAAAAAGAGAGGGTATTGACCGGGATTTTCAAACAGTAAGAAAGTCGGGAAATTTTAAAATGTGGGCCATTTTTTAGTCCAAATACATCTTCTAAGACAATGCAAGCCAATTATGCTTTCTTCCTTGCTCTCTAATATTAAGTATCAAACAGCTTGCGTTTCGCATAGCTACAGCAAACCCTTTGACCTTTATTGTCATTCTGATACATAGCCTTGAAGCGCAACATTTCTTTTGGAAATGGTAAAAAAAAAGGCCGTAAAACATCATTATTTTTATAAAATTAGAGTAAAGTTTGTTCAGTGAAAAAAGGGAAATTTGGTTTGTGATTGAGTTTTTCTACCCTACACATGAAGCAAGTAATGATAATTTTGAAGCACAAATATACGTAGCAGATATTAAATTCATATTATTAAAAAAAAAAAAAAAAAAAAAAAGGAAAAAGAAAGAAAAAAAATCTATTCGCTTGAATTGCCTTACGTTTTCAGATGCAATCGATAACATTATTATGATACATATACATATTCCTCAAGTTTCAGTTATAGTAAACTTCAAATATATATAATCCATTCATCCATTTATGCTGTATGTTCCACAATGACGCAGGAGATGCTTTTCTCAAACTTTGGCTTACCGTCTGATCCTGCACCATATGTTTGAATTTACAATTGCTTTTAAACCTTGTCAATAAAAATATTATTTAATATGTCCACCAGTTTAGGGCTTTATTGCGTCAAGAATATTTTGACTATATTTGAAACAAACATTAAAGAAATTCTCTCTCTCTCTCTCTCTCTCTCTCTCTCTCTCTCTCTCTCTCTCCCTCTCTCTCTCTCTCTCTCTCTCTATGAAACAAATAAAAAAAAACACCTACCAGAATAGGCAATTCTCTGACTGCAGGAGGAATAATTGAAGGTAATTTCAGCGCTGTTAGAGCAGACATCCATCTCATCAGTTGTGCCATTACAGTCAACACTGCCATCATTATTCAGGTACATGTAGTCACCCGAAAATAAGAACGAAGTAGGACAGGTTATTGAAGAGTTCGCTTCAAATCCTGTGGGAATAACATGAGTTACTGTCATAACAGTGTTTAGGCAACTTCGCAGGAGTTCGCAACAGAGAAAATAAATACAGTCGAACTTCAATGGCTCGAACCCCTTTGGGACCATGGAAATTTGTTCGAGATATAGGTAGTTCGAGCCACTGAGGGTAATCATGACGCCAGGTCAGGAAGCCAGTAGCAACAATTTAGTAATTTTTCCGAGCTTCTGGACAATAATGGTATGTTGTGTGTACTCTTTAGAATCGACCCGACGAAGCGATTCTAATGAATCGGTGTTCGAGCAACTGAGGTTCGACTGTACAAACACTAATTGTATAGCTATGCAACGCAAAAACATCTGCGTGAGTATTGCTAAATTCCTTGCTGTGTTTTCGATCGAAGCTGTGGAACTGTGGGTAATCAGATAATCCGGCTTTCGATGTCGGATTTTGGTACAACCGAAAATTGCTCAATGCGTGAATTTGCTCATTATTTCCGATCCTGATAGTTACCATTTCAGTCCTGTACACCCTATTGCTACATTTGCAAAACGAGTAGAGCCAGGTGAGACGGCTCATAACGAAGATTTACACTGTTTTGACTGCAACCGTTAATTATTTGCAACAAAGGATGTGTGCGAATTCAGATATAGAATAGTCATTTCAGAAACCCAAGGGTGAAACAGTTAACCCCTACCTCTCTGTAGTATTTTTGGTGACAAACAAATTATATAAAAGTTTGCAGCAGCTGTTAGGAGACTACGAACCTGTAATCGTACGGCCTAAAGGATGATCATTAACCTTTACCACTCTCTTGTCTAATTAAGCAGACGACAAATTCATGACGTTTTTTGATGATCATTAATCTTTACCACTTTCTAGACTAATTTGGCAGACGAGAAATTGGTGACTTTTTTTTCTCAACAAAAAAAGATTTTGACATTTCCAGCATTTCTCTGATAGAGACCACTTGCATAAAATGTCAAACACGTTTTCTTGAAAGAATAAGAAAAAAAAATAGTTAAAAATGTCGTCTGCTGATACTATATTCATTTGACATTTGCACAGGTTCAACAGTAACAACTACAGTCAACCTCGATAGCTCGAACACCGATGGCTCGTTTACCATGGCTAATTCGAACTCGTTTTTGAGTCCCTACGAAATTCTTCCGACAGCTCAAGAAAACAAATACTTAGGGAAATGTTCTTATTTTATCACGAAATCGTATGCCTCATCGAGGCGATTCTAACGAATACACTCAAATATAATTATTGTGTAGAAAATCGAAAAACAAGTCCCCTAATTTATCGCTATTTGCTTCATGACCTGGTGCCATGATTAACCCTCAGTGGCTCTAACTACCCATATCTCGAACAAATTTCCATAGTCCCAAAGATGTTCGAGCCATTGAAGTTCGCCTGTAATACAATATATATGAACCATAGCTTTCCCGAGGCCCCGAAATGAGAAGAGATGAGGAACAAACAATAAGACACAACAGCATACAGTCGACTCTCGTTATCTCGAATTCCAAGGGACTATCTGAAATACTTCGAGATATCCATACTTCGACATATTAGAGTTGCAGAATTGAGGAAAAAATAGCTCGAACAAGCACATTTAATAAATATGTTTGTTATTAGACTCTTGAAGTAAAAAATATATAAAAAATATTGTGGAAAAGAGGAGAAATTCTTCCTTACCAATTGTTAGATTTTCATGTTTATGCAGGAACCAGATATTTACTTCGAGATAAGCGGTTATTCGAGATTAGCGAGGTCGAGATAACGAGAGTCAACTGTAGTTACAATGACTGACATACGAGGATGACCTGCAACAGAAGAACCACCTTGAAACGCTCAGTTATAGGTGATGACCTCTGGCTTTACAAGCATATACTCAATGTGGACCGTGTTATGATTAGACTGCATCTCAGTTCTACCTGTCGTGGTATTTAGATTGTATATTTAACTCAGAAGGTTACCTGACCGCACTAAAACGTGGAATTCTGTATCAAGGACAGATACAGTGTTGTCACAAGCTTCAGATCCTGTTAGGGTAGAGCTTGGATCAATGCGAAGACGTTCCTGATCAGCATTCTGTTGAACAGCTGCAATGATTGTAAAACAGTATATATATATATATATATATATATATATATATATATATATATATATATATATATATATATATATATATATATATATATATATATATATATATATATATATATATATACGAGAGAGAGAGAAGAGGCATCAATCGTTTTATAATGACATTTTAGAATTGAAAAAAAAAGTGTAATTCTATCAGCAACCCCTACTTTTTAAATAGTTCTGAATATCTTCGTTGAACTCTCGTTTAGCATTCTAGTATTTTAGAGTCTTTACCTAGAAGTGATTTTACTATTTCTTCAGTACTAAGAATGTTCAATACTGGTTACATATTTTCACTCGAAGCTTCCTATACAAAAGAAGCCATTTTGAAATAACACTCCAAAAAGCGCAAACCAAAGTCTTCTTAAAACTATCATTTTGTTTGGCTTTAATCTTTATTACCGCTATTTTCATTGGACAGTTGGTCAATATTTTATTTCTCCAGGGACTTGAAATGTATCAGAAATACCAGCTACTATTTTAGCTGTCCATCAGCCTTTATAAATCTGATATCAGACCTGTGTACACTGCGTTTGTCTAAAGTAGCTGACAAGAGGATTTTGGAAACAAATCCGTGAGAGCCAATCACTGAAAAGATAAGCTAATACATGTAATCATATAACAAAATGTATTTATCCTCAGTGTTCTGACATCTGATTAAATCCTTACCATACATATCCCATAATTTGACAGAGTCCATTCTGTCTATTGATGTGTATAAGATTGCTTGATAGGCGGCAACAATTGTAGATCCTGACCAGACAAAGCCATCTGCGGCGCCTGATCTAGATCTCTAAACAGTTTGATCAGGTCTATCTGACTAAATACTTGGGGTAAATAAGGTACCGACATTATGTTTGGAAATGGTACAAGGCCCCGAGGTTATAAAACTTTTTGCATGCTCCTCAGCTGTGCATGAAATCTGTTCTGCTAATATATCTCAGATTACTAACAGATGCAAATTATTTCTTGCTAAACATAGCTGAGCATGAAAACTTCTCTGTAAATAAGTATGAGATATTTATTAGAAGAGAAAATTTCATGCTATGCTGAGTTGAGCATGAAAAATGTTTAATAACCAGAAGGCCAGGACGTTCGAAGGCTTCGAAAGCTTTATATTTATTGTACAAACCAAGAGGTATGTATGAGTATAGAAAGAAATAGTCTATATATATTATAAGCTGGACAATGATACAGTTATAGATATACAGTTCAATATCGGGATGTGATAACTTGGTAGATTTTCTGCCATATCTGGCAAGGAAGACAACTTTTGTGACTTCTGCTTTTACAAATTCCTAGCCCTTTCTTAAAAGAGGTCTATTCTACGACCCGTACAAGGAATGAATTTGTTCCCCTAGGGAGCAAATTCTTTCCCTGTAGAGTAGACCCATTTCAGACAGGAGGCAAACTTTTGACAGAGTTGCCTGAAAGTGCATCCATTCCCCTTAAAGAAAACTGAGTTACAAACTTACCATACATTTGATAGTAATAATAGGAATAGTCAGTAAGAGCTGTTAGATTCATGCACAGATAAGCATAATATGTCGATCCGCTGGCACTAAAAGCGCCTGATCTGAAAAGGAAACAATTTACAGACCTATATATAGATGAATCAAAACAAAATACGGATAAAAAACTTATCAAATTTTCTTCTATTGTTTGATCATGTTGAGTACAGAATCGCAGTCCATGTACATTAATATGGATGAATGAGCTTCAGTATACCAAGTTCAGTCGGTTCTTGCCATAATGCACATACGAGTATAAAAACAATAACGGATCTGACACAAATATCTAATTAGGGAAGCAAATTCTTTCCTATTAAAGTAGAAATGTTTTCTGAAGGAGCCAAATGCACATAAAAGGTATTAGGAAGCCATACAAATTTCTCCCTAGTACAAGTGGCTTTATCTACCAAGTGTATCTAATCCCCTAAATATAAAGGATCCTCCTGGTATCGCATTCTTGATGAGACAGAATGTGTTTTTTTTCAATGCGAAACAACAACACGATGATCTGAAGGTTTTGGATGAGGGCGTTTCTTCGTCTGTTCAACTCGTTTACATTACGAGAACGATTTATTTCTATTCGCGAGAATTTACAGATGTATCTAAACAATAGCGCTATCCACTTACCTCATAATTAAATAACCAACTGTAGAATTATCCAGGCAAGTCCAGGAATTGACAGTGGCAGTAAATGCTGTGAAACTCCAGCCAGTCATGGTGGTGTCAGTAAATGTCAGTGTTCCTTTAGCGTTGTCGTGCCACGTAGTGCTGCTGAAGGGTGCTGGGAATGTACACTGTGCTGCAACTGTAACAGAATTTACGCTATTACTTTGTGACTTCCGCATTGCTTTCATACACACTAAGCTCCGTTTGAAGATGGGTCTGCTCAAAATGTGGCCCAAATCTTTCCTCTTAGAGAGGGCCCCTTTCATGAATGAACAAATACATTTTAATAGACTTGACTCTGTTGAAAATGTATCCAGTATTCTTAAGAAGAGTGTAATCAGCAAAGCCTTAGATCAGTCCGGCTATTCTCCACAAAGCCATTTTAATTCATACACATGTTCTATAGTATTTACTGGTTCTCAATGAGGACAATGATCATGTTGACTGGGACGCGCGAAAGTGTAGATCAGTACATTAATAAGATCAAGATATATGTTCCACAATAATGTATAGAGAAAACAGGGGTGCGTAGGGTTCTTTATAGGCAAACTATTGGTATTCCGATGGGAACTAATTGTGCTCCTCTTGTTGCAGATTTGTTTCTTTTTTTCATATGAGAGAGATTTCATGAAGTCTCTCTCACGTGAAAATCAGGCTGACATTATTGAGGCTTTCAATTCAACTTCAAGATACCTTGATGATTTATTAAATATTGAAAATATTTACTTTGACCAAATGGTGGACCGGATATACCCTACAGAACTCCAATTAAATAGAGCAAATTCTTCCGATACCGAGGAACCTTTTTTGGATTTGAATCTATGTATATCTAATGGTGCAGTTTCCACCAAAATTTATGAAAAACGGGACGATTTTGATTTTGATATAGTCAATTTCCCTTTTCTGGATGGCGATGTCCCCCGGCGTACCTCATATGGGGTACACATATCTCAACTTATTAGATTCGCCAGAGCTTCTTCAAATCTTAATGACTTTAACTACCGTTATAAAGCCCTTACTGCCAAACTTCTTAGGCAGGGCTATCGTTATTTTAAACTTCGTAAGGCGTTTTCGAAATTTTATCGCAGACACAGTGCCTTGTTAGAAAAATATAGCGTCAGTCTGAAAACACTTCTGCAACAAGGTATATCGGAACCAGAATTTTACGGTGACTTAGTGTACAGATTTAGAAAAATTGTAGGTAAATCTTACTTTTCGGAGCAATTCAGAAAACTTATTAACCGTTATAAAAGAATTGGCTATATCCTGGATATTATGCGGCAGATTGCATGCCTAGTTGTCAACCCAATCATTGTTGATGGCTATGCTTCACTCTTTAATTGCCAGACGGCGGTTCGGGCCTCAGACCCAATGACGGCCTCTTCGTAAAACTTTAACCAGTGGGTTGGGGCTTGACGATATGTCTTTGGCTTGGCCCGCCGTGGTTCAACTATTGGTTTTCATTTACTCTGGCATACAGTAGAATTAGCCATGAGTACTCGTCTTTTGTTTATTATAGTGATTAATTTGATTTTTGTGTTTTCGCTTTGATGCATTGACTGAGTTGGGAGCCTTTATGCGAATCGAATTTTTATGTGTTTCTGTATTAAAAGTACCATCGGGACCCAGGGTGAAGTTAGCTAGCTGTAAAAGTGCGTTAAATCCCCCGGTGGTTTATTCTACTGACTGTTCTACGGCGGTGGTCCCGGTGTTAGTCTTACTCTTTGTTGCTTTGTGGTTTATTCTACGAGGCGATTTGTTATATGTCTTTCCCTGTGTTTCATTTTGTTCTTGTATTTTTTAGTCCTTTTAGTATTGCGATTACCTCGTTTGGGGAAGGGAGAGCTAATCTTAGTGCTTTTCGTACGTTTGTTCGATTTGTGCTTGTTTGGATCTGTCGGTTTCCTCTTGCTCTTGGGGTGGAGGAAGGGCTGCGGTTTGTGATTGTGGCACTCCCTTGACTTTTCTCTTACCTTTTTTTTGTTCTAAAGTATTCGGTGGATTTTTTTTTATTTTGCAGTGTTTAAACCAGGGCTTAGTTATTCAAAACTAACGATGTTGTTAATTAGCGTATCGTTGAAACTTTGATCATTATATATGGCATATATGCTAACATTTTTGTTTAAGAAAATGTGAGTAGCTTTTAGCAAATCACATTTTTTTTCAGAAAAAAAAATACCCTTGAATTAGATGTCGTATTTATTAAAGCAGCTAACATTTTGACCACTAACGAGCTCGTTAAGCTAACGATGCTTTGAACAATTGAGTCCAGATTTTTATTGTGTTTGTTTTTATTCTTCGGCTACATTGTGTATTTCATCAATCAGTCTTCATTGGCTTTATAACCAAACAGTTCCCATATTGTATAGTGACAATGCAATAGCTGACATATCTCTAGATAGGGGGTATTAACCCTTCTGTAGCTGGACACGACATTCCCTGTCTTAGCAAATAGTGTAGTTCCAGATCAGTTGGCTTCTAAAGAAGCCACCTGATCTGGCTCTGCACTGTCTATCATTAAATATGTGAATTTCTATCAAAATACGGATCAAGTCATCTGATTGGCTGGAAATTAGAAGGGGGCATGACATCTTCATTTATTCAGAATGACAAGATGAATTCCTCATAAAAATATATATAGTAAGTACTCTGTAGAAACGCATCTGTGAGGCGCTCACATTGACTACCCACAACATACTTTTTGTGTCGAAATAAGAAAATATCAATATTTCGGTTAAGATATGGCTGATCCAGATTTACGGCTAAAATGTGTTTATTTTATGCAGATATACTAACATAATGCTTTTCTCGGCATTTGTCATCAGTATATACTACAAGGGCCCATTTTTTGATTATCATATTCGATTAATGCACATACTAGCGTTTGGGGATAAAACGTACCAATAGAAACAAGTAATAACAACAAACAAACAAACAACAACTAAAGCAACAAAACGAAGCTGTTATACGAGCATGCCGAAAAAAAAATGAAAAAAAATAATAATAAAAATAAAATAAAAGTAAAAAAGAAACGCACGCTTTAATAATAATAATAATAATAATAATAATAGTTATAATTATATTAATAGTTATTATTATAATAATAACAATAATAACACTACTATTTCTACTGCTAAAACACTTGATCTAGAGTTGACGAAACTTCACTACTGCAACTTATTTACAGACGATATTATATTTTTCATTGTCAAAATGCATCGTCGTATTTGCCCTAAATAATTCGAAGGACAGGCGCGAGCAAACAGAACGCGGCGTCTGATCAGTCTACCCTGTTTTCCACTAATCTAGCAACATATAAACATATCAACAGGTTGTAAATTGGACGTTCTATTTTGATGAATGAAGAATTATCTTAAACGCAAGATAGATAGATAGATAGATAGATAGATACCGCCATTATAAAGTGATCCAAACACTAAGATAAATGCAAAATCAGCTGCTAGTTTACTCATATTGTAGTTTAATATGTTTTCATCAGATGCTGTTCAAACTTAGTATCATACACATATTCTCCCTCGGTATGAGTTCGACATTACTATATAAATTTTCGAAATGCAATTCAAATATATGAATAAACAAAACTTGTCGCCATATTGTATGCGAATCTATCTAGTCGACATGGTATTAAAACAATGCATTTCGTATCTATTACTCTTGCGTTTTGAAAACTTACTCGCTTCATATAACAAACATAAAGCTTTCTTCTTTATTGAACGGCGCACGGGTATGAATTGAATTGAGATTTTTATGGCCCGGTCAACAATCTTTAAGTCAACTCGATGCGTTGCTACAGAATTTAATGGGTTTATGTCTGAATTTAGAAGACTGTAGAGATAAATTTCTACCTGAAGGGAAATTGAAATACTTTCAGGGGAAAAAAATTTGTCCAACATGATTATGTTTGTTTGTGTTGAGATTTTACGGCACAATCAATCCAATGGGGTCATGTTGAGCGCTTTCAGTATACCTAATAACGCTTTTACTGGGCTGGCTTTGTCCTCTCAGTGATTAACTAGTATTGTGCATGTTCTTTCACCAGAAACTGACAACTGACTTTCTTGAATCAGCGGTAGGGAGAGAATGACCGTAAAAATTATTTTCATGATCAGTCTCCACGATGGAATGTTACCGACCAGACGGGTGTCGAACTCGCAACTTCCTGATCACCACTCGGACACGCAACATGTTTATGTCCTCTTTTGAAAACCGATAAATTTTATTCTCAAAGGGTAGATCCTTTTTTGGAAGGGATTCGGCCAGTAATAAAACGACCAGGGAGTTAAAAATTATCTTCTTTTCATGAAATACCAGAAAATCCATCAAGTGCACCTTCATGACTGAAACATGCCTATATAAGTTTGAACCCCTTAAACCACACTTTTATATGGTAAAATTAGGGTTTACAGGGGTATATATTATTTTTTATTTAACTAAAAACACAGATTGTGAGTTTTCGTTAGAACCGCCTCGCGCGGTTCTAACGAATACCGCAGTCCATGTTTTAAGCAGAAATATGAAACATATCAGATTTTTTTTTTATCTGAAAATGTTTCTTGTTCTGTTGTAAAATTTTCCAAATATTTGAATAGGCGTGTTTTCGTAATATTAACCTCTACCACGTCCTGTGCAAATTCAGCAGACAACAAATTGGTGATGTTTTCCATGATTTGCTCAGTAAACAGGAATAGACATTTTATGCAATTTTTCTCCACTGGAGACATGAAGACAATTATTTGAAATATCAATTCCTGTTTTCTAGGCAAAAATTGAAAAAAAAAAAAAAAAAAAAAAAAAATTGTCGTCTCCTGAAGTTCTTAATCAGAGTGCTAAGCAGTAAGTTGCTAGTAGTTCTGCTCAGCATCGCATGTTCAGCTTTCAGACATAGTACGATGGACAAAAATTGAAAAAAAAAAAAAATTTGTCGTCTCCTGAAGTTCTTAATCAGAGTGCTAAGCAGTAAGTTGCTAGTAGTTCTGCTCAGCATCGCATGTTCAGCTTTCAGACATAGTACGATGGACCTTACCAGGCGGCTGATCTTTCAGCTTCATTTTACCCATGTATGGCTAGTGGACTCTTTTAAATGTACCTTGCTCTTTGGATAGATTAATTTCGATTTGTTTGTGTTGAGGTTTTACGGCCCAGTCAACCCAATGGGGTAATGTCGAGTTTACCTAACCACACATTTACTGGGCAGGCTTAGTCCTCTAAGCGGTTAACCAGTATTGTGCACATTCTTTCGCCAGAAACTGACAACTGCTCTTCTTGAATCAGCGGAAGGGAGAGAATGACCGTAGAAAATATTTCATGATCAATCTCCACGAAAGAATGTTGCCGACCTCGGCGTCGAAGGGACTCTTTGTTTGTTTTTAGTTATTATCATTTATTATGGATATTCCTAAACTTAACGCAATCTGTGTAGACCCTGATCAGACGATGCAAAATGCGGCGTCTGATCTGGGTCTGCACTGTTTGACAATTGCCCTTTTATGGGACTGCTAGGCATGAATGAATTAAATGTAGATTGGCTGATCATTTTCTAACTCGTTCGTTTAATAGCAATAACTTGTTAAACTTTTAGCGGATATCTCTGTAATGGAACTTTATAATTTTTGCTCAGAAAATAGGTGTTTTGGCCATAACATACAAATTAATTAAAACATTATGTTAAAACCGTTATTTATGAGAAAGGTAATAAAATGCATGCTTTACCGCGCACGCTACTGATTACAAATTTCTCTTTAAGTCTGTACTCTCCCTTATGAATACGAACAAAAGAAATATTGGTTTCTTTTGTTTCAATGAATGTTATGGTTCTTATCGGTTGTTAGAGACCAACTGAAAATAACAACCTTGTGAGGATAAAAACAAAATGTTTCTACTTTTTGAGCAATGATTACAAAGGAAAGTGTAAACAAAAATAATTTAGGATTGATATTTTTAAGCATCATTATAAGAGGTATGTATATAGATTCTTTCGTCTCTCTTGCTTGTAAGATTAATTTGTTTTTAGAAAAAATAGCGCGAGCCGCAACGTGAGAAAACATACCTTCAGATCAAATTGCGCAGTCGCACAGTCTGATCAGAATCTTCGTTATCCACATGAAGAAACGTTGCACCAATTAGCATTAAAGAATGCACACAGCAATTATTCAGGGCCCAGTTGTTCAACGAATCATTAAAACTTAGATCAATAAACATGGCATATTCACTAACATTTTGCTGAAAAATGTGAGTAGCTTTTGCATTTGCAAAAGCTACTCACATTTTTTTCAGCAAAAATACCTGTGAATTAGATATTCAAAAAGAAAATTATCTATGAAAATATTAAATATTTTCACAAAGACATGTTAAAACAGGATCAAATTACATACAAGTTTTATGCTTTCTTTGAATCCAAATCACCCACCTTTGCGTTTTATTTCGACACATTTAAAATGGGGTCACACCACTTCTTTTTTTAATTATCACTTTAACCTTTACCATTCTCTCTAGATTTTAATTATTCATATTTTTTCTCAGAAAATACATTGTATGAATTGCCATTTCATGCATATTGTCTCCAGGAGACATTTTTTATAAAATCAGAAAAATGATATTCTTGAACAAATAAGAACAACTATTACAAAAGGTCTTCTGATGATGTTTACCAACGTTAACAACAGGATTCGAAATGATATGAATATTTATGTTATCTTTTGTCTCGATTTATTTCTACTACAGCGAATGCTCAGTGTAACTTCCAGCCGCCATTCAATGATTCCAGTTGGCATGACAACACTAAGGGTACCTTGACCTTCACAACACAGTATATGACAGGATGGTTGTTTACACCGTTTTACCAGACGGTGTCTCAGTGGCAATGTGTCAACAGCACAGCGACAGACTATCTTGTTATGAGGTTAGTTCTTAACCTTTACTACTCTTGGAAAATTCAGCAGACGACAAACGGATGACATTTTTCTTATTTATCACACACGATTGGACAATTCATATAAACTGTCTGTTAAGGAGATGGAATTAGTCAATTTGAAGGGCAAATATTGGTACGGCCTTAACACTTTCAGGCTTGCAGACCAAAATCTAGTTTTGAAAACAGTGTAGATTTTGAAAATATAATCTCATCAGGATCGACATTTTTTTGCCGTCGTATTTTGGATTTTGACTGAGACCCCTATTTTAAACAATGGTTCTGATCAGATTCAAACATGTACGAGTCTTTTAGAAACACAGGGATGAATGATTTAAGTTGTCACCGTGTTTAGGGTAAATACGGTAGTTGATGGCCCTGGAGTAGAAGAGACTACACAGAGAAGCCCATTCTGACTTATCACGTTATCTTGGTTACTAAACAAATGTAAAATGAATGGAAATAATCATTATGTTTTCCATCAACATGATGGTTGAATCAGCTGCATTTGTACTGTATATTATAGGGTTATTGCACTGATATTAGTGAATATTGTCCTGAGTTAGGCTATGGAAGAACAATTGCTTGCGAGTGTCCGTAGATATTCAACTGAGTGAAATATTTACCAATAACCCTTTTATTACATTGCTATAAATAGTTTTCCTCGATTAAATGCTTAACAGACCAAATTATGTCAACATTCTTTGTCTGAAAGCAATCATAACAACGGTGCGAAATTAATATTACAAAAGCGATATCATTTCAGCAGTAGTATGATATCACATGTCATATAACGGTAAAATTCGAAGATTTCTGAATAAGCGTGCAATATCAAGTAAGCGTGCAGATATAGTATGATATCCGCACGCTTAGTCTTCGGATTTTATCGCATATTTTCAATCATTCAATATTTACAGCTATACAATGAGCCCGAAATATTGGGCTATCTTAAACCCACTGGTCATCAAATTTAAACAAGGCACTTATTACATGTAGATCTGTCTAAACACTGCCAGGTGAGTTGCAAACATTGTAGACCCTGGTCACTTGTTTTGAGGGAGAAATTGAACTAGAGCTCTCTCTCTCTCTCTCTCTCTCTCTCTCTCTCTGTATGTGTTAGTAACGTAAGTATATGCTCAATCTTTTAATTTCTCCTACAGAACCTCCAGAACATTTCGTTATGAGAAGTCTCCAGGATCATGGACTAATCTGTATGGTTACCTGTGTCTAAAACTGACCAACATCACTGATACTTCCTATACGTATTATCAGTTGCACGGTAAATATTATTATGTGGAATGGATAAACATTCAATGAAGGAACTCTGTCAAACTTGTAGAGGTTTATTCCAATAGGAAAGAATGTGCCTCCGCAGATTCTGTCGTTCCAGGACAGACCCCCTTTTCAGGAGAAGCTTCATATAACAGTAACATTCGAAGGAATCCGAATAAGCGTGCAATATCAAGCAAGCGTGCCGATATCGTATGATATCCGCACGCTCTGCTCTTTGAATTTCATAGCATATTTTCAATCATTCAAGTCGATCTCTAATAAAAAGGGGCGTTTGATTATTTTTATCATCATTGTAACACACAGCAATTCCTCTTGGTATTTAAAGCAAATAGTGTAGGCCTTCTGCGGCGTCTGTAGTGTAGTGTAGACATTCTGTAGTGTAGACATTCTGCGGCGTCTGTTTAGTGTCTACACTGTTTGCCAGTGTCCCTTTTATGGGACAAAAGGGACAGTAAGCTAAAATCAGCCGATGAAGGGTCACAAATGTTTTCCCCCTTCTAAACATTGGCGGTACATCTACCAAACGTATCAATTCCCCTTTAAGTATTCATTTCAAAATATTCCGAAAGGTCAATAGTGCAATCGTAAATATGTAAACAGATTCAATTATACAGGTCAATAATGTAATCATGACACCTAATGATGATAAATGGTTGATACTAGCATGTTACTTCAAACTAATTTTAGACGGAATCGAATCTGTGCTTTGATATTAAGTTCGGAAAGCTTTTACTTTATACATGTAATCTCTGTTTTATATACATGGAAGACAAAATGAAGAACCGGCCATCCTTCATATTTAATATGTATGAAAAAAGCATTTTTGAACTGTTCATTTTTAAAGGTAAATACGTCTTATATGTTTATTGCAGTACAGGTCAATGCAATTGGAGGGGAGAGGATGAAACTCAGTACTCTGTCTACCCTGGATGCTCAAGATGTCTGTGACGAAACTGTCTCTGTCCCTGCAACGGAATACCATGTTCTTGTTAAGACTGGTTTGTAGTACATCACGAAAACTATACAATTTTGACCCCATTTAACCCTACTCTTTCTTATTTCTACTCAAAAACATAGATTATGGGTGCTCGTTAGAACCGCCCCGGCGAGACGGTTTCAACGAGTACCCACAATCTATTTTGAGCAGAAATATGAAAAAAAAATATCAGATTTTCTTTTTTTCCGTCTGAAAACTGAATTCATTTTTGGTGGTGGGATTTTCAATATGTTTGAACAGGCGTGTTTTCGGAATGACAATTTAAAACACATTCATTTTTTTTTTCTGATACATGTATTTGCAACGTCATTTATACAGTTCTAGGATGTGAGCGAACAGTGTCATTCTTCATATATAGTATATATAGGACTACTTGATAATGTATTTGTTTAATCAAAAACATTTTGAATATCGAACATGGAGCTATAAACCGGCGCTTTATATAAAAAAAAAGGTAAGAGAAAAGTCCAAGGAGTGCCACAATCACAAACTGCAGCCCTTCCCAGACCCCAAGAGGAAGAGGAAACCGACAAATCCAAACAAGCACAAACCGAACAGATAGCTAACCACTAAATAGTTTTCCATAGGTGAAATAGTAACCTTTTACATGCTGCCACTAAAACTACATATATAAATCTTTTCAAACCTTACTTGTTTATAGAGCCACCCTAGCTCAACAAGTTTCTGAGAAAAAAATCCACATGTTGTCCTGCTCTTTTTCAAGTTATGGTCCACCATGATTGTTTACCTGCAGCTTCGCAGCGAATAACAAGCGGACTTTTTTATGTCGGGGTGACCATATAAAATCAGCAACAATGTCCTTGAGCTTGCAGATATAATTATAAAATACACATCATTTTATTTTCTTATAACTATCCTTTTCTCACAGTGAAATAAAGCCTGGGATATATATCCAACGGAAGCATGTCTGGTATTTAGACTGCAACTGAAACCTCGGTCCAAAAGTTATAAAACCCGGCACTTCCAGTATTTAGTGTAATGCTACCTAAGTAGCTAACCACTAAATAGTTTTCCATAGGTGACAATAGTAAACTTTTACATGCTGCCACCCTAGCTCAACAAGTTTCTGAGAAAAAATCTACATGTTGTCCTGCTCTTTTTCAAGTTATGGTCCACCATGATTGTTTACCTGCAGCTTCGCAGCGAATAACAAGCGGACTTTTTTATGTCGGGGTGACCATATAAAATTAGCAACAATTTCTTTGAGCTTGCAGATATAATTATAAAAGACACATCAATTTATTTCCTTATAACTATCCTTTTCTCACATTGAAACAAAACCTGGGATACATATCCAGTGAAAGCATGTCTGGTATTTAGACTGCAACTGAAACCTCGGTCCAAAAGTTATAAAACATGGCACTTCCAGTATGTCCAGTATTTAGTGTAATGCTACCAACAAACGCACGAAAAGCACCAAGACCAGACCCCCCCCCCCCTTCCCCGAGCGAGGCAACCGCAACACCAAAAGGACCGAAAAACACAAGAACAAAACGACACACGGAAAGACACACAACTAATCGCCCCGCAGAACAAACCACAAAGCAACAAAGAGCAAAACCAACACCGGGACCACCGCCCCAGAACGGCCGGCAGAGCAAACCACCGGGGCTTGTGGCGGGGGGGGGGGGGGGGCGGGAGGGGCGGCTCAAAGCACCCTCACAGCCAGCCAACTCCACCCCGGGTCCCAATGCCACCCCAATACAGAAATACACAAAAACCCGGCCCGCACAAAGGCCCCCAACCCAGCAAGTGCACCAAAGCGAAAACACAAAAACAAAATTAATCACCACAATAAACAAAGACGAGCACCCACGGCCAATTCCACTGTATGGCAGAGTAAATGAAAACCAACAGCTGAACCACGGCGGGCCAAGCCAAAGACACACCGCCAAGCCCCAACCCACCGGCCAAAGCTCCACGAAGAGGCCGCCACCAAGCCCGAGGCCCGAACCGCCGCCGCGCAACCAAACTCATCTATATTTAGTATCATGCTAGCATTTTCAATGGGTATCGAGACAGTTCCAAATAAATTATCTTAACCCTTTCATCCCTGTGTCAGAAACGGACTCTTCGATCTTTCAAATCGGACACAATCATTCTTTATAAATAAGGGGTTTAGTCAGTGATAATTAACTTCTGGATCTGCACTGTTTGCACCGTTCTACAAGATTGAAAAGGGATATATATCGCTTCTGAGGCAAATTTATGTCGAAATAAACTGGGTTTATTGTAACCTAATTTGGTTGGTAAAAGGTATTTTAGCACTGATTAATATCACATTTTTAACGTTTATTTTCTTTAAAATGCGAGCATGCTCTTAGTACAATCTGTATCATTCAATTGAAGACAATATTTTGTTTTTGTGATAATCCACTGATGAGTCAAGAAACCATTACGCAGACCGGAACATTATAAGTAGCCGGAACTGCAGCCGGACTAAGGGTGAATCTCGCGTATTCTAGAACTGAGTATATGTCCACAACAGTCATGGTGCTGACCGTTCCTAGGCAATGCTTCTGCCTCGGTACTTATTTATTTGTTGATTCTGTCGCGAAGCTGCTTTTTGTGTCAGTTTTGATCTTCACTCTTCCAGCCCTACAGACCACTAGAAAATGGGCAATCTCATCAGGATCTACATTGTTTGCCATTTTATTATCGAATTTTGACTAAACCTCCTATTTGCGACAAAACAAATGTGTCCAAACTGAGAGATGGATGAGCCTTTTACAGAAACTCAGAAGCAAAAGGTTTAAACTCCTGATTTAACTAATGTCTTTCTGTGTCTTGGGAGCTCTACGTATGCTCCTTGATTGTTGAATTTTCCCAACATCTCTGTTTCTATGTCACATTGCAATTGAAGGCTTCCAAGACAATAATATCAGCAATACATGAAGATGCGCACTTAACCCATTTATGCCGAATGAAAGCGTCTTCCTCAACTCTTTAGACAAGTCCATATCAAGTAGACTAATTGTCTGTTGTTTTGCTTAACATCATGTTAATCAATTTCTGTATTTGATGCAAACATTGTAGACTCTGATCAGACTTTTGCGGCGTCTGATCAGGGTCAACAAAGTTTGTCAATGTCCCTTTTATAGGGCGCAAGGCATAAATCGGTTAATGTATTCATTTGTATTATAAAATGTGTTTATTTTCTTTAGGTTCTGAACAGGCGTCCGCAGTTATATGCCCCAACAGATTATTGTTTACCTCAGATTATACATACATGTACAACAGCACAAGCGATGTAGCATGTGACACTTCAGCTGACCTTATGGATGTGTGTTCTAACTCAAGTCAGGTTCTTTTTAATTACACCACGTGTGCACAGAAGATGGCATTCTCAGGTGAGATGGTAATGTGCAATACATTTTAAAATGTAATTTGTTTTACATGACCTGGAGGTGTATTTTGCATTTTAGACACGCAGTAAGTTTTTAACAGTTAAACGCCAAAAGCAAGCTTGCTCAACGCATTCTAAACAGATATGCAGTTTCATGAGTTTGAATTAAAGTTGTTTAAGTTACAGCAGCATTTGGTACATAATATGAATGTCAGAATATACGAAATGAAATGACAATATACCAGTAAGTCAATAATAACGAAGAAACAACAACAACAACAACAACCAAAAAAAAAAAAAAAAAAAATAAATAAATAAATAAATAAATAAAAAAAATAATAAAGGAAGAAGAAACAACGAAGACTGTTGTGATTTAGGCATTCGTAGATATCTCCTTATATATATATTTCTTACATTTTATTCTCAAAAACTTGTAAACGCCTTACTGATGATGGGTTGTTTCATAAACTTGACCATTTTGTATGTGACACTGTGGTGGTGGTGGCGGGTGTGTGTGTGTGTGGGTGTGTGTGTGGGGGGGGGGTGCTTGCGTAGGGTGCGTTGGGGAGGGTGCTTAAACTAGTTTTACTCACGCGAAACCTCACCTTTAATTCTGATGCAGCTCAAGGTGGGGGTGGGGGGTGGGGGGTGGTCCTCTACCTCATCTTTGAAACAGCACAGTGATACACATATACAGTATACAGAAATCCACAGTGGTGAAACAAAGAAAATGGCGGTCCGAAGCCAGAAAAGACAACCACAAACAAAACCACGATGGGTCCGATCATTGCAGTAGGTTTCATGCCTTTTGAAATACGAGGGGAGTTCAATAAGTTCGTAGAACTCGGTATTTTTCTATAGAATTCAAGATTTCTTTTTTCATTTTTGTGCAGTGTAAACCTTTGTCAGTTGAATAATAATAACCGTTCAGTCAACACATACATTTTTGCTCTTACTTTTTGTTTGAAAACCTATACCCACAGGCAAAAATGGAAAGTCAGAATATTGAGTTCAGAGCAGTCATAAAGTTCTTCACTAAGGAAGGTCCAAAGGCCATAGAAATCCATCGGCGCATGACTGATGTGTATGGTGATAGTAGCCCAAAGTATTCCACAGTGGCAAAGTGGTCAGCAGAATTTAAACGTGGGCGAGACTCCTTGGAAGATGACCCAAGGCCAGGTCACCCTGCTGATGTCGTCAGCCAGGAGATGATCGACCGTGTTGAGAGACTTGTGCTAAACAATCGCCGAATCAAAGTTACCAAACTTGCTTCAGAATGTGGTATTTCTAATGGAAGTGTTTACACTATAATCCATGAACATTTAGGCATGTCAAAAGTATCTGCCAGGTGGGTACCCAGGAACCTGAACATGCAAGATAGTCAGCAAAGGGTGGAGTCAAGTCAAGAACTTCTGGAAGTGTACAACGCCAATCCAGAAGACTTTCACACTCGTCTTGTAACAGGAGATGAAACTTGGCTTCACCACTGGGACCCAGATACTAAAAAAGAGTCCATGTAATATAAGCGCATTGGCTCACCCCCACCTAAGAAATTTCGTACCAAATATTATATTAATAGATTACAAGCCTGCTGGTACTTCAGTTACAGGAGAATACTATGCCAATGTCATTAAACAATTAAGGGTTGCTATTAAAAAAAAACAAGGGAAAAGCTAGTTGCTGGTGTCCTTCTTTTGCATGATAATGCCCCTGTGCACATGTCCAGAGTTGCACAAGTGGCTATTCGTGAGAGCAAGTGCGAGCAGTTAAATCACCCGCCATACAGTCCAGACCTGGCCCCAAGTGATTATTATCTGTTTTGAAATTTGAAGTCCCACTTGCGTGGAAAGAGATTTCGTGACGAAGATGAGCTCAAGGCTGCTACGGAGGCTTGGTTTGAGGACCAAATAGACGACTTTTATTTCAAAGGCATAGACTGCTAAAAAGAAAAGTGAGCCAAATGCACTGAAGTAAAGGGGTATTATATTGACAAAAAAAAATGTTGAAACCATCTTCCAATCTGTGAGTTAAACTCTGAGTTCTACGAACTTATTGAACCCCCCTCGTAACGTTTTAGATTCCAAGGTCAGCTATTAAAGGTTTCATTTTACTAGACATGACAAACCAAAAACAGAAGAAAAATAAGCAGATAACGCAAATCCTGTTTAATGCATCCTTATTGTTGTTTGACCACTGCTGTATTTGATGACTACCTGTCCGAGACGCACAGCACATTTGTTCGAGAATATTTTATCAAAAGAAGATAATATCGTTTTTTTTTTTGTTTTTTTTTTTTTTTTTTTTTTTTGAGATGTTTAAATATTCGTTCCATTAAGAATACAAAGCCCCAAAATCCTAACATTGATTTAAGATGTTCAAAACTGTTACATGTATTTTCAGAAACAACCAGCACGATCTTGTCCGTGAGTTATAAGGAGGAGGATTGTTGTGCACAGGGATGGCAAAATGGATGATACCAAGATTAACCTGTATATTTGCAGTTCAGTTCATCAGAATCGTCGCTTTAAAAAGAGTATTCTGTTTTCTGTAATTCTGCATGTGCACATTGAATGTCCGGCTTTGATGGCATGACTTCAGGAAAATATGTTTCTTATTTCCTCCATGATCTTCAGGATGCAACTACAGCTGTCATCTTATGTGTTTCAGGCGGTGGTCAGTTATTGTGTGTTGCAAACATAAATTCCAATGGCTACGACTATATAACTCTTCTTAATCTCGATGCAACAGTTTCTACATTGACAAACACATACAGATTTGCCTGCTTGGTGAGCTTAATTTTCTTTATAACCCACAGGATTATATTAAGATGTTCAAAATGATAACACGAGTAAAATTTGTTTTTACTAAATGTTGAGTTCGTGCAGTGATATCTTCATTTTAAATATAATATAGAGACCAAAGTCAAAGATTAACGTATGGAAGATATATTTGGGCTGCATCTGACTTCTGAAAGTTATTTATCTTTGTATCTAACACGACCAAGTATAAACAAATACATACTGCTGTTCGAGCTCTAATCACACACACACACACACACACGCACACACACACACACACACACACACACACACACACACATCGTCACGTATATGATATTGTTATACAAAGTAAATTTCTTATGGCATTTTATAATCCGTCATACAGAAGAATAGAGATAAGCGATTTACACGCTGAAAATACGGAAAGAAAAAAAAAAAAAAAACACATATCTGTAACAAGCCCATTCATGACGGGAAGTAGGTAGAAAGAGATCAAAGGGAGAAACTAAACACATGACGATCTCCAGCCTCAGGTTCGGGCGACACTCAAATATGGACATATGCACATATGTTGTTAACAGACGTATGTCAGAATAATCACCATTCCATTTGTTGTTGTTGTTTTTGTTTTTCTTTTTGTAGTTAGTTACCACCGTGACGGTAAATGATATCTCAAATGTGGACGGGTTCAATTTCAGGCGAGCGGCTTTATCAAAGTGTTATTCTCTTTTTTCCCAATTAATTACGAAAACATGCCAATTCAAATATATTGAAAATTATACAACCAAAAAATGAAAATTTTCAGATAAGAAATTCTGATATTTTTTCATATTTCTGCTCAAAAAATAGATCGTGTGTACTCGTTAGAACCGCCTCGCCGCCTCGGCGAAGCGGTTCTAACAAGGACACACAATCTTTGTTTTTAGCAAAATAAGAAAAATATGTATACCCCTGTAAACCCCGGTTTGACTATATACGTAAAAGTGAGGTTTTAGGGGATCAAAATTATATGGGCACGTTTTCATGATGCTTGCAAAGGTTCCGATCAGAAAGATAAAAAAAATGCTACCTTTAGCAGAATTTTTTCTAGTAAGAGTAGACTTCTTTTCAGAATGGGCACAGTGTGCCGGCGCCATACCTGAGTGGTAGCCGCTGCTGACTCTTAGGAAACATACGTCTAATATGTGCGCCAAACTTAGACTCGGATCAGACTGTGCAGAGTTTTCTTTGGCTGAATGAAAACACTTTGCATTCTGTGCTGTCTAAAAAGCAGCCGGTAAATATTCTGATCGTATTTCGCGAATGTACAGGCTGACCGGAATCTTCGCTGTCCAAAGGTGCGTTTTCTGACATTGCGGTTAATTTTGTTTCCCTTTATATTTTCGGCATATATCAGTCCACTGATGGAACGTTCGCCTCCGTTGCGCCTAGAAATTGCACAGCGACACAGATACCATTTGCTTCGCCTACTTCAACCGATGGTATAACTGGTCACTTGATTACGTTTACAAATAAGTATTGTAAGTGTTAGTATTTTATGGTTACCTGTTTGTTTAACCGCACTTCAAAGCCCTTCTGAAAAAGCCTCTTATCTGTAAAAAATATATTTGACGTCAAAGAAAATCTTTGACCTTAAGAGTAGACCCCTTTTCCGAAGGCCGGTACAATAATCACTGACACTTCTCTCCCTGAAAGTTTATCATATCTCTAAGTTTAATACATTAATATGACAATCAAATGTTGATTGGATAAGTTATCCTGCGGCATTCATGTTGCCCATATCTGTACAAAAGCAATTACTGATAAATTATATACGAGTGCTCAAATGCTTATAAAGTCATTTTCTGTCCGCAGTGAGGGAAATATCAGTATTTTGTCTATTACAAATTACACGTCGCTTAATTTGAAATTCGCACAACGCAAATTTACTTGCTCATATGCTTTGGTGCCTTACCTTATATTTTATATTGCCCCTTTTACTCTATGTCCGCACAATACGCATAAATACAAGATTATGGTTTGAAAGTTATACAAAAACAATTTTGTACAAAATAACACACATGTACTCTGGCAAAGCTGCAATTGTGTAAATGAATGAAACAATCTAGAAGTAGTACACTTGGAAGAATAATAGTTTAAAAATACAATAAAAGTTGTGTTGATGTTTGTATGAGATAAAACTGCACGTCCGAGAAAATGTCGTTGGTTTCGTTACCATCTACGCATACGTTTTTAATCATTAACGTCATTTCCACTATTATACGAACAGTAAGTTTTGTAAAATCTTTTTTGAAATAGATTCGATTGTGGATGACCAACCTTCAGTTATGCGATTTGTCATGTTGCCTGAAGCTTATTAAAACTTTCTTATTTTTCAGCGACCTGTGGTACAGGTAAGGATTTCATACTTTTATTTCGTCAGACTATTTCCTTTATTTACAGCCACAATAAAGCGGCTTTATGTGAAGCCCCAGATAGAAAGAGAGAGAGAGAGAGAGAGAGAGAGAGAGAGAGAGAGAGTTTTTTTTACATGTTTGATGTCTACCTGTTTCACTTTTACATAGCACTCCAAGAGAATATTTCGATACTGGCGTTAGGTCATTGTAGCAACGTTACTATAGCCATAACGTCCAAAACGTGGGTAAATACATGTATATGAATTACACATCAGGAAAATACATGCATCAAGTATATAGTTGTGTTACGTAATGTTGCTCTGTGAGTGCGCATATATGACACATACTAATACGTAACAGATATGTTCCATATATGTATAATTGTACGCATACTTAACAGTTACATATGTGCATGTGTGTCACATGTCGAATTTAACACGTGTGCAAACAGTACCAAATCTTCACAAGTATAAAAAAATGCAGAGAAACATCTATACTGTTGGATTCTGTAGACCGGATGTGGCGACTGATTAGGATCTACACTGTTTGTCACACATTTTCCCATATCACTTTAAAGCCTGGTCAGATTTTTAATAGAATTTGATAGCTTATCTGGGTTAACACTGCTCTCATGTTTCGAATGCAGTAGTTTTTTTTCTGTTTTTTTTTTTTTTGCATTTTATGGCCCATGTACGAGCGTATGGACGTTTATAGCAGATTTCCATTGTCGAAACAAAATATAATGTCGGCTTAAGTGTACCAGTTACAGCATTTATGCCAAACACGAATACGTAGTCCCAGGCACTGATTCTTAAATGCTTTAGCTGCAATTCGCATAAGGGTCCTATTATATCCTTGCAATGGGCTAAAAAGAACAATACCACACTTCAAAAATAATTTGCAATGAGAGGTTTCAGCTATAGGCTATACGCAACAGAAACGCTTTCTACCTGGGAAATCATGCATATCATGTGGGCCAGCCTCGGTAGCTCATTTTGATGCGCGTCGGACTGGTGATCAGAAGCTTGCGGCTTCGACCCCCGCCGGTTCGGCAACATTCTTTCCTAGAGATTATGAAATATTTTTACGATCATCCTCTCTCTTCCGCTGTTTCAAGAAGAGCAGATGTCACTTTCCACAATGGGCCCAATGATCCCAAAGGAAATGAAATATAATCTGCACTATGGTAAGTACGGGGAGTGAGTCTTACATTTTTGGGCCAATTTTTTTAAGATCGAGGCATAGTATACAAATGGTAAAAAATTCCTTAAGGTAGTTGCCCACGTGATTATCATTGACCATTGTTACGTGATGTTAATGTTTAGTTGAAACAGTCTCTGGAGTACGATTCTTACATTTTTGTTAAGTAGTCGTCCATGTGAAAGTCTTTGGCCATTGTAATCAAACTTTGCATTAGACGAAATCCAAGTAAGGTTATTTATAGCCGCCATTTTCTTGTTGCGTGACATCAGAATGCTATTGGTAGAGAGTTGACTGGAACTTTTGGGACATTGACAAACAAGGGTCTGATCAGGTTCTTCCGTATTTACTTAAATAACAGGAAGTTAAGGGTTAAATGAAACTATCTTAAGTCTCCCTTCAGGACCATTTCCCAACCCATACCCAAAGACAATCGACCCAACAATGCTGCAAGTGCTTTAATTCAAATTGCAACCTGGCCTTGTTTCATTGTATAAAGAAGACATATTTTTAATTTGATAGTATAGTCTCAGGCAAAGTTAGCTTACATAATCTAAAGCTAGTAACGCTGCGGATTATTGCTTGGGGACAAATTTCAAACTAGTATGTTCATGTCTGATCTGTATTCCTTTTTTTCAGAACAAATTCAACAAACTACAGGTCTGACAGGAGGTGAGATAGCTGCCATCATATTATGCCTTCTTTTTGTGTTTTGGATTATATGTTTAATCATTATCATTGTGTTCGTGTGTTTGTTGATAGCACAAATATTCGTCATTGTACTGTATGAGTTAGCTACAGATTCGGACGAGCTTAAATCACCTGTTACATTACCAGACATTGAAGCACAATTACAGGATTTGAAATTGAAAAATGATATTTTTTTAAAAGAAGGACTAAAAAAGAGTTATAACAAATCTGAGCCGTCAAAACTACAGTTTGATGGTAAAGGTAAACACATATTTTCGCCGCCAGCTCACAAGAAGGGAAAGGCTTCTATTGATACTAAAATTAATTCTACTGATGAAGATAAAAGCAGGAAAATTGCATTATCAGACCCGCATACAAAAGTCTCGCACAAACAAAGGGTGGCAAAGTTAAAGTAGAAGTAACTAAGCGTGCACATGAGCAGCCATTATTAGGACTTTCGCCCCGTAAATCTCTAGAAGTTAAAAGTATATCTAAAGGTGAAGAAACTGACCGGTCACCTCGTAAGCATTTTGACAACAAGCTTTTATCTAATACTAATGAAAGTGAAAGTACTCCTCGAGATGGCGGTGCACCTAAAGAGCGGTATATAACAGAAAAAGAAACCAAAAATGTCGCCTCGTAAAAGTTTGAATGGAGACTTCTCACACCGAAAGTCATTTCGCTAATACATTTGCCGAGGCAACATTGAGATATCTCCCATCGCTTAAAAAGGAATATTATACTAAGACCAAGATTTAACACCTAGTAATGTTCACAAAAAATGGAGATACCCGAAAAAGGAAACATTTACAGAACACAGTGTTGCCTCCGATTAAGAGCGTTAGGTTCATAACAGCACTACGTCAAAATCAAAACGAACACACGAAGAGAAACTACAACAGAAATAGCGTCGTGAAAGTCCGATACATTACGAAAACACGCCTATTCAAATATATAGAAAATTTCACCTCCAAAAACTGAGAATTTTCAGATAAAAAACGCTGATATTTTTCATACTTCTTCTCAAAACATAGATTGTGGGTACTCGTTAGAACCGCCTCGCATCTATGTTTTAAGCAGAAATAAGAAAAATAATGTATACCCCTGTTAACCCCACTTTTACTATATGAAAATGGGGTTTGAGGGGGTCAAAATTATATAGGCGTGTTTTCGTGATGATAATACAGCTGTCTCCTCAGACGGTCGTCTTTGTTCTTATTCTGTATGTGTAGCTTTATTACAATTAGCATAAGTAAGACATTTCGAAGCGTTCCAGAAAGTGTTGTCTTCGACGTTATATCCAGGAGCGTTCACTCTATCGCAATACTGGCTAGGCGTCACATAAATACTAGATGGGCGTCACATATCATTAGATGTTCAGCGAACGAAAAGAGCTTTTATGCAATTTTCAGACGACGCAGGCCCTGATCAGCCTGCGCACATGCGCAGGCTGATCTAGGCCTTCGTTATTCGCTAACAGAATCAATAGCTACTGTAGTACATGTCGACAAACAAAGAATGTCCAGATTAGATTGCACGGATGCACATGCTCAGCTGGACCTTCGCTGTTCGTATATCGCATAAGGGCCCTTTTACCACGTTTCGCCTCATTTGTGCTAGACAGCTGTACACAAGAAAACTCATCCTAAACTCTATGTAAGAATCTAAATGAATTTTATGTTGACTGACAGTTCGATGCCGGACATATGCAAATTACATATAAAACGAGTGATACTTTTATGGTCGACGTATGTGTCATCTACATTTTAAAACGTTTATAATAACCGTTTTGTTTTCACAGACGCTGCCGATCTTCGCTCTTCGGTCTGGCAATTGGTAACGCTATTAGGGTATGTACTCTGTAACATTAACACCATACCAGCGAAGGTACATTAGTACATACATCCAATTCAGTCTAGTGATATGGCTAGTTTTACCATGAATTTACGAAACACAAGTGATTAAAATGTCTTATTTATTATCATCATAGTGTCTGTTTTGGCGTCGTTACAAATACTATGTGTTTTAGACTTCACTGACATTTATATAGCCGTGTTCAAAAGTGTGTTTGAATCCTTCCATCTTTTACTTTCTGGTGGACGTTTCATTCTCGAATTTGGACGTCTACTGCTGCAAATACGGATTTCAGTCTAAAATCAAAAACGAAATGGCAAACAGCGTTGTTCTTGATTAGATGACAGCTGCAAATACGGATTTCAGTCTAACTGAAGCACCGAATAGCAAACAATATAGATCCTTATGAGACTACGGGCCGTCTCAGGTTGACCTACAGTGTTTGCACAGGTACTGTCTATGGTCTGCAAGGCTGAAATGATTAACGTGCTACTTATTTAGCTGATTCAACACAGGAATTCAAAGATACTAATACTTGGATGTTTGTCTCTTTTCACAGTTTTCTTTACTTACTTATTTATTTATTTATTTATTTTGATTAGTGACCATCAAGTTAACATCCATCTGGGGACATGTAACTGGATTATAATGAATACATGTAAATTTAATGACAGTGAGTGTGTACGCGTGATTCCATTAACAAATTAAAGAGTGTATTTGATTCTAAACTGCTTCTCATATTTACATTGTGCACACACCAAATACATATGCAAGCTGGGATGTAATACAAAAGTTAAAAAGGTGATTTAACGTGCAGATAGGAAGGTAAAACACAGATGGTACTCTGCCAACGGACACAAAAAGCACTGTTAACGGATTCCGCGGACTGTGGTACTCCGTTCCCAGTAAACGCATTCCTAACATATAGCTGCACCATCTGAAAACCAGCCGGCACACAAAAGGCTTTTGGTGATCATGTATGTGGTTCTTCAAACAGGCATGCGCAATCCCCTATTTAGGCAATAAACATATGTTGTTTGCAAGAAGCTTTATCAAGGTCCGTACTACATGTCTGCCAACAGCAAAGGGTCTGGCGAGCCTACGTAAAAAGTACCTTTTCCTAATGCGCTGGCCCATTAAAGTGCTTCGGGACTTATGCTGACGGCGAAAAACAGATTACCCTGTGGATTCGCGCAGTCACTGTTTGCTTACAGAATGATTGGACTGGTAGAAAATATCGATATATATAGCTAATAACCTAATCAGACTGTGCCGTTTCCTTTCTGAGCTGGATCTTAACTGTTTGTTTGTTAGCCTGTGTTGAGATTTTACGGCCCGGTCAACAGAATGGAGTCATGTCGAGCGTGGTAATTTTACCTGTACACTTTGCTGGGCAGGCTTAGTCCTCTAAAGGGCTAACCAGTACACATTCTTTTGCCAGAAACTGACAACTGCCACTCTTGAATCAGGAAGGAATAAAAATAACCGTAGGAAATATTTCATGATCAATCTCCACGAAATACTTTTGCTGACTCGCAATCTCATAATCTGATCAGAGTCATCGCTGTCCGCCTGAATACGCTTTTAATCATTGCCTTCCCACAGAGTGCCCTGCAACGACTCAGATCAGACTGCACGGATGCGCAGGCTGATCTGTCTTCGTTGGGCGCACATGCTGCCTTGTAGGAAATGCTGGGCCTCGGCTCATACTGTGTATATCTCGGTGAGGAAACATGAATCACTACTTAACTAAAATATGCATATGAGTATTTTATTAATGTATCGATGTAACTGCTCCGGCATACAACAGAAATGATGATGATGATGATGACGACGATGATGATGATGATGATGATTTGGTACCTCTCGTTCCTTTCAATATTACTGGAGTCATGTCGAGTCGACGGAAGGATGATAATGAAAGGCTCTGTGCAATGAAGCCTCGAACAATCATGAGCTGAATTCTTAATTCGAACCCTGGACCCCTTGATCCGAAATCGGGAGGGCTAACCACTCGACCATGATACACGATATGGCACGATGTTAATCACTTTAACAATGATAATGATTCCATATAAATATTAAATATAATCTACGAACTTAAACAAAAAAATGATAAAACAACCGAGTCGTAACGTCAGAACACGTTCCTACTGACATGTGCGTCCAACGAAGTCTCAGTCAGTCTGCGCATTCACGAAGTCTGGTCAGAGTCACAGTTGTCCGCATGTAAAACTTTTGCATCCTTGGCCATCCAAAACGCGCACGGTGAAGAATGCGCAAGCTGATCTGAATCTTCGCTGTGCGCACATGTTCTACGGTACTTTGATTTTTGATAAGTACAATAACATATACATGATACTACACACCAAATGACATTTTTTTGATATTACAATAACATATACATAATACTAAACACCAAATGACAGTTTTCTCCAACACCTATAGCTACTTCTGTACATTTTATTGCCCACGCTTTGCACGTTTGTCGTATCAAGCAAACAGTCATCACGAAAACATACCTATATAATTTTAACCCCCTTAAACCCCTTTTTTATATAGTGAAATATGCAATTTTTTTCTTATTTCTGCTCAAAAAACATAGATTGTGGGTACTCGTTAGTACCCACAATCTATGTTTTTGAGCAGAAATATGAAAAATGTCAGAGTATTTTTATCTAATTTTTTTCAGTTTTTGGAGGTGAAAATTTCAATATATTTGAATAGGCGTGTTTTCGTAATGGTTTTATTCTCTTTCTCCCTCCCTCTCTCTCTCTCTCGCTCCTGCTGGCAAACAGTTATACATATTTAAACCACGCCGGCTTATTATATCCGAATGTTTTGATAAAAGATTAATAGCTTAAATTTATAGGTACACGATCAGTACTGAGGCACGAAATAAATGAAGAGTGGGATAGTGATGTGTACAAACAACAATAACTTATTACGGTACATAGTCATTTTCTTTCGGGGATCCAATGCATGTTTCAATAAATTAGTGAGGCATGAATAGTAGTACATCCTGTGTTTTATTAATTAACTCTTGTCCTGCTGAATCCGGATATACCCTGCCTTTGCAAACAGTGTAGATCCAGATCAGTTGGCTTGATCAAGCAATCTGATTGGCTGAAGATTAGAAATGAGCGTGGCTTCTTAATTTATTTAGCAGGACAAGGGTTAAATATACTTTTTTTTACTTTTTTGTATAAGCAATTTCTGCAATTGAAAAAAAAAAAACATAAATGAAGATAAAGAGGAAATGCCATAATCACGAAACATAGCCCTCCCGAGGCACCAAAAGAAGGGATGATGAGGAACAAATAATGACAAAACAAACATAAGACACCACCAGCACACGAAGACGAACAGCAACAGAGGAACTGCCTTGGAACAGTCAGTTTGTTTGTGTTGAGGTTTTACGGCCCAGTCAACCCAATGGGGTCATGTCGAGCGCGGTCAGTTTACCTAACCACACGTTTACTGGGCAGGCGGTTAACCAGTATTCTGCACATTCTTTCGCGGTTCTAACGAGTACCCACAATCTATGTTTTTGAGCAGAAATGTGAAAAATGATGTATACCCCTGTAAACCCCAGTTTCACTATATAAAAGTGGGATTTATTGTTTGTTTGTTTGTTTTGAGGTTTTACGGCCCAGTCAGCCCAATGGGGTCATGTCGAGCGCGGTCAGTTTACCTAACCACACGTTTACTGGGCAGGCTTAGTCTTCTAAGCGGTTAATCAGTACTGTGCACATTCTTTCGCCAGAAACTGACAACTGCCCTTCTTGAATCAGCGGAAGGGAGAGAATGAACGTAGAAAATATTTCATGATCAATTTCCACGAAAGAATGTTGCCGACCTCGGCGGGGGTTGAACCGGCGACCTTCTGGTCTCCAGTCGGATGGCGCATCCAACTGAGCCACCAAGGCCGGCTAGGGACAGTCAGTACAAAAACAATCCTAAAAATGCTCGCTGCAGGTATGAGTACATTTGCATAAAGGACTGACGTTACAAGCACTGGTCAGCGACCACACCACAGAATTTTTTTTTTTTTTTTACATTTTAGCATATATTTGGATTTTATTTCTTTCAACATTAGTGATAGTAAAACAATGTAAGTCTGTGATAGAGAGAGACAGAGATTACATATCAGTCTTTCAAATCTATGTTAAATGTATATTTGTATATATGTTGTGATGTGTTGTATTGTACGTTCTAGAGGGCCGCATGGTAGACTGGCATTTTAGCTAAGTGTGTAACTCTCTTGAAATATTGCATAAATAAATAAAATAAAATAAATTGCAGAAGCAATGAAGCAGCCGCTTACAACCTAGAAATGTTTGCTGATCGCAGGGTATAAAATAAATAAAATCTTCGTACCTAGAAAATGTTTAAACTCTATAGAGTTGTATATGGGTCGGGTCGCATCAAACGAAAAAAAATGCCTTCGAACATGCGCTAAATGCGCATTCAGATCATCATGCGCATGCGCAAAGTACCATCCGGGCCTTTGCTCTCCATTGATATATTCTGTAGTACCCACTGATAATGTTAGCGGACAGTGAAAGCCCTGATCAGACTGCCCGGATGGGCAGGCTTATCTGGGCCTTCGACGTCCGCATATACCCGAATATACATTTTCGCATGGCGCGGCTAAGTTAGAAACGGACGTTTGTCTCTCATTTATCCTAACAATAATAAAATACTTCTTTAAATACTGCTGTCTTCATTCGGTGGAGGTTAAGGCAGTTGTTATGGTAAAAGGATAGCAAAAAGTTATCTTAATTTTCTAACGGCAAGAACTCGTGGTGTTACAAATAAAGGCAACTTTCAGAAAGGTAGCGAAACATCAAAATCAGCCGCAACGTCCGGAAACGTACCTTCGGAAATGTATTCCCAGAGAAGATTCAGATCAGCTTCGCATTAGCACAGTCTAATCAGAATCTTCACTGGGCACATGTTGGACAGCAGGGGATACAGATTCTTCATGCGGACAACGAAGATTCTGATCAGACTGCGCGGATACGTTTTGCCTGTTGCGGGTTATATAGTTAGTTTTAATTCTGCTTGGACATAACCAACTTCAAACACGTAGATCTAACAGATATCTACACCGTTTATCATTTGGTTTTCGATACCTGAATCTCAATTTAAAACAGGTTTCATTTATGACACTGGGGATGAAACGTAAATCAGGAAAACCGATAAAAAGACATTTGGTACATCCAAGTGGGCACACGACGTTTATAGAACGTCGTATCAACGTCGATGCAACGTCATGACGTTGCATCGACAATGATGCGACGTTGTATAAACGTTTTGTGTCCGCTGGAATGTATGTATAGTACAGCAAAATACAGTTGTCGCTCGTTATCTCGACCTCGCTTATCTCGAATAACCGCTTATCTCGAAGTGAAAATCTGGTCCTTGCCTAAACATGAAAATCTAACAACAGGTAAAAAAATATTGCTCCTAATTTCTCCTTTTTTCCACAGTATTTTCAATATATCTCTAACTTTAAGAGTCCAATTACACATATATTTGTTAAATGTGGCTGTTCAAATTAAATTTTCCTCAATTCTGCAAATCTGGTATGTCGAGGTACGGATATCTTAAGTATTTAGGAGAGTCCCTTGGAATTCGAGATAACGAGAGTCGACTGTATCCCCACATAGAATTGCTTGATTAAAAAGTTATGCCTAACTGATTCCTGTTAGAAAATATACCGGTATTTACCACAATTAACACTGCCAAAGTATATTCTGAGAAGAATAGCCTTAAACCAGATATACATCTTACATGCACTTCCTATACTAGATACTCGTCTTTAGTTTGGGACGGCTGTAGGCAACATGACACTAATACTCACGAAAAATTACAGCACGAAGCAGCAAAAAATGTTACAGGACTTAAACGATCAATTTCCCTGGAAAACGTATACAAAAAAAGCGGTTGGATTTCACTTTCCGAAAGGCGTTAGCAACAAAAATTAATATTCATTTACAAATCAATTAATAATTTAGTGCCAACTTATACAGCAGATCTCATGCAACCTTTGACAGGAAATTAAAGTAACCACGATCTGAGAAACAGAAACATTATAACTATTTCCTTCACAAGAACAGGGACACATCTATGGTAAAATGCCTGCTAAAATCCACTCACCAACCCCCGCCCTCCCCCAACCCCCACCCCCGGGGACAGTTTTTGCTTCCTGGAACAGTCTGCTCTTTGTTGCAAAAATCAACCTGTATCTTTTTCATTGTGAAATGTCTAGTTTACTCGATACAGCGAAATTCAAAGGTAAATTATCACTGACAGTATGAGCTAGGATATAAGCAAACTAAATGTTGAAGTTAATGTGGCTCTAAGTTATGCACGAGGCATTTTGACGGGAAATTTATACCCCGGTACATACATGGCACATCCAGGACTCATCAAAGGTTAAATCACGGCACTTAAGCCCCGCTAAGCACCTCTATCTCCGGCCCCGTAGGAGCCGGAGTTTCAAATGACTGGTTCACAAATTAAAATTTTTAAAACCCATATCAAGAATTCATCATATGCTCATATAGTGCTTTCTTATTATTTCACGGGGAACAGGTACCTAACAGTATTATCAGAAATAGCTGTAGCAACTTAAACAGTGATTTTTTCGCTAATCACATAAGACATGATCCATCATATCTCTGTCAAATTGTATTGAAGATGCAGACCATTAATTCTTTCGATGCTGTAATTACGCAAAGCAAAGGGTTACATTTTTTTTTTGTTTCAAGCAACTAGAAACCTCCATCTGCTGAATTTAGAGAAAAGTTTGTTTAGTGATTCAAGCATCTCAGAGAAAGAAAATACATCATTAGAGCTGTTCGACAGTATATCTAATCTACAGATTTAACACTAACACTGTCATGTGAAATAGGCTTGCAAGTCTTCGGACAAGAACAATGGCGATCTCTCTGTCTCTCCCTGCTATTATCGTTTGCATTGTTATGAAACCTATTTTTGCTTTTGTCTGTTTTTTTGCTTTTGTCTGATGTGTGCTGATATTTGCTCAGCAGTTATCATCATAAGATGTGTTTTAAATGTTGATATTCATGTATGAGAAGGGCCGTAACTAATGTTGTGAGAACATGTGGCAACCAAATTGCATTAATGAATTTGCAATAAAATATGTTTAAACTAAAACTATTAACCAATGCCTGAATGTTTTCCTGGACATGCCTAACATAGCGTGAAGTTTCCAGTAATGGTGCACACTCAACAAAAACTGATTTCCAAACTGTTCAGATATGATTTAAACTGTTGGATGATTTTTATTTTACTTCACTGCAGCTGGTTGCAAGTGCCATGTGGCGGCCGTTAAACGTCTCCCCGTACTTCACCATAGTGCAGATTTATTTCCTTGGAGAGCATTCGGCTCATTCTGATTACTTTGGAAATCGAATACCGGATAAACCGGGGCTTGAAGCGCATACAGTCTCACAAACTACACAGTTGTATATGAAGAGACTTAATAAAACCGAGTCTCCGATTTTCGTTCTTTTGTGTGTTCTTTGTTTCTAAAGGCAACCTTTTAGACTTTAATTAAACTAGTCTTGTTTTTTTTTCGTATTTTCTCTTCAAATACCGTATTCATTCTAATTACCGCACATACCCCTATAAGCGCACAGTCAAGAAATTCCGTAGTCTTCAGATTACAGCCAGTGTACTTTTTCTTTACTTCTTTATAAAGGCATATGTTGTGGGTACTCATTTGAATTGCATCGACTTGTCGATGCAATTCAAATGAGTACTCACAACATATGCCTTTATAAAGAAAATCAGAAAAAATCGCATTATCATCATCAAATAAATCCTATTCTGATTTTTAATAGTGTACCCTTAGTAGGTAGATTCATATTTTACCACAACTGAGTGTGCCCAGTAATTTTGAAAAACCTAAGCGCACAGTGCAGTAATTAGGTCGAATATGGTATGTTGTAGCTCGCATGTTGTGCCGTACCGAATGCGGTCATTGCAGAAAGGTTGCGCTCTATGCGGAGCGAAGAAACGTGAATAACATGGCCAGTGTCAGCACGTGACACTTCAAATATCATAAGGGAAATATATATCCTTTCATGGGAGGTAACTTTGTCAAAGTTATTTACTTCCTTTATGAACAGGGATCCATTATGAACCGAAAAACATTTAGTGCCATTGGGAGCAACTTGTATTGTTGCATAAAAAGCAGTGTCGCACGTTATTAACAGCCGTGCATTAACCGGCTAAAATCCGTGTATTAACAAGGCAATTCACGCGCTGTTAATGCACGGCTACATAACTTTCAATATGCTCGTACCGGGGCCATAGATTTGCTGCCGTCATGAGATGTGTACTGCCCGGCCCTAGAACGAGCATAATCCTTGGAAATTGCGTTCGCGAGTTATCGGTGAAAAGGCGAAACAAAACAGTGCAAGTAATAACGCGAAATGTAGAAACTGTTTTCAGTTTTTATGCAATAATAGCGATCGAACATGGTTTTTCAATGCATCAACATTCACCAGGTCCTTAGGGAGGTGTTGAAAACCGCGGCTTCCGGCCTCGGGTTTCAACACCTCCCCCGGGACCTGGTGAATGTTAGTGCATGAAAAACCATGTTTAATCCATATATTGTTTTATTTTGTACCCCTTTTCTGAAAGGATTCGGTGTGTACTAAACTAAACAGGAAGTCTAAAGATATCTCCCTTGTTAAAATGACTGAAAAAATCCGCCAGATGCACCCAGCCTCTGCTGTCCTTTCAGCCCTGCTGATCAAAACAGGTACATTTGCAAGCAATGTAGATCAAGATGCGATGGCTCATAATGAGCCATCGCATCTGGATCTACATCGTTTGCCATTGTTCTTGTCAACTGATACCCTGTTCGGAATAATGGGCATACCCAAATTCAAAGTTGGAAAAGTCCCCTTCAGAAACTCAGGGGTGAAATGGTTAAATTGAAATTGTAAAGTGTGCCGACAAATAGTAAGCCAGATATATGCCATCGTTGTTCGGACTACGCATAAAAACATAGTCTTTTTACATCAGATGTAGCATGTACTATGTTACGTTTAAAATACTAATTTATTGCTGATTATTATAATGTCTTTTCTTATCATTTCCACGTTGTACACATTAAAGTATGCCATGTACATTATGACATCAAAGTTGAATCGGAATGATTCTATAAAATGTACTTACATATATACTTTCATATAAATGCATTAATACATATTCAGGAGACCTGAAACGTGCAGCATGCGAATAGCAAAAGACTACAGCCACTCAATAGAGTATTTAACCTAAATACTCGGACGCCTTAATTACTGTGCTTACCATACTGGGCCCGGTTGTTCAAAGCGTCGTTAGCTTAACGAGCTCGTTAAGGGTCATTTCGTTAACTGTTTTAGCAGATTCAATATACAATATTCTGATATTTTTTTGCTGAAAAAATGTGAGTAGCTTTTGCACTGCAAAAGCTACTCATATTTTTTCAGCAAAAAAATATCAGAATATTTGCGTATCACTGGATGTAAATTTTAACGAATCGTTAACTAACGACATCGTTAGCTTTGAACAACTCGGCCCTGGAGCTAAAAGTTTAACATGTCCATATTACCACCCATAGATGTGTCTAAGACAATGCTGGTTGAGTGCCGACACGGCGTAGACCCTGGCCAGACGCCGCATTATGTGGGTCTATACTTTTTTCTCTATCTGTCTGTCTGAATACTGAAGGCAGCTATACATACATGTACCTTTCTTATGGACGCGCTTAAGAATTATCAAAGTGTGCGACAAATGAAAGCCCTGCCAAAATGTATGAACGTCGACTGCATCTTCTGCTTTTCGCGAGTATATTATGTTTTCGTATATTTCATTATTTTGTAAATCGAAAACAAAATCAAACACACAAAAAAGCAACAAAAAAGAAAAAGAAAAAAAAAAACAACAACAAAAAAACATGCTGAAACATTGGTTTGAGTTGGAGGTTTACGGCCAGTAAACATGTAAATGTTATGTGGAGCCGGTCATTTAATCCACATGCACTTCCTGGAGAAGCTTTGCAAGGCTGCTTTGTGTTAACCCTACATTTAGTGTAACACGTTAAAACCCTTGTCCTGCTTAATACATTATGCCATGCCCACTTCCAGTTTACAGCCAATCAGATAACTTGATCCAGATTGTTGCTATAAATTCACATACTCAATGTCAAACCGTGCAGATCCAGATCAGTTGGCTTCTGGAGAAGCCAACTGATCTGGATCTACACTGATTGCAAAAGCAGGATATATTCAGGTTCAGCAGGACAAGGGTTAACACTTAGCGTTGCTTTTAGCGTTGCGAAAGCAGCGCTTAGTGTTACCCGTTAACATTTAGCGTTGTTACTGCAACACTTACTGTTATCCGAGAACACTAATCGTCTCAACTGCAACACTTAGAGTTAACGGGTGACAATAAGTGTTCGTGTTGTCAATATATTGTGCAATACGAATACATAGTGTTCACCTTGCATGTTTCATTGTTTCCAATGTTCGCTTCATGCTTTTCAAGTTCTTATATCATTAGAAAGTATTCCTATAAGAACCATAGGTATGTATTACACGGTGATGACAGTGCATTGTGATACTATGGCTGACCATTACGAAAACGCGCCTATTCAAATATATAGAAAATTTCACCTCCAAAAACTGAAAAATATTGAGATAAAAAACTCTGATATTTTTCGCATTTCTTCTCAAAACATAGATTGTGGGTACTCGTTAGAACCGCCTCGGCGAGGCGGTTCTAACGAGTACCCACAATCTATATTTTTGAGCAGAAATAAGAAAAATAATGTATACCCCTGTAAACCCCAGTTTTACTATATAAAAGTGGGGTTTAAGGGGGTCAAAATTATATTGGCATGTTTTCCTGATGCTCAATCTTGTAACAAGTACCAGCTTCAGCACAGTGTATTGACATAACACATAATGTAAAGTGGTGACAGTTACCGCTTAGTGCTAACGGGGTTGAATTATTGCTTAGTAAAATATCATGAACCAAAACTAATTGTCGCTAAAATACAAGACTGAATGACTGGACAGTAGAATTTCTGTCTCACCGAGTCTTTTGTGTTTGTCTCCGACACATTCATTATCCTATGAATGTCATACATCCATAAGACAGTTCTGTATCTCTCAATCCACATTCCAAGATACACGTAAAAAGACAAATCACTTGGCCATGAAATACAGGTACTAATGTAACACTGGCCTACATTTAAAACAATTTAAATTTTTTATGCCATACTGTATCGGTATCCTAGGTATGACAGTCACTCACCAAAACTTCCTTAAGACACAAGACAAATCACTACAGTATGACAAATAGCTCAGGTCTACTTGATTTCTTATGAGGTCATGTTTATTTCACACTGAGTTGTAAAATAAATATGATGCTCATCGATCAAATAGTCTCGAGAATATATGGCAAAAATCACTGGACCGGGAATTATATGTCATATAGAACTTAACCTACATGCACATAATGTCATACTGCCTGGGGTACTGTCGTTCGAAGAGATTTGCATAAAAGAAAAGCCGAATCCCTGATAATAGAATCCTCTGGGCCATAAATTCAAGGATTAGTAGTTTAAGAATAAAGGCATTCTACAAGGTACCCATGACTCAGCTATGAATGCTCACTGGTAAGCGATTATCAAGGTTATTTTTGCAGCTTTTTGACGTAATTACGGCAAGCGAAATGCACAATAAGTATTCAAACCAAGGTTTTAAAATTTTGAACATAGATTTGATCTTCTCACCTAGGTTTATATCCCGCTTTATGATCTAAGTTTGTAGATTAATGGTGCATTTGGTTTGCCATAAGACACCTTTTTGCCTTGAGGAAATGCTGGGCCCAGTTGTCCAAAGCGTCGTTAGCTTAACGATCTCGTTAGTGGTCAAAATGTTAACTGTTCTAGTAAGTACATACCAAATCCACAGGTATTTTTGTTAAAAAATGTGAGTAGCTTTTGCAAATGCAAAAGCTACTCACATTTTTCAGCAAAAATATTAACGTATCTGCCATAGTTAATGATCAAAGTTTTAACGATACGTTAACTAACGACATCCTTAGTTTTGAACAACTGGGTCCTGAATTTTAAATCAAAGCTGATCATTCTTGTATGTATAAAGCGAGTACCTACACAGAGATTACAGAAATGGTCGATCCTGTTATTTGATCGACATGATCGATGCTTAGTGTAACCACAGCACGGTGAACAGTAAGCGTTGCAGTTGCATCGCTTATTGTTAAAGGGTTGGTTAATAGTAAGCGGCGCCAAAAGGCTTAGTCTCGAGGGCTTAGTCCTCTAAGCGGTTAACAAGTACTTGTGTCTATACTTTCGCCAGTAACTGACAACTAGCCTTGTTGAATTAGCGGAAGGGGGAAAATGACCGTAGAAATTATTTCTTGATTAATCGCCAAGAAAGTTCCTTTATTTCAGACAATTTTTTTATGTTAACTAGATAAAACATTAACATTCACAGTATTAAAATCTGTACAGGAAAAGCAATAGTTCACATCCTCACCATTAACATAGAACAAAGACATGTTAAAACCGCCCGAGCTCGGGCGTATCCAGAGAGGGGTTGAGTCGATTCCCCTCCTCAACCCCCCACCCCCTCCACTCACACCAAAAACATTTTGAACTCCATTTTGAATAATCCTTTGCCCACCCTTGCCCGTCCTGATCCTTGGTCACAACTCATCCTATATCACAATATTTGAATAACATCCATGATAAATTACTTTAAAAATACCGAACTTACCATAAAATTAGGACACCTTCATTCATTATCACATCAATCCTAATATTTTAACATATCTACTTTACTACTCGCTTCTGTGTTTCTAAACTGTTGGATAAGCGGCGACCTGTGAAGACCGGTCTCTGTGCAGTCTGATCTAGGTCTACACTGTTCGCTCTGGCCCGTCTGTCCCAACACTTAGATTAAAATTAATAAGTCCGATTTGAGCAAATTTTAACATTTAACAATATATATTTTAACGGGGAATGTCAAAACGCATAAAATATTTACATAAGTATAAAAACTAATGATTATACAGTGACTGTTATTTTAAATAAGTATTCCATTAATGGTCAAATTATCACTGGCATCACTAGTGATGAAAGCATATAGTGTGAACCCTAGATACAATGACAACATTTTTGTGCAAAAGATGTTGCATCAAAATGAAATTGCTGTTGCAAAGAAATCATTAATAAGCAGGATATGTAAGGTTGTTTTAGCCTTAATTTCTCATAGAACGTATTTTTTTTATATCTGTTAGAACCGTGGCAGTGAAGCGATTCCCACATATATCCAAATAACATTGTATTCTTGTACGAACATGAAATCGAAATTACTGTGCTTTCGACATCTTTCAGAAAGTTGGGTTTTGCTTGGCGTTTTACACAAAAGACGTAAATTTGCAATATTTTGTCATCATATACTGCAAAACCATATGTCGTAACTATATATGCACAAAAATTTTTATTCTAGTCATTTGTTTTTAAAAAATCAAATATCATCACTTTTTCCCATAGTAAAAATGAATACAAATTGTGCAGAATTGTGTAGGGTAGGTAACTTGCAGACAGATTTTCAACAAGTTTCGTTTGTTCATTTTTTTTTCTGAATTTTTCACAATATTGTCGTGAAACATCAATAATTCAAATTCAGAAAAGGAAAGTAAAAACATTGTCTTAGACAAAAAAAGTCCAAAAAATCACTTTTCTACACAAATTGCATAGGTCAGACAAACGTTTGGCCGTAAAGTTAATTTTAGGGTAAATATTTGAGAACAACATACAGAAATAGAAAAGACAAATGGTTTCTGATAAAATATGGTCATTCAGAACAAAATATTTTCGTTTAAAATAAAAAGCCAAGCGAAAATCGTCTTTCCGTGGGATGTCGAAAGCACAGTAAATTAATGTTGAAAATAAAACAAAGTACAAAAAAGTGATTTTTGATTAACTGTCACCTCTTTAGCGGAGGTTTTGTGCCAGTCAAGTTGTCTTTGTATGGATCGAGCCATGGGAAAACATGTCTTCGAGCATATGCGGACAGCGAAGGCCCAGATCAGACTGCGCATCCGCGCAGTCTGATCAGGGCCTTCGCTGTCCGCTTAAAGAATCATTGAACATTATAGAATGTATCAATGGAGAGCAAATGCCCGGATCTGACATTGCGCATGCGCGGGATGAATCTGAATGTGTACATTTTGCGCATGTTCGAACACACATTTTCGCTTGGCACTGCCCATATCAAGTATCGGTAAAAGTGGGTTGACTGAACAATCATCGATGATGTATAATGTATGAGGTAGGTTGTAAATAATGACGTGGCAAGGCACATATGTATCTCGGATTTCAATCTTTAAGACGCACAAGTTGTAATTATATTACAACAAAGTGATGAATAGTTTGTTAACAATAATGCAATATAATTATACAAGTAAGGTAAAAAACATAACCCTGTCCGGTGACCTGTCGCTTCTGGTCCGAAGTTGTATTTTGTACAATAGAAAATTGAAACAAAAAGGTACAGGCCACCGTACAAGGTTATATTAATACCTGTATATTAGGGTCTGATCTTTACTGCACCAGAGTGTGTAATAAGTGTTTTATAAATTTAACATACCTGCCAAGATCCAGTTTAATGAACGCAGGTAAAATGCACATGCGTATTACATACATGTACACAAACCAAGTTTGTTTTCTAATATATCAAACTGGATAATTTGAGATACTCTAGTAAGCAGATGTGTTTGACATTTTCTACTCTCTGGGCCAATTCAGCAGGCGACAAATTGGTAACATTTTTCTTATTTTTTTTTTCTCAGAAAATAAGTTTTGATATTTTACCGAACTTCTCTCCTCAGGGGACAATTTGAATGAAATATCAAAGCTGCTTTTCTGGAATAAACGAAAATAAGGTTTGACATTTAGCTTAAACTGTCAACCTTATTTTCTGGGAAGAATGAGAAAAGTATTTCAAAATATCGTCTGCTGATTTTTCCAGCACGCTAAGCGTTAAATAACAAGCTTCCGGAAAGATCCTTCTGCTATAAAGTCTTCCTTTAGTGATATATCTGCTCCATATTTACCGCTCCACAAATCTTTGAGAAACTCCCGTCGTTCTGGGTTTAAAATCAGATCTTCAATGTTCATCTCTGGAATGACGAAATAGGACACATATTCAGAGGATTCGTTCACAAATGAGACACATGTCTATTCAGGCCAAGGTACATATTTTGCCATCTATAAGACCTCGGACCCATCAATTGATGGGTCCGAGATAAGACATAGAATTATCGGTATGCAAATTGGCCTCGGTGGCTCAGTTGGAAGCGCCGGCCGACTGGAGACCAGGAGGTCGCAGGTTCAACCCCCGCCGAAGTCGGCAACATTCTTTCGTGGAGATTGATCATGAAATATTTTCTACGGTCATTCTCTCACTTCCGCTGATTCAAGAAGGGCAGTTGTCAGTTTCTGGCGAAAGCATGTGCACAATACTGGTTAACCGCTTAGTGGACTAAGCCTGCCCAGTAAACGTGTGGTTAGGTAAACTAACCGCGCTCAACATGACTTCATTGGGTTGACTGGGCCGTAAAACCTCAACACAAACAAACAAACATATGCAAATTGCGATACCCAGACAAAAATGAGCCCACTTTCAGTCTGCTCAGAGCGTGTGAAAACAGAATTCTGCTGAATGGCATAATGGCTATTTTTTGTATTTCTATAACTTAACATTATGAAGAAACACAATTAACTGAGGCTGTTATTTCAAACTTTTGATTTCGTCTCTATTTCCAAATGCGAATACCAATACGAAAACACACCTATATCACTTTGACCGACTTAAACCCCACTTTTATATAGTAAAACTGGGGTTTACAGGGGTATAAATTATTTTTTCTTATTTCTGCTCCAAAACATAGATTGTGGGTACTCGTTAGAACCGCCTCGTCGAGGAGGTTCTAACGAGTACCCACAATCTATGTTATGAGCAGAAATAAGAAAAATATCAGAATTTTTTCTGAAATTTTTCATTTCTTGGTGGTAAAATTTTCAGTATATTTGAATGGGCGTGCATTCGTAATGATTGGTTGCAGAGGAAAAGAGCATTCATAAGGCCTCACAAACCATGAAAAAAAAACCCCAGAACCATCGCTTTAGAACGGTCTACAGTAAAAAAAAATCGTGAAACGATAATACCCCCACCCCTATCATATCCAGGGCAGAAACTGTCAAAAATTGACGAAATATGCCCATTAGCATTCCCAATGCAGATCTCTACAATATCAATGCACTTAGCTAGTTTAGTGAAAATCCATTAATATTTACTGATTTTTTTTCATACTTTTTTTTTATATATTTTAAAAAAAACATTAGTCATCTCATGTGGTAACCCAGGTGCATAGGTAAATATAGATAGCATATTGTAGCTAAACTCAAACAGGCCGAATATAAGCTGAAAATATTCTTTTGAAAAATTATGCATTATTATGTGTTTTGGAAAAATGTCACGTCCCTTTTATACTGATATCAGTATTAGATGCTTTATTTGAAATTAGAAAAATATCAGTTTTAATAGCCAGGAAACATCCAATACCTGTAATATTTTCTAAAGTACCAGCTGAAGGACCAGTGTAATCGTCCGGCAAATATTCGTCAGGCAGTACAGACATGTCGAGCTCTCTGTACACAGACAACATGCTCTGACCATGCATAATAACCTGAAATATTATAAAATATCCATTTTTTCATAATAACCTTAACATTACGAAAACACGCCTATTCAATTATATAGAAAATTTTACCTCCAAAAACTAAAATTTTTCAGATAAAAAACTCTGATATTTTTCATATTTCTGCTAAAAACATAGATTGTGGGTACTCGTTAGAACCGCCTCGTCGAGGCGGTTCTAACGAGTACCCACAATCTATGCTTTTGGGTAGAAATAAGAAAAATAAAGTATACCCCTGTAAACCCCAGTTTTACTATATAAAATTGGGGTTTAAGGGGGTCAAAATTATATAGGCGTGTTTTCGTGATGAGTATTGGGTCAGACAGACTAAGGAGATTTTTTCTTGATTTTTGTTTCCGGGTGTGCGCAAAAATACTTCCGTTCTGGCTACGCCTCTGACTACTGTGTAATAACGTAAGTAACATGGATATACCTTGGAAACTATAAATGAAGTTACTTAGAAAAAGTAACAATCACGAAGCACACTCTTCCCGAAGTATCGAAAGAAGAAGACACGAGGAAAACCCTTTTTGCCATTCACACAAGCAACAGCGGACGTCTATACTTCTTTTTTTTTACTACATGTCAACTCTCGTTATCTCGAATTCCAAGGGACTCTCTGAAATACTTCGAGATATCCGTACCTCGACATATCAGATTTGCAGAATTGAGGAAAACATAAATCGAACAACCACATTTAACAAATATATATGAATTGGACTCTTGAAGTTAGAGATATATTGAAAATATTTTGAAAAAGAGGAGAAATTGCTCTTTTCCACAATATTTTTTACCTGTTGTTAGATTTTCATGTTTAAGCAGGGACCATATTTTCACTTCGAGATAAGCGGTTATTCGAGATAAGCGAGTTCGAGATAACGAGAGTCGACTGTATTTTGTTTTACTTTTTCCGAGACATAAAACCGACGTTTCATGTGACTCGTCTATTTTAAAATGTCGTCTGCTACGATTTTGAACAGCACTTCAATGACGGCCACTTGTGGATGATGAAGAGGTGGGAAATTACACGTATGTCGCGTTGATGTCGTGAAGTTAACGTAAAAAGCCTGGATTGCGAGAGTCTGACACGGATAAGGAAAACTCGAATCTCTCAATGGTCCGGCTTGCCGGATCAGACTATAAGGCACTTAATTGTTAGAAAGCGCTATAAATGATAATTATCAAAATAAACACAGCAATACATAAATATGAAACATGCGTATCCAGTCGATACTTTACCTGAATATATATGGCTATAAGGCATGCTAAGAAAAGATATTAAATCACAACTGACTGAACCAGGCCCCAAGGTTATAAAACTTTTTTTATGCTCAACTCAGCTGAGCATGAAAATTTCCCTGCTAATAAACATGAAAAAAATCCAACAATAGTTGTCATTTTCATATTTATTAGTAGAGAAATTTTCATGCTCAGCTGTGTTTAGCTAGAAAAAGTTTGCAATTGTTTGCAATCTGAGATTTATTAGCAGGACAAATTTCATGCTCAGCTGAGTTGAGCATGAAAAAAGTTTTATGATCTTGTGGCCAGGTCTTTACCTTTAGAACTCCCAGAAAAAAGACTATCTGAAACAAGTAAGAATTTGGGAGATTCTTTTTTTTTAAGTGTAGGCTCTTTTTCTGAATGGGACTTTCTGTGCAAGAAGGCAAAAGGAAGTCAAAATAAGATATACAGTTTACCAAATATACCATATTTACCCTACGTATTCGGACACCTCAACTCCTTACCATACTTGTTCTAAAATTTGAACAAGTACAATTTACTAACAGATGCTGTGTCTAAAATTGCTGAATGAGTGGCAAACAGTGCAGACCCTGATGAGACGCCGCGTTCTGCGGCGTCTCATCTGGGTCTTCACTGTTTGCTCAGGCCTGTCTGTCCGAATACATACGGTAAATACGGTATGCTGAAATTTGCTTAAGCCTATTTTCCCACCAAGTGGTTTGCCTAAAAAATACTGACTCTGATCAAACTGTTCCTTAAGGCGCAGTTTTATCTTGTTCTTCACTGTTTGCTTGGAACTGTCTGATCTAATTATTATGGTAAAATACGGCATGTATCCCAATGATTACTATTCCTGTCTACTATCACCTTACCCGCACTCGCATCTTCTCCGGCAACGTAGGTTTAAGAATACTCAACAAAATGTCAAACATTGGACCCGTATTGTAATGGTTGAAGGCTTTCATAGGCACTGGAGTTGCTTTCTGTCAAGTAGAATAAAAACGTAAAACGATAATAACCCGCCATTATCATGTCGCGGGCAGTTATCTCTCAAAAATTGACGAAATTTGCCAATGACCAATCCCAAACTAGATCTCTACAATACCAATGCACATATCAAATATGGTGAAAATCTATTGAGATTAACTCAAGTTATTGTCATGAAACTAAATTAAGATGTGTTTCTGGAAGATAACTCAAAAACAATTTATGAAGAATGCTAGCTAGGGAGGTGACTGTTGCAGAGAAGTGTATATTGCTAAATGTTAAACATACAGTAACACAGCACTTTGAGAAACACTAAGTGGATGCAGTTGAATATGAAGGTGGCTGTTGATGACAGGTGACCCGTTCACGGAGGTTCTACTATTGATTTGTTGAGGTGCAGTTTAACGACTCGACAATCCTTGTGGGCCATTTTGGTTCGTCACCTAGAGGAAGTAAACAAAGTAACAGAAGAGACGGTAGAGGAGAAAATAGGGAGATAAAGAGGAAATTTAGGAAAATGTGAATGTCAGTGGAGAAATACAAGAAATAAAAACATAACCATGCCCTCCAACTCATAGTAAACGAAGAGACAGTAGAGGAGAAAATAGGGAGATAAAGAGGAAATTTAGGAAAATGTGAATGTCAGTGGAGAAATAGAAGAAATAAAAACATAACCATGCCCTCCAACTCCTGCAAACAGAGCCAACACCTAACTCACAATTGTCACTGTTGAAGGTTCCACGGTATGCTTTTGACTAAGTTTTGATATAGCGTAAATCTGGTCTAAATGAACCTCTAGTACAATTAACCCATTTACGCCTAGTGTCTCATAAAAGGGACATTGGCAAACAGTGTGGACCCTGATCAGACGCCGCGTTCTGCGGCGTCTGATCAGGGTTTATATATACTGTTTGCATTAAATACAGGAATTTTAATAAAACATGGTAATAAATAAAATTAACAAGACATTCCTTCTATAGGAAATGGACCTCTCCAAATTGAAGTAAAAGAGTCCATTCGGCATAAATGGGACGTACATGTACATTAATACGTGAAAGTAGAGTACCGCTTGAAACGCTATCAGGAGGCGCAAGAGAGTTTACATGATTTCATTTTTCCCCATAAACAGAGACGTGCGTCGGTGGTTTCATATGTAGGGTTTGTTTTGTCATTATTTGTTCCCCATCTCTCTTTTTGGTGCTTCGGGAAGGTTGTGTTTCGTGATTGTGGCATTTCCTGGGTATATTCACTTATATATTTAGGGTCCCAGAAGGAACATGACCAGTTTTTACCCAAAATACCTTTATGTGTTTGAGTTTTTTGGATGATAACGAGAAAACATTTACCTGGAAATGAAGTGAACGTTTTTTGATATTATCAATTCCACCAAAGGAAAGATGTTTCATCTTAACAGCGCCATAATCCATTAGAAAATTACAGCCATTCACTTGGAAGTGTTCATCACAGAAAGCTAGGGAATGACATATTGCCATAATTGATCGTTGAAAGTCTACGTATGAATAAGTTACACCTGATGCGTCGAAATGTTCTGGAAATAATAGAAAAAATGCGTATCTTAACCCATTCTAGTCTCAAGACCCACAAAAAGGGTAATTGACAAACAGTACTAGTGCAGACCGAGATGAGACGCCACAAAATGTGACATCTGATCAGGGCACTGCCTGCAAATAGTTAAGTCGATTTTCTCTAAGAATATCTAAATCACATAACTTTAAATACATAACTTTAAAATTCGTCTCTACTGATATATATATATATATATATATATATATATATATATATATATATATATATTTGTATTTGTTGGTTTTTTTTTACAAATCAGGGCCAGTCAACACTATTACGGTCATGTCGAGCCGGTCAGTTTACCTATCCACATCTATTTTCAGGGTAGGTTTCGACCTCTAAACAACTGACAAGTAGTTGTGCACAAGCCGTCGCCAGAAACTGACAACATTACCGCCCTTCTTGAATCAGCGGAATGACCGTAGAAAATATTTCATGATCAACTTCCACGAAAGAATGTGGCCGGACCCGGATAGGATCGACACGCGACCTCCTGATCACCAGTCAGACGTGCATCCGACTGAGCCAACTGAACTTTTAATAACTTTATACAGTTAACAGGAGTTGGGGGATTGGGATCAGTGGGTGGTGGGATGTAATTTATGAGAAAGATCATGTAATGCGAGAGGCACAGGAGTTGGGGGATTGGGATCAGTGGGTGGTGGGATGTAATTTATGAGAAAGCTCATGTAATGCGAGAGGCCTCCTCTCGCATTACATGAGCTTTCTCATAAATTACATCCCACCACCCACTGATCCCAATCCCCCAACTCCTGTTAACTGTATAAAGTTACTAATTAGGAGTAAGCCTAAATTCTGAAACAAAACCGAAGCATTTCTTTTATGGTAACAAAAGTTTAGTCAACTTAAACTGTATTTTAACATCCAATGAAAAGGGACGGTCCCTACCTTTGCACAAGTACATCAGTGGGGTTCCGCTGAAAGCTTAAAGTTGCAACCTCATGATTATAAACAAAATAAGACTGATCAATCTCCACGAAAGAATGTTGCCGGGCCCGGGTAGAATCAAACACGCGACTTCCTGATCACCTGTCAGTGAGCTACCGAAGCCCATTACAAAAACATTCCTATTAAAATATTTTGTAAATTTTACCACCAAAACTGGAAGTTTTCAGATAAAAATTCTGATATTTTTCATATTTCTGCTCATAACATAGATTATGGATACTCGCTAGAACCGCCTCGCTGAGGCGGTTCTAACGTGTACAATGTACCCAAAATCTATGTTTTTGAGCAGAAATAAGAAAAATAAACCCCCTGTTAACCCCAGTTTTACTATATAAAAGTGGGTTTTAAGGGGGTCAAAATTATATAGGTATGTTTTCGTCATGTCTCGCATAACGTTAGCTTCGCCATAAATTACATACCACCACTAACTGATTGCCTCTTTTAACTGTATAAAGTTATGAGTTAAGACTAAGCCTAAATTCTGAATAATGAAGCATTTCTTCTTATGGTAGAAAAAGTTTAGAAAACTTCTTTTTTTTAACATCCGCTGAAAAGGGACGGTTCCTACCTCTACGTGAGATTCCAGTGAAAGCATAAGGTTTTGATATAGCGCTGATTTTATAAGCAAAAGCTGACAGCGTTTAAAAAAGTTTTCTGACTTTTCAAAGACTTGACATTTCATTATTGTTGTCTCCAATTTGAAAGAAATATCATTAAAAAAAAAAAAAGTATATGGCTAATATTCGTTTAGCGATTTAGCATACAGAGCTGTAAATGTAACACCATATGTGGGAATGTCATAGTTCACTGAATATAAATGTGTGGTGTACGGCGATTGTAAAGTGTTTACCATACACATTAACCCTTAAACACGCTTAGCAAATATATAGCAGACAACATTTTAGCCCCGATTTTGTATTTGTCAGAAAATAAGACTTGATATTTATGTGAATCGTCTGCTCAGCAGAGCAGACGATTCATAGGAAATTTCAAGCCTTATTTTCTCTAAAATTACAAAATATGTCGTCTGGTGTAGTTGCGGTTTGCGTTTTAAATAAAATTCTGTTTTATTACTCTTATATAGTAAACCTAATATCATATTACACATGACAGTAAGATCTCAATATTTGCCGAATGAGAGAATATACTGGGTTAGCCTTAACAATAGAGTTTCCCCTTACTAAGTATTTTGGGTATGTAGGTACATGTAATAGGTTGTCCTTGACTGTAATGTTGTTACTGTATTAAAGAGGCAGCAGGCGACATTTTTTCTTGTTTTCAATAAAAAAAAAAAGTTTGATAATACCTATAACATTACGAAAACATGCCTATTCAAATATACTGAAAATTTTACCACCTAAAAATGAAAATTTTCAGACAAAAAAGTCCGATATTTTTCACATTTCTGATCAAAACATAGATTGTGGGTACTCGTTAGAACCGCCTCGACGAGGCGGTTCTACCGAGTACCCACAATCTATGTTTTTTGAGCAGAAGTAAGAAAAATAATGTATACCCCTGTAAACCCCAGTTTTACTATATAAGAGTGGGATTTAAAGGGGTCAAAATTATATAGGCATGTTTTCGTGATGATACATGCAAAGCGTGTTGAAAGGAAAAATAAGAAAATCATCATTAAACTGTCGTCTTTTGAATTTGATGAGAGTGTGCAATGGATACATCCCTAAGCATAGAACATTATACATAAAATCATATATATATATATATATATATATATATATATATATATATATATATATATATATATATATATATATATATATATATATATGTATGTATATTTTTTTTAACTAATTTACAATTATTATACAGGTTGAAGTTTAGAAAAAAATAATATATACAGGAAACAGCTATTTAGAAAAATACATCCAGATTAAAAGTTTCTATCAATTATTTTATTTAAACTATGGTTTACAGTGAACCCTCGTTACAACCGGACAGCATTTGATCCCAAAGATGTTACCATTACAATGAATTTACTGTTGTACAGAATACTTAATGAGCAGGTTGATATATAAGAAAAGTATTGTTTTGTTCTTATTGCCTCATAGAACATATGTTTTGGATATTTGTTAGAATCGCCTCACTGTGGCGATTCTAACAAATATCCAAAACAAATGTTGTTTTTTTTTCTTAAATTATCTAATACAATATTCTTGCACAATTTGTGACCAACTGTTTCCGCTTTAGCGAAGGTTTTGTAACAGTCAAATTGTCACTACAACGAATTTCATCGTTGTATCGAATGTCGGTGTAAAGAGGGTTGTCTAACATATACTCCTCAAAATAATTTAAGGGCCACATAGTGCAAAATTCCATATTTTCAAACTTTGGCCGGGTGTATGGGCAAAACCACAGAAGATATCAAAATATGGTTGAATGTCTCTTTAAAAGGAAGCCCTAAAGGAGTGTTTCCAACAAAAAAAATTGAAATAAAAATTTTCCTTTTAAAGTTTGCAAAAAAACACTTCTTTTTACCCAAAAATTAAAAAAAAATACATTTTCGCGTCAAAAGTGATGTCTGGGCTCCCAACTGTGAAAACTCATAGAGAAAGCCTTATTTGTTATCAAGAAACACACATTTTGCTATAGATACCCTCTACAGATTATTCGTTGTCTGTGTGGAACTTCCGAGGCATTCTTATCCTCTCAAAGGGTTGGTCTCCTTTTCTGGCCATATCTGTGTGTCTTTTACTCGAATGAAGGTTGTTTGCATGACTTTGTGTGTGACAGAGTATTGTTTCCATTAAACAAAGAATTTTTTCGGTATAATGAAAAAACTTCATTTTGAGGTAAAAATCGTTTTTTTTTGTTTTTTTTTTTGTTTTTTTTTTTTAAATTCCCGTTTTTCTTAGAATCTTTTGGTCTGGCGTTGTTGGTGCCAATGACACTTTTGTAGCTGAACATGTTGCGAACATATTGAGTTGATTGAAATAGGGCTAAGACTTCCAGTTTTGTCCATGAAATAATTGTAAAACTTGAGGGTCGCATTTTAGTGTTAATCAATGGTGAAATAAAGCTGGTGGTCCTTAAATTATTTTGTGGAGTATATTTGTATAGCATGTACACAATGGCAAAACAGTGCTTCACACATTGCATGTAATTATCATATACAAACAAGAAAAACGTCTGACTGCATTATGGACGGGAGTAGTATACTACTGACGGTTTTTTTAATGAACGAAGAAAGTGAGAGTTGTCTCTCTTGCACGTGAAACACCTGCTGTTCCTCCTCTTCATCCCTAACAAATGAAAGCAATTCACTGAAGAATAAAGATAACATATAACTGACAAAAAAGGTTAACCAAAAGATGAACCTGGGATGACGCCCGACGCCCGCCCGCCAGGATATCGCTATTTTAAAGAACAGATTAAAAAAAAAAGAAAAAAAAAAGAACGTCCAAAAAGGGATTTGAAACAAAACAAAAAACAAAACAAAAAAAAACAAAAAAAAACAAACAAAAAAAAAAAAACAGTCATTCGATCTTTATTTTACATGTACATGTAATACATTTTAGACTGAATAAATTCCCAAACACCTCCCTCCCCACAATATTGTGGACGAGTCGAACTTCAATTGAAAGTGCATGTATTAAAGACCATGTGATTAGGATATTACTAAGCTAAATAGGCCAAACTATTTGCAAACAGTGGAGATCCTGATCAGACGCCGCAGAATGCGGCGTCTGATCTGGGTCTGCACTGCTTGCCTATTACACTTTAGAGGTATCCAGGCTAAAGTGGGTTTAGTTATACTGTATACAGTCATAAACCGTGATAAACTTTATTGAGGAGAGATACGTTTTAAAAAAGAAATTACCATAAGTGGAAATATTTGAAATTTGATAAGACCTTGGATTGTGTCGCGTTACTTTATTTTAATTATATGTATAAAGGTCATTTTTACTGTACTCAGAAATATGACATCTATTTGTGTCAGTCATAGCGTGTGAAAATGTGTCTTCTTGCTGGTGTATGAATCTGCCGTCTTCCTACGCCCTGAGCTCCCATTTTACATGGCGAAACTCATAAACCACGAGAGCGATATTCAAAGTAATCGCGGACGTTTTGCCCTGGATCCGTCCACCTAAAGACGAGCGCCAACAGGAGCAGGGCTCCAAGGCAAAACGTTCGCGAATGTCTTGCTCTTCTGAACACAGTCCGGTTACTGCGATATAGTACTGTTACTATGTTTTACTGGTCCTTTGTGATTACTGGGCTCATATCTTACATGTGAAACTACAGTTCTGCTTAATAAGCGAACATGATACACCTGGAATTTTCCGTAATTTTTTTTTCAAGGGGAGATTTTATTGTTACCTCCTTTTGGCTTTCCTGAACACGAATTTCTTTCCGAATAGGGTCGTCTACTCTCTAGGGGAGCAAAGTCTTTCCATTTAGAGTTGATGGTTGTTTTTTTACGTCTTTTTCAACATTATTAACCCTTGTCCTGCTGAGCCCGGATATACCCTATCTTTGTAAACAGTGCAGATCCAGATCAGTTGGCTTCTGAAGAAGCCAACTGATCTGGATCTGCACTGTTTGTCATTAAGTTTGTATATTTGTATCAAACTCTTGGATCAAGTGATCTGATTGGCTGAAAATTAGATATGGGTGTGGCATCTTAATTTATTCAGCATGACAAGGGTTATAGTCATATACAGGCAATGTAAGAGAGATAATGAGAGGCTCTACACAAGAAAGCACCGCACAGTCATACACTGAATTTTGCCTCCAGCGAGATTCGAACCCAGCATGTATGTCAAGCCTTGTGATTTCGATATCCCTAAAGAGAATTGGCTAAACTATTTGCAAACAGTGCAGACCCAGATCAGACGCCGCAGAATGCGGAATGCGGCGTCTGATCTGGGTCTGCACTGTTTGCCAATTACACTTTTGAGGTCTCCAGACTAATAATGTCGGTTTAATTATATTGTATACCGAAGTTAGGAGCACTAAATGCTCGGCCACCCATTGGGAGTGGTCGGGTTTGGCGAAGGTATCGTGTATCTTACGTCACTGGGGCTTTCAGCTGATATTGGCTTACAGTTGGGCAAGGCCTGCTAGCCTTGAAGTAGGTAAGGGTAGAGGGGGGATGTTTTTATTTCTTCTGTTTCTTCACTTTCATTCCTGTTCCTCTTTCTTCACTGTTCCTCTCTTTCATCTCCTCTACTATCTCTTCCATCTCTTTTCTCCCTTTCTCTGGAAACGACACAAAATGATCTACAAGGGTTGACGTGTCGTTAAACGCCAACACAATCAAAATCAATACTCGGTCACCCATCCTTTAAGAGTACCCCTTATTAGGAGGGAGACAAAAACAATCCTGACAAAGTTGCCTCCTCTGAAAGTGTATCATTTTCCCCCACTAGGGACGTGAGTTAAGTTACAAATTGCCATTATCCCTCAGGAAGAGACCAATCAAACCGAGTGTGCTAATTCTATCTTTTAAAGGAGGTTTTGTTCTATATTTCCATAGGACTCCCTCTCATATTACCATATGTGGTCAGCATCTCACGCAGAGGAACGTTGAGCAACCTGTGAACCAGGGCGTATTCAGGAGGTATGTGTGTTTGGTGTGGGGGCGTCGGGGATGGGGTTCGACTGGTTCTGGGATGGGATTCGACTCAGTCGAACAGTCCAACCCACGTTTGACTTTAAACTTCACCTTCGTAGGAAATTTTGGATGATAACTTTTTGATATTGTATTTACCTAGAATATTTGCATAACTGACTCTTTACCTTGCACTTCTAATAAAATTCACAAGTACATGTTACTTCCTGTAAATGTGTAAAATCGCTGTATGAGTGGCAAATCGTAGAACCTAATCAGACGCACCTTCTGCGATGTCTCGTCTTGGTTTAAACTCTTTGCTCATGCCTGTCCGTCCCATTAAGAAAACATGCCTATTCAAATATATTGAAAATTTTACCACCAAAAATGAAAATTTTCAGATATTTTATTTTTTTTTTATTTTTCATATTTCTGCTCAAAACATAGACTGTGGGTACCCGAGGCGGTTCTAATGAGTACCCACAGTGTATGTTTTGAGCAGAAATAAGAAAAATAATGTTTACCCCTGTAAACCCCAGTTTTGATATATAAAAGTGGGGTTTAAGGGGTCCAAAATTATATAGGCATGTTTTCGTGATGTGAATGCGTAAAGTCAGTACGGTAATTTGATCAAATCGAACCCCTTCAGAAATCATCCTGGTTCCGCTTCTGCATGAACGGCCTAAGGCTATTACATTTAACGGTGAATTTTGCGGACAGTGGGCATACCGTAAAAATATGTCCCTCATGTTTAATCAAGAGCACAATGTGTTTCCATTGTACATACCATAATTTCCTAGAATGATTGTGCGTCCTTCTTTGTCTTTCTTCGGCAATGGCGTGTATACTCGACTAAAACAGAAAGCAAGAAAAAAAAATGTGTATTCCATGATAAAAAGATTTTCCTAGATAGTTTTACCAAGGACATATTGATACATATGTCGAAACAACCGACCGATTTGTCAGTTTTGTATGCTATACACTGTATTGGCATATCATTACGAAAACACGCCTATTCAACTATATTGAAAATTTTACATGTACATGTACAAAAGGAAAATTTTCAGATAAATTTTGTTGACATTTTTCATATTCCTGCTAAAAACATAGATTGTCAGTACCCGAGGTTCTAACGAGTACCCACAATCTACGATGTTTTAGTAAAACAAGAAAAATAATGTATATCCCTGTAAACCCGTTTTACTATATAACCATGGGGTTTAAGGGGGTCAAAATTATATAGGCTTGTTGTCGCGATGTCCGTATTCCTACCGGTTATGTAATGTAGTCTATGTACACGGAAATGTACACCCCTTGTTTCCTCATAATATATAGTTAAAGCAGGGGTACATGTACATAGGGGTCTACATTGATGTCTCAAACAGCTCTTCAGCTGACAACATGTTGCAATATTTTTCTTACTTTTCCTAGAAAACAGGATTTGACCTTTCATGCAAATTGTCAGACAATTTACATGAAATGTCAATCCTGTTTACTTGGGGAAAACACACACACACACACACACACACGCGCACACACACACACACACACACACACACACACACACACACACACACACACACACACACTGTAAAATATCATCAGTGTCATCTGTTTAAATAGCCCAGAAGGTGACGGTTAAGACATCTGCTCCACGCAAAGACTCAACTCAGTTTTTTTTTCTGTCCGCTTGTAGAAACATTATATACTTTGATATCCCTAGAACATCCAGAGAAGACACCGGTCAGACTGACTATCTGCGGAGGCGGATCTAATTTTTAGACTGGGCGGACATTTCGTAAGGAATACTGACCCACATTATGGCCCACCCTGGAAGAATGCACAGGCTGGTAGCAGATTTACAAATCTACTTTTAACACCTCCCAGAAAGTCTTTTTTCTGTGGCGTTTGCGTAGAAAAAAAAAATAAATTTGCAAATTAATGTCACGGTTCAAGGCAAAACCTTATGTCGCAAATACCAGTGCGTACAAAGTTTTACTCTCTTGAGTGACGAAAAAAAATTACTGATGTTATCCATATTTTCTCATCAATTTTGTAATAAGGTCCATTTGTTTAATTTTTTTCTGAACTTTTCGCAACATAGTTATGGAAAATAAACAATCTGAACTCGGAAAATGGAGAAATAAAATCGACGAAGAAAACAAAAACTATTTTTCTAATAAAAGTATCAAAAAATCAAGTTTAATACAGAAATTGCATGGGTCGGACACATTTTTGGCTGCAAAATTAATGTCATGGTAAATATTCGAAAACGAAGCAGAGAAACAGTAAAGACAAATGATTCTCTGCTAAGATATTGTCAGTCACATATCATTTTGTTTTCCCATCACGAAAACATACCGATATAACTGACCCCCTTAAACCCCACTTTTTTTACAGTAAAACTGGGGTTAACATGGTATATATTATTTTCCTTATTTCTGCTCAAAAACAGAGATTGTGGGTACTCGTTAGAACCGCCTCGCCGAGGCGGTTCTAACGAGTACCCACAATCAATGTTTTGAGCAGATATATGAAATATATCAGAATTTTTATCTGAAAACTTTCAGTTTTTGGGGGTGAAAATTTCAATTTATTTGAATAGGCGTGTTTTCGTAATGCATTTAGAATAAAACGCTAAGCGAAAATGTCTTTCCAAAGAAATTGGACACGAGATATAATGTGAGAAAATGTCCCTTATAACTTAAGAACCAGTCACAACTTAGACCAGGCGAACATTACCCTTCTAGACGTTCCCTAGCCATCAATATTCCCTACAGCAGCGAAAGACTTTATGACCCGCAACGTCTGAAAACGTACCTTTGGACATGTGTGCCCAGTGAAGATTCAGATTAGTTTGCACTTTTCGCACAGTCTGATTAGGATCTTTACTGGGCGCATATTGGGCAGCAAAGAATGCAAATTTTCTTCATATGAACACCAAAGACTCTAATCAGACTGCGCGGATGCGGAGGAGTCTTAGTTGTGCGCTCCTCAGAAGGAACGTTTTCTCAAGTTGTGGCTGCTATGTCCCTTTTCAGATTTTCAGACTTATCAAGCTCATGTGGGTCCTGGTTTTCTGTATGTGTGATACGGACCCTCTTCTTTTTTATGCCAAGGTTCATATTTTGAAAAACCCCTTATGATGAGTCCAGGCTTTAGGGGACCGGATGCACTTGATAGATTTTCCGCCATACACACAAGGGCGATATCTATCATGACTTGGGGGTGGTCGGGTGTGGCAAATGTGTTGTGTATCTTACGTCACTGGGGCGTTCAACTGATATTGGTTTACAGTTGGGCAAGGTCCTTGCAGCAGGTAAGGGTAGAGGGGAGAATACTTGTATTTCTTCTGTTTCTTTACTTTCATCCCTGTCACTCTTATTTTCACTGTCCCTCTCTTTCATCTTTTCTACTATCTCTTCTATCTCTTTTCTGCCTATCTCTAGGAGACGACACAAAACGACCCACAAGGGCTGACGTTTCGTTAAACCCCAACACAATCAATCTATCATGACTTCCTGTCTGCTTTCCTGAACTACAATGCACTTTTGAAAAGGGGTCTACTCTTTAAAGAAGGAATTTGCTCCCCTCAAAGAAAGCATTTTTTACATTATAGACTCCTTTTCAGACTGTAGGTAGAACAATTTTGGCCACATTACCTCCCATGAAATGTATTTGTATCAATTTTAACACTTTTATCCCTACAGACCAATACAGCTACATTTGCAAACAGTGCAGATCCAGATGAGACGGCTCGTAACGAGCCGTCTCATCTGGATCTACACTGTTTGCCATTCCCTTATTGATTTAGACTGAAACCACTATTTGCAACAATGGATGTGTCCAAATTCAGAGATGGAAGAGTCCACTCAGAGCTTTTGGAGTGAGAGTGGACTGGTATATTTTCAGGAGAGACAACAGTCAAACAGCTCTGCTTCCCTCTTGGTATAGGGTCAACTCTCAAAGGATATTTTTGTCTTTCAATATAGTAGATGTCTTTCCCAGAATGGGCTCTCGTTGTAAAGGAAAGCAAACTGTAAATTATAATAAGTTATCTCCCCTGTAAAATAATTGCGTAAGACCTACATCATACCAAGCGTTTAAAACAACTCTGTTAAGTATACCCGTCTCGAAGTATCTTCAAGTATTTCACAGAATCAATGAATCGCTATAAGAAATTAACCCATTTTAGTCGGAGACTCCCAAAAGGGTGATTGGCAAACAGTGCAGACCTAGATCAGATGCGGCAGATCAGGGTCCCCACTTTCTGCAAATAATTTAGCCATGTTGCTCTAGGAATCACATAGCCGGACATATATAAGATTAAATTCGAATCTTCCAATATGGAGTGTGATGTAGTTTATTCAGTCTAGAATTGTTTAAGTATACCTGTCTCGAAGTATCTTCAAATATTTCTCTTCTCCTGGATCCACACCCCTAAGATATCCTACAGAATCAATGAAAGTTGCTAAGAAGTTTGTCAGTCTCTCCCTGGCTTTTAGCTGACTAAACTTGCTGATCCGCAGAAAAGCTAGCAGGAACTTAGTGTCTGAAATATAAGACAGTCTATGACTTCCACGTAAAATAAATCAATAGTAAATAGCAGAATTACAATTGAAAAAAGCACTTGCATCTTGTTCGTGTGCAGGTAGTTGCATGGGTGGCGTATCATCACGAAAACATGCCTATATAATTTTGACCCCCCTTAACCCCCCCTTTTATACAGTAAAACTAGGGTTTACTGGGGTATACATTGTTTTTTCTTATTTCTGTTCAAAAATATAGATTGTGGGTACTCGTTAGAACCGCCTCGCCGAGGCGGTTCTAACGAGTATCCACAATCTATGTTTTGAGCAGAAATATGAAAAAATATCAAAGTTTTTTTATCTGAAAATTTTCAGTTTTTGGAGGTAAAAGTTTCTATATATTTGAATAAGCGTGTTTTCCTAATGTGATGTGCGATTGTTTGCTCCTCAGTTCTTCTTTTTTCGGTGCCTCGTGATTTGGTTGGTTTAGAATTTAACGGCTCAGTCAACACTATTAAGGTCATTTCGAGCTGGTCAGTTTTACATACCGACACTTTTCCTGGGCTGGCTGTCCTCTGAGCGGTTGACAGTAACTGTGCACGTTTTTTCACCAAACTCTGACAACTGCCCTTCTTGAATCAGAGAAAGACAGAAAATGACTGCAGATGAAATTTCATGATCAATCACCACGAAATTATGTCACCGGACTCTGTGGGAATCGAGCCCACGACCTCCGGGTCACCAATCGCTCGCACACTCGACTGAACAATCGAGGCTAGCTACGATGTCTCGGGAAGGTTGCGCTTCTTGATAATGGCATTTCTGCGATATCTTCAATTATATTCGTGCACTTTCGTGTACTTACACTTTTCGCTGTTTACAGGAGTCGCAGGCTCGGACACCAAACATTTTTCCGAGTAACGTAAGCAGTCAGGAAAGGGTCTTGTATCAGCACACCGTATGTTTAAGACTTAAGGTGTTCATCTATATAATAGGGAATCATGCCCAACATTTCCGGAAAACATATAGCCACTGTGCAGCAGGGATGAGACTGTCATTGTTCATATTGCGTTGTAGTTATATCGACAAGAAAATTCAATATGGAATTAAGGATAACTAGAAAAGGTAGAAAAGGTTAAAAAAAAAAAAAAAAAAAAAAAAAAAAAAAAGAAAAATGTTCCCCCCACCACAACCCCGCCAGAGTTGTCATTCTTGTAGTTGACAGGTGACACGTTATCTTGTCCTGTTCTGCATTCCTACCAAGTATCATAAAAAATATTTTGAAGGGTATTCGAGTTACAGAGCGGACACGAAATCAAATTTAAACACAAGAAGGGGAAATAACTCCAAAAGTAAGAAAGCCAGAGTTGTAACTATTGCACGCATCGTCTCGTCCTGTTCTACATTTCTACAAAGTTAACATTAAAATAATCCAAAGAGTATTGGAGTTACAGAGTTGACACGAAATCCAATTCAAACCCAAGAAGGGGAGATAACTCCAAAAGTAAGCAAGCTAATGTTGTCATTCTTCAACGCAACACAACATCTCGCCATGGTCTACATCTCTACCATGTATCATCAAAATATTCCGAAGGGTATTCGTGTTACAGAGCGGACACGTAATCAAATTCAAACACAAGAAGGAGAGGCAACTCCAAAAGTAAGCAAGCCAGAGTTGTAATTCTTCTACGCAACACGACATCTCGACCTGATCTACATTCCTACCAAGTATCATCAGAATATTCCGAAGGGTATTTGTGTTACAGAGCGGACGCCTAATCAAATTCAAACACAAAAATGGGAGATAATTCCAAAAGTAAGAACGCCAAAGTTGTCATTCTTGTACGTGACACGTTGTCTTGTCCGGTTCTATATTTCTTTCTACCTAGTCTCATAAAAATAAAAGAGTATTCGCATTACAGAGCGGACACAAAATCAATTCATAGTCACTTTAAAATATAACAAAGGAAGATAACGCATGAAGTGAGAAAGGCAAAGCTGTCATCCTTGTACGCGACAAGTCGTCTTGTCCTGTTCTACATTTCTACCAAATACCAGCTAAATAAAGAGTATTCGAGTTTCAGAGAGGACACGAAATCAATTTAAAGAAAAAAAAGAAACATAAAAAACAAAACAAAAAAAAAAAAAACAAAGGGATAAAACTCCAAAAGTAAGAAAGCCAGACTTGTCATTTTTTGTACGCGATACGTTGTCTTGTCCTGTTCTACATTTCTACAAAGTATCATAAATCTATTCCAAAGGGTATTCGACTTACAGAGCGAACACGAAATCTATACATTATCACTGTCAAATATAACAAAGGCAGATAATGCCAAAAGTAAGTACGGCAGAATTGTCATTATTGTACGCGACATGTACGTCGTCTAATCCTGTTCTAATTTTCTATCAAGTACCATCAAAATATTCCGAAGGGTGTTTGAATAACAGAGCGGACACGAAATATATCCCCCATCCCTGATCAGACGCCGCGTTCTGCAGCGTCTGATCTGGGTCTAAACACTGTTTGCAAAGGCCTATCTGTCCCAATACTTAGGCTTATTACGGTAAGAAAACATTAAAGAAATAAACGAAAGCCACTTTTGCTTTTGAAACAGTTGTTGTTTTCTTTCTGTTTTGCTAATAGTGTCTGGGTTTAGAAACAAAAAAAAAAAAAAAAAAAAAAAAACAATGTCCACGTGAATGCGTGTACTTTTAGCTCGGTTAAATCAGGAAACAGACGAATCGAAACGTCAGAAATCATACCTTCGGACATGTGCACCTAGCGAAGATTCAGATCAGTCTGCGCATGCGATCGGTCTGAACAGAATCCACACTGGACGCATTTGTGATAGCCAGGGATTTTACGTTTCTTCAAGCGGATAACGAAGACTGATCCGACTACGCAGATGCGCAGGCTGATCTGAGACTTCGTGGGGCGCACGTGTCGGAAGCAACGTTTTCTCACGTAACAGAGCAGATAGGCGGAGTCTAAAAGTATATGTGACCGTCTAGTATGACGTGACAAAGATCCTATCAAACAGAGCTACAAACAAGGGTAATGGTGTTTATCAGCGGGCAAAGTAAAACAGTCTTTTCTGGGTATCTTCATATTGAGTTGTATTTTTATTTTTATTTATTTATTTATTTATTTATTTTTTTTTTTTTTTGGACGAGACTTTTTTTTTTTTTTTTTTTTTTCGCCGATATTTTCTGCAATATGTAAAAAGTTTACATGTAAGAGGCACCTGACTGTGACCACACCCAGGACATATCATTATTAGCTCCAGTTTCCAACTTACGTATGTCCAAAGAGAAAAATAATACATTGAAGTCGAAACGTTAGAAAATGTACCCTCAGAAATGTGCGCCCAGCGAGGATTCTGATCAGACTGCGCATGCGCAGTCTGATCAGAATCTTCACTGGTCGCATTTTAGATAGCCAAGAATGCAAAGTTTCTTCATGCGCACAAGGAAGACACTGATCAGACTATGCGGATGCACAGGCTGATTTGAGTCTTCCTTGAGCGCATGTGTCGGAAGGTACATGTATGTTTTTTTCTCACGTTGTGTCTTTTGTTTGAAACTAAAGTTGGGTTTTACAGGTGTATGTAATAGTGCACCAGTGTCCTAAAATCAGGCTAGTTACTGTATTTACTCTAAATATTCTAAATATAGTCGGACAAACATGCCTAGACAACCAAATAACAGACCCAGATCAGACTGCCAATGGACCAGTCCGGCCCGCCTGCTGTTTTTCATTTTTTCATAAACAACCCATGCATAACATCACGAAAACACGCCCTATATAATGTTGACCCCCTTAAACCCCACTTTTATATAGTAAAACTGGGGTTTACAGGGGTAGACATTATTTTTCTTATTTCTGCTCAAAACAAAGATTGTGGGTACTCGTTAGAACCGCCTCGGCGGAATTTTTATCTGAAAGTTTTCAATTTTCGGTGGTAAAATTTTCAGTATATTTAAATAGGCTTGTTTTCGTAATTAATCTACACCTGTCCTGTTTGAAACTGTGGTCGAATAGGTAAGTGCTGTTTGAACATGCTTTTTTGCTTTAAAATCCTCGAAACGGTTTCTTTAAGTAACGGCATGAGAAATAACGTTTCTGTTTTGCAAAACCTTTTCTTTTAATCAACATCAATCTTGACTTCACGGAATAACATCATTCAGCAAGGTACAAAATGCAGCGACATTCTGTTCATGATTTTCCGATTCATACAAAAATGCGACCACTCACGTATGTTTCATTATATTAACACCTGCCGTGTCACTCGTACATGTAATATATTTGAAGATTCGGCCAGCGGCTCTCGTGTTCAAACAACTTCTCGGGGCCCAGGTAAATGTATGTATGAAAAACCGTGTGTAATCCTTCTCTTCAACTACACAGTGGTTTCACGCCATCAGACAAGCGGTTCGACTTGTTCAAACTTTCGAATTCGTATGGTACGCAGAGAGTTGTGTTGTGGAAACATTTATCACTCTCTGGGCAAATTAAGCGATAATGATTGCAATTTTGGACGCGTTTTTTTTTTTTTTCACCGAAAAAAAATCCGTCCTTTAAAATAGATATATCCGGACACGGGCTGGCGTTGGGCGCTTGGCGGGCGTCAGACGTCGGGCGTTGTCAGAGGTTTACCTTTTTATTAACCTTTTTTCAAAGTTATTTGTTACTTTTTTTCTTCAGTGGAAAAAACAAAAAAAAAAAAAACAAAAAAAAAAAAAAAAGCTTTTTCGAAAATAGTCTTTGACAATGGCCCCGTGAAGAAACTGGAGTATTAGCCGTTACGAAAACATGCCTCTTCAAATATGTAAATAAAAATCACCTCCAAAAAATGAAAATTTTCAGGTAAAAAATTTCTGATAATTTTCATATTTCTTCTCAAAAGAGCAGAAATGAGAAAAGTAATGTATACCCCTGTAAACCCCAGTTTTACTAGGGTTTACGGGGGACAATATTATATGGGCATGTGTTCGTGATGTATCTAACGATAGCGGATGCGCAGGCTGATGTGAGTATTACCTGGCACATGACATTTATACAATGTCGAATCAAGTTGCATCGACGTTGATGCGACTTTGTCTCAACGTTGCGAGCCCGCAGGGTAGCTAGGTGCAAAAGTCTAAAGGTATATTTCTCGCACTGGCTAGAAGCTTCGGTAATACGAAACACGAGCCCAGGTGTTGTTAAAAGTACGACACATCTCCAGATAAGGCGCATGATTCATCAGAGTCATGAAAACCAGCACATGTGATGTTCAAAGGAGGCCATATCTCCTGATAAGGAGCATTTTTTTCTTTCTTTTTTCATCACGAAAACACGTCTATATAATTTTGACCCCATCAAACACATCTTTTATATAGTAAAACGGGTTTACAGAGGTATATATTATTTTGCTTATTTTCCTAAAAAAACATAGATTTTGGGTACTCATTAGAACCGCCTCGCCGAGGCGGTTCTAACGAGTACCCACAATTTATGTTTTTAGCAGAAATATGAAGAATATCAGATTTTGTTATCTGAAAATTTTCATTTTCTTTTTTTTGGTGGTAAAATTTACAGTATATTTGAATAGGCGTGTTTTCGTAATGTTTTTAACCGAGACATGGAACACCAGCGCAGGTGATGTAAAAAGTAGGCCATAGCTCAAGATAAGAGCTTTTGTTTTCAAATGAGACAGGAAACACCAGCGCAGGTGATAATGTAGGACATAGCTCCACATAAAGAGGTTGTGCAGACAATGGCCAGACGCTTTCGTTTTTTAGGCAGCAAAACGGCATCGTTTTTATACAGCCAGTAAATAATCTACACCTTTTTAACCCATTAAAGTCTGGAGACCCGTAAAAGGGTAATTGGTAAACAGTGCAGACCCAGATCAGACGCCGCAAAACGCAGCGTCTGATCAGGGTCTCCACTGTTTGCAAATTTTGTTTGTGTTGAGGTTTTACGGCCCAGTCAACCAAATGGGGTCATGTCAAGCGCAGTCAGTTTACCTAACCACACGTTTACTGGGCAGGCTTAGTCCTCTAAGCGGTTAACCAGTATTGTGCACATTCTTTCACCAGAAACTGACAACTGCCCTTCTTGAATCAGCGGAAGGGAGAGAATGATCGTAGAAAATATTTCATGATCAATCTCCACGAAAGAATGTTGCCGACTTCGGCGGGGGTTGAACCCGCGACCTCCTGGTCTCCAGTCGGACGGCGCATCCAACTGAGCCACCGAGGCCGGTACTGTTTGCAAATAGTTTAGCCACTTTTCTATAGGAATATGTAAATCTCCTAGCCGGGCATACCTAAAATTGACATTGGACTCTCCTAATATATAGTGTGGGAGATTCTATTCAGTCTACAATGGGTTAAAAACTTGTATAATGATCGTATTGGGTCGTGCCTTATTCCCAAATTTTGAAGTAGAATATTAAGGCCAGACTCACATCATATGACAGCAATCATCTTTGAATGGTTATTTTTAATACTATGAGGTGTTATCCCGATTATACCAGGAGTGCAACGTAAACAAACGAACCTTTTTGACATGGGCGCCCAGCAGACTCACATAAGCTTGCGCATCCGGATCAATCCGTGCGGTTTGATCAGATTTATCGTTTCCGCATCAAAAAAACTTTACATTTTGACAGCTCAGCATGCGCTCAGTGAAGTTTCTGATCAGACTGTGCGCATGCGCAGGCTAATTTGAATCTTCGCTGGGCGCACATGTCCGAAGGTAAATTTAGAGTGGCTTTTATATTTCAAAATGAAATAATGGACTGAAGAATAAAACATACAGATAGCTACCAGCTGAGACGAGTCCTGTCAAACTAACGTTTTGTTTCACTGTCAACCCTCTTTATTTCGACACTCTTTACAACGACAACGATAAAATGAAAATGTGACTGGCAATCGATTATTCAAAATTTATATTCTATGAGAATTTGCTTGTGTTGAGGTTTTACGACCCAGTCAACCCATAAGGATCATGTCGAGCGCGGTCAGTTGACCTAGCCACACTTTTACTTAGCATGCTAAGTCCTCTAAGCGGTTAACCAGTACAATGTATTGTGCACATTCTTTCGCCAGAAAATTACAACTGCCCTTCTTGAATTAGCAGAATGGATAGAATGACCGTAGAAAATATTTCCTGATCAATCTCCACGAAAGAATGTTGCCGACCCGGCGGGGGTCAAACCTGCTACCTCTTGATCACCAGTCCATCATGAAAACACGCCTATATAGTTTTGACCCCCTTAAACCCCACTTTTATATAGTAAAACTGGGGTTTACAGGGGTATACATTATTTTTCTTATTTCTGCTTAAAACATAGATTGTGGGTACGTGTTAGAACCGCCTCGCCGAGGCGGTTCTAATGAGTACCCACAATCTATGTTTTGAGCAGAAGTATGAAAAATATCAGAGTTTTTTATCTGAAAATTTTCAGTTTTTGAAGGTGAAATTTTCTATATAATTGAATAGGCGTGTTTTCGTAATGCGGACGCGCATACAAATGAACCACCGAGTCCGGCCTATTCTGTGAGGAAATATGAATAAAACAAAGCGTTGTTTACATGGCTGTCATTCAGCTCATTAAGGATTCTTTACAACAGCAAATTCTATTTTAACACTTTGGACTGGTCCGTTTGCAATTTACGGGGTACCTGGTTAGTTTTTATCATCACTATGTTATAATAATTCCTGTACATAACAAGTATTAGCTTTTTCAAAAAGCTACGGGTCGTTTAGCTTCAACAATTGCACGTACGCCTATCACAGAGTAGGACAAACAAAACCATTTCCATATATGGTCACTATAAGCTCTTTCTTTGTCATGCTTTTTTAATGACCATCACTTTACACATGAGTAGTTCATTCACTTGAAAGGTTTATTTATCCTACTATTGTATGACATTAATCTATTTATAGCCATTTTATATATGCGTTGCTGAGGGCTATGACGATTATACCGCATATGATGGCATACGTATCAGTATTCACTGAACTAACCTAAATGACTCGTTATTTTCCGAATTTAGTTTCATTCCGAACTGTCGAAGTTACCTTTGTCGTATACACAAGTAATATGTGCCACGGTCTTTGTTTCTTGACTGTTACTTTTATCCAGTATTTTTCAACATTTTGACTATAGTAGATCACTTGATTGGGGAGTTCTGGGCTAGTATCTGCTAATTCGACAATGGAATGCTTTCATTTTAATGTCAGTAAAGGTACTCTTAGGACAGGTTCATTTCATAGTTAAAGGGTGTCCGAATTGTTTTTAAGGGGAATGGGTGAGAGTGTGAGTAGACAAGTTTGCAAGTAAACTTGCACCACTTCATCATTAACCAGAGATCAGACTTCCATCGGCTTCTCACTAAGCTACCTCAAAGACAGCACTAAGGTGTGATAAAAATGATAGTGACATTGACCATTAGTTCAAGGTCAAGGTCCGAAATAAGCTTTGGACTGCAAGTTTCAATGAAAATAAGGTTTTTTCTATACTATGTCTGTGCACAAAATTCTTGCTTGTTTCCAGAATTCTTATTCATAGAAATACTCCACCATGAAAAAATAAATGATGATATTAATGAAACTTCTATTTCATAGCGATATTCTTAAGGAACATTGGTTTACATAATCCATTTTATATTTAATTTTCTTGCCTGTTACAAATAAACAAATGTCAGTATCTCGGAGGCCAGTAGGCAAATCCTGATATCATCCATAGCACTTCTTTGCATTTGTAAACTTATGTTATTATGTTTTTCGGATTGTTTTGAAAGCCGATACTTTTACAAATAAATTAAGAAAAAAATGAATAGAGTATTCTCCCTTAATTCACATACATTATAAATAATCATACCTTATCTCCGTTTTCAACATTGTGAAGACTGAGGTGAAGACATTGAAGTAAAATTTTAAACTACTAAATGCAGGTCAATATATTGAACTGTGATATACATTTTCATTTAGCATCATACAATGACAATAATCAAATAAAGTCGTTGTATCGATACAACCATTTAGCTCTAATAATTAAATGAATTATAAAGTGTACCTCGCAATGATCTGCCCCAATGTGACTTAGTTTCCTGGCAGCGTTAAAAATCTGAAAACTGAACTGGAAACGTAACAGGAGACACTTGAGATTTTCCAAACCCCTGTGTTACGTTACTGAACTGGCATAGAAGATTCCGCCCATCCCCACCCCTCACACACACCTCATTCGACCTTCGACATCGTCTGCTGAATAATTAAAGAATAACCATGTCTCAGTCTGTTATTCCTGCAGTACTACTCAGGGCCCTGAGTGAGTACAAGTTTGTTGGTCATCCTCTCTGGAGGATGGCTGACGGGAAGGATCATGTTCGCGTTGAACTGACCTTCCACAAGAACCTACCAACACAACCAGTCTTCAAGAAGAGGGCCGAAAGCAGGAGGCAGCCTGCACCCTCTGCTGGCGAGTGGCCTCGCCAGCCCACAGCTACTAGACGAACACCGCCTACCAGATCGACGCCTACAGCACAGCCTACAGTACGTCGAGAAGCACCGGAGAAGGAGACCTAACCGCCAGCACTACAGATAATGGAGATTACACCAGACACCATCACAGTTTCATGACCACCACAGACAGCACAGCTTACACCATCTCCAAGCATCAAGAAACCAGCTACACCGACTCCTTCTCCAGAGGTTCCACGTGCGAAGAGACCGATATATATGCAAAGTAGTGATTCTGCGGCAAAATTTTTTTCAACGGCCCTTTTTTAATCCCCCAGGGTCTACAGAGGTGATTCTGCGGCGTTTTTTAACGACCCTTTTTTAATTTATCTGTGGCCTTTTTTTTAAAAAAAAACAAACAGACTTTTTTAATCCTTTTTTTAACCCCAGGGTTATAGGCGGAATTTATCTATCATATATTTATATCTCTTAATCGTTTACATTCTGATCTAAATGGTTTAACAACATTATAATATATAAATTTAGCTCTTAAATTATTACCATCACACCTATTACAAATTTGTATTTTAGAATATGTTCTCTTATCACAGAGTAAACAAGCTTTCACGTTGTCATTTTTCATTAAAAACTTATGCATTACACAATATTGTGAATTCTTTACAGGTTTCTTATGACAAAGATCATCGCTACAAACTTTTTGAAACGCACACTCCATTATTTTTAAATTATGTTAAATAAATATTTAATAAAAACAAAAGAATGAGTACTAACCGCGAATTTCTTTTACAGCTGTATCACAGCGGTGCTATTGACGATGATGGTTTACAAAAAGGAATGAGAATGTTAGAAACACCGCCAGATAAAGAAACGAAATATAAACAGCAACAAAAGGCTGTTATTAATGAACTGAAGCAGGTTTTATCACAAAGGAAGTCCGTTTCAGAATTAAATCTGGTTGATAATCCAAAATGTGGGTATTTTAAGGCATATGAAATATTTGTAGACAAATACAAAGATCCCAACAAGTTATTTCATGACAAGAAATCAATCATCACCCAACAAATCGTTAAAGAGAGAGAAGAGTTGGGTAGATTAAAGTTCCAGCTAGCCCTTACCATAAATTTTTATAAAGATGACGGTGCAGATAAAAAAATCGTAATAGGTGTGTTACATGGTGATCAAATGGTCATCTTAACATCTGACAAAATAGATGAGTTTTATAATAATTCATCTGCTCAGATTCAAACAGGCATTAAAAAATTTACAAACACAGCCTCAGGATTAGAAATTGATCACTGTGTTAGGATCTACTTAAATATTGCAAAATATGAACCACTTAAGGGCTCATCAAAAATTTCTTTACCTAAAGCACTGTTTGATAAAAAAGCAATAATAAACCTGCCAAACGAAGACGACAGATGTTTTGAATGGGCCCTGTTGTCTATTTTATATTACAACAAGAATCACCCAAGCAAGTTATCAAGCTACAGAAAATATCTAAACACATTAGATTTAAAAGGTATTGATATCCCCGTACCAATTTCTCAAACACCAAAAGTGGAAAAACAAAATTCTTGGTTTGCGATCAATGTATACGGCTGTTCAATATCACCAAAGAAGCAAAAGGTAAATATATTTCCATGCTATATATCTGATCGACCACTAGAAATCCGTCGAGTCAATTTACTTTTGCTAGAAGTTGATGTTTCTGAAGATGAGGGTATAATAGATGAAGACTATATTCCTGAAGATGATTATATAATAGATGAATCATATGATCCTGCAGATTATGAATATGAACCAGAGGAGCCCCAGGAAAAAGAAACAAGGTATCACTACTGTGGGATTAAAAATCTTCATAGATTACTTCATGGCCAGAATAACAAATATGGTGGTAAGACACATTTCTGTGACCGCTGCCTATACGGTTTCAAACGAGAAGACTTACTTATCAAACACAATGAAGACTGTTATAGCATCAACAAAAACTCAACAAGAATAGATATGCCTCCAGAAGGTAGTTACATCTACTTCAAAAACCATCAAAACCAAATGCCTGTTCCATATGTCATTTATGCTGACTTTGAAAGTATAATCAAACCAAAAACAGAAACAGCAGGTGATAAATCTGAAATCAATAGTGAACATGAAGCGTGTGGGTTTGGGTACCAAGTGGTCAGATATGATGGCCAAACCAAACACCCTGTAATCTACAGAGGCAAAGACGTTGTTGAAAGATTTTTAATCCACTTAGAATGTAAGGTTAGCGATATCAATAGCATCTTTGCTAACCCTAAACCATTGGTTATGACAGAGCAAAACATTAAAAACTACAAGAATGCCGCACGTTGTTGGATATGTGAACAAGAAATAACAAAAGACAAAGTAAGAGACCACTGTCATTTCACAGGTGAATACAGAGGTGCAGCACACAAATCCTGCAACCTTAAACTCAAAATTAAACCAACCAGGACAAAAATTCCAGTGGTAATCCACAATCTCAAAGGATATGACAGCCATCTCATAATGCAAAGAATACATAAATCAAAAGGCCACATTACTTGTATCTCAAACAACGCAGAAAAGTACATCTCATTCAGTGTTGCCCAACTCAAATTCTTAGACAGTTTCCAGACCGAGAACGAAGTCGCCGAAGTATACAAGTAAACAGCCGACGCAGTACTTCCACGCATAAATAGAGGACGAATATCCTCTACATGAGAAGTACGACCTCCAGGACGTCCACGCCACCACCTACAAAAGGTCATCATCAAAGCTAAAAGACTGCCCAGGGAAGACGAAAAACTCAACATCGATCTACCGGTATTCTTCGTTTACCAGAAAGAGAACAAACACTGGCTACAGAGCAAGGGGCCAACCAGCAAGTTGGTACTCCAACATCGAGATGCTGATGGGAGCGACCGGCGTGAGACAGACTAACACGGCGCACTGGTACGACGTCCTGGAAAAGTCATCTCAGGACCCCTTAGGGGTTGGTGGAGGTCCACCGCTACTTCGGCTCGTGCCGCCAAGTTATTTTGGCAAGACTTACTAAGTAGGTCAACTGGCGGCACGCGGACTCGGGTGAGGACACCCAATAGGTCCAAGGGTGAGGACACCCTATCGGCTCCTGAGTGAGGACACTCTCTGTGTTCTTGGGTGAAGACACCCACCTTGCACCCTTTCCGGCGTCCGATCGATGATACGTGGCCTGTGTCCGAAACTTTCGCACTAATGCATTTTGCAGTCGGAATCGACACGCATTAGGTACGAGATTAAAAGCTCATACTTTTCGACCGATATGCAAAATTCTGCAAATTGCTGGCTTGACTACTACTCTCGCACGAGGTCTGGACACGCACGAGGTCTGGACGTGCACGCACTCCGTGTCTGGGCGAGGTGACCTAGTTATTAATTGTAACTAGGCACCGTTTCAAGCCAACCCAGTAGTCCAGTAAAACTAATCCAGATTTATCTGGCGCTGCCTCTGTGTGACTCAGTTACCTGGCAGCGTTAAAAATTTGAAAACTGAACTGGCCTAGAAGAGTATTTTATAATCTCTCTTGTTACATGTACTCTTCTGCGATAGAGACTTACGGTAATCCAAAAACAAAAAAAAAAAAAAAAAAAAAAAAAAAAAAACAGGACGCTGTAGCCATTCATCGTAATTATCATTTATAAAGATATCTATCCCTAATACAGAGTAGACCCAGATCGGCCGTCGCGTTTTGCGCCGTCTAAAACGCGACGTCTGATTTGTGTCTATACTGCTTGCCACTGTCCTTTTATGTCTGATGCACGACTACTATGTCAACAGCCGCTTCCAATTCGGTATAATTCCCGAATTTGATGTGTGTGATTAGCTCAACTCCTATATTTGCGGGCCGTCAGACGCCGCGTTCTGATCTGGACCCTCACTGTTTGGCAGTGTCCCTTTTCTGGAACGCGAAGCACAAATGGATTAATGGCAACACTGTGTGTGTGTGTGGGGGGGGGGGTAAGGGGGGTGGGGGGGGGGGGGCGGAGTGACGAATGCTGTTGTTTTAACGAGTTTTACTGTAGAACGTACCCGTTGGACAAGTCATCCATTTCTGCTTCTTCTGAGTCCAGTCTCAGGGGGGGGGGGGTAAGGGGGGGGTAAGGGGGGGGTGGGGTGGGGGGGGGGAACGGAGTGACGAATGCTGTTGTTTTAACGAGTTTTACTGTAGAACGTACCCCGTTGGACAAGTCATCCATTTCTGCTGTCTCTGAGTCCAGTCTCGTAGAGCTGCTACAGCCGCCAGTCGGTCCTTTGGATCCTCATTGAGTTCCAGTCGGGCCTTTCTGACGCTCTTTTCATCCAGGCTACAGACGTAACCTGTATCTGTCATGGTTCATGCCATAACGCTGCCTCTAAAACATAATTACAAATACACTTAACTTAACTCTCGTTATCTCAAACACTAATAACTCAAACTGCTCCTTAAACAGAGGTCCATATTTTGTTTAGCTTGATAAACACGACCTTTTTATCATTTTTTTTTAAATTGAATTTTCGTAATAAATGTTTAAATATCAGTCTTCATGAAATAAATTCAATATAAAAATGCAGAGGAAGACAGGCACCAACTTGTCCAAAATGTTCCATGGACGTAGCATTCAGTAAAACCTGTGTAAGAGAGCCACCTTCGAGACTGACTTTAAATAGGGGTTGATGTGGAAAAAGTTGCCTGTCTTATAAAGGTACATGTCATGTAATTTTGCTAGCAAAATTACATCCCTTTAAAAGACAACCACCTTTTCACATCAACCACTAAGGTCAATTTCAAAGGTGGCTGTCTTACACAGGTTTTACTGTAGTTGCGTTGTACACTCATAGAGGTTTACAAAATTATGAATATCGCAGATTTTCCAAGTCGTTGACTGACATCCACGTGCAGTATTCAGGTAATGTATACAATCAATAGCTAATCGTCGCTTACATGTATTACAATACTTGATATTTATAAGCATTCATTTAATCTTGGCTTTAACTTTGTAAAAGGCTCCGAGCGCTAGATCAGTATTTTTTTTCTTTTATTCTTTAAGAAAACCCGCGCACTAAGATCCTTTTAGACTCATCTCGAGCAGGCAATTTCAATACTGTTTTATTAGTGAGAGTTTGTGAAGAAAATAATGAAAAACAAAAAAAAATCTTCATGTCCAAATAATAAATTTTATATTGTCTGTAAAGGCTCAGTGAGGTGTATAAGGGGCGGTCCACTTCAACTTTATGGAACTTCGGAAAATCGTCATCTCTTTGTCTGATTACAGTAAAACCTATGGATATTTCGAACTTTGAGACCTCACTGAGATGTCGGCGCCAACCTCAGTCTACAACTTTTATAGAAAGAACTTTTTTACAAAAAGGTGTATTTAAAAAAGTTATCGCGAAGATTCAATTTGACTAAAAAAAGATAAAAAAGACAATTTTATATATTCTTTAGATTTCAACTGCTTTGATTTTAAAGTACTGATATCTCAAACAAGACACGTTAGTCCCTTGGACTGAGATAACGTGGGTCGACTTTAATACAAAATACACTTTGCTTTCGTTATCTGAAACACTGATAATTCAAACTACTGTTTGAGTTATACTAACGTACAACATTGGTTAATTTTTAGCAGTTTAACTCTGTTTACATGTATCTGAAACTTCTGTTATCTCAACTCAAACGTTCTGATCCCTTGGAGTTTTATGATAACCAAAGATTGCTGTAAACAAATTACTCTTCATTATACAAACAGAACTGTGGCGCGTCTGGAAAAAGAGAGCTGAGCTCAAACGCGAATAATTAACTCATATGCGCCAAGCGTCCCATAAAAGGGCCATTGTCAAACAGTGTAGACCCAGATCACACGCCGCATTCTGCGGCGTCTAACCAGGTTCTACACTGTTTGCATTAAGTTCAGGTAGTTCTATAAAACATAACCATAATAAAAATTTTCTAGACACCTTGCTAAAGGAAAGAGACCGCTCTAAAGTGTAACAGTACAAGAGTCCACTAGGTATAAATGGGTTAAACCCGGATCAGGTTGCGCATCCACACAAATAAAATGTAAGAAGTCAAAAGCAGGAAGTGAGAAGTTAGAAGTAAGATGTTTGCAGACAGAAGTAAGAAGTTGGAGTTAGAATTCAGAAGCAGAAAGTAAGAAGTTACAAGTAACGTAATGCAATGTAATTAGAAGTAAGAAGTCGTGAAGTGTAAAGTACCTTCAGGGCTTCCATACCAAATTGTATGATACATAAGCCAGTGCACGACAAATAAAAGTAAAAAGGATTGCCTTTGGAAACAAATAACAAATTACAGATAGAAAATGGGTGTATCGGTTTTATTGAGACTTTTTGTTTGATTTGGGCTTAATGTCGCTTTCAACCTTTTTCAGTCATATCGCGACGGTGTCTGGATGTGGCAGGGAGCTCAATGCTCACTTTTAGAGTGCTGCCTCACTGAAATATCACGCCCCAGACACTTTGACATGATATTCCACCCAGTCACATTATACTGACACTGAGCTGACCAGTTCTAGCTCTACTTTCTTAATGCTGAGCGCCAAGCGAAAGAGCGGCTAGTACCATTTTTAAAGTCTTTGGTATGACCCGGCCGGGGATCGAACCCGCAACCTCCCGGTCACAAAGCGGACGCTCTACCACTGAGCCACTGTGCCGGTTTTTATTGAGACTCTTCATAAGCAGTAATGAAGTTTGCAACACTGCTTATGCCTTTTAAGGTATAAGTGAGTAGAACTTCATTTTCGAAGATACCATAATGGGTCCAGTGATCCCAAAGGAAATGAAAATATAATCCGCACTATGGTGAAGTACAAGGAGACGGTTTACGGCCGCCAGACGGCACTAACACCAGCTGCAGTGTAGTAATATAAAAGTACAAAAGATTGCCTTTGGAAACAAAGAACACATTACAGATAGAAAATGGGAGTGTCGGTTTTTATTGAGACTCTTCATAAGCAGTAATGAAGTTTGCAACACAGTTCATACTATACACTCTAGAGTATACATGAGCAGAACTCCATTTTCAAAGATAATGGGTCCAGTGATCCCAAATGACATGAAAATATAATCTGCACTATGATTTGTGCGACTAGCGGAGACAGATCAGCCTGCGCATCCGCGCAGTCTTATCAGAGTATTCGCTGATCGCAAGTGCCTTCTACAGCCTCCAGGCTGTCCAAAGAGGAATAAACCATAATCCTTGCCGTACTGGTTGGATCTACAGGCTGATCTGTATCTTCGCTGGTTACACAAGTCTTGTTGTAGGTTTCTGTCGCGCACTGGCTCATTAAGGGTCAAAACAATACGTCTAATTGGTCGATCTATAGCTCTGACCATACTGATGTAGCAATGATGACTGTTCAGCAGTGTTATGCATTATACAAATGTCTGTCTGTTTGTGTGTCTTAAGCAGTATTACACGGTTAACACAATAAAATTAAACGTACACGTATCAAAGGCGATGTCAGCTGAAAAGCGGTCATGATAGAAATACTTTATAGCCATTCGTCGAGCTCCGTTGCACAAGAAAGAAGTTAAATGTAATTTGAGCGCTCATGAATCGCAAGTATTACATAATATAAGCTATTAGCACGATGCGAACAAACCTGGCAAGATGCTTTTGAAAACTATATAAAAAAAAAAAAGAAACAACAAAATCGCGTGTTTTTGCGTGTTTGTATCGGATAACCTACACCTCATTCGTTTGGTGCAAGAAATGTCAGTTCGACCTTTTTGCTACGGATTTAAGGTCGATCTGACATTTGTGGGGAGAATGCGAAGACGAAACATTTAAATGCAAGCGTCGTTTTCCTTGTGCTTGCAAAGTCTGAAAAAATACTTTGAAAACAACCTTAATGTACGTATTTGTATGCATTAACTCATTTGCCTACATCAATGACACTAATGTTATACATACGTTACATGTTATATATACAAATGGTATCCAGAAATAAGCTAACCCGGCAGGCACATGACTTAAATACAACGTCGCCTCAACGTCGATGAAACGTCGATGCAACGTCATGACGTTGCTTCGACGTTGAAGCGACGTTATATTTACGCCATGTGCCCGCTGGGAACTTTTATCAGACTTCAGACTGACACAAATGGGGTCCAAAAGTTTGCTAAATTTTATCAGATTTTAACCTGAAACAAATGGAATCCAAAAGTAAGCTACACTTTATCAGACTTTAGACTGACCATTTGTCTTCAGCTGTTAGGTAATATCATACATGTATCTGGCACGTTGACCTATTTAGCACGCATTACGAAAACACGCCTATTCAAATATATTGAAATTTTCACCACCAAAAAACTGAAAGTTTTCAGATAAAAATTCTGATATTTTTCTTATTTCTGCTCAAAACATAGATTGTGGGTACTCGTTAGAACCGCCTCGCCGAGGCGGCTCTAACGAGTACCCACAATCTATGTTTTTGAGCAGAAATAAGAAAAATAATGTATACCCCTGTAAACCCCAGTTTTACTATATAAAAGTGGGGTTTAAGGGGGTCAAAATTATATAGGTACGTTTTCGTGATGGTACACACAGAAGCGATATATGCAGATAAAATCAATTTCACACACACACACACACACACACACACACACACACACACACACACACACACACACACACACACACGTGCGCGCGCGCGCGCGCGCGTGCCCAAACGCAAACTTCGTTGATTCAGTGCTATTTGATTGGACCTCCAAGCGAAAAGAAAAAAAAAAATGAAGAAAAAAAAAAGAAAAAGAAAAAGTGATGTCAGTTGAACAAACAGCATCAGGTGAAGAGTGAAGTTTTTGCCTGCGAAACTTGCATATATTAATAATAGATTGCACAGCAACAAGTGAAATGGTGACATTATATGAAATTTGCTCATGTATGCCAGTCTGTAATAGTGGACACATGCTCTGTCCCAGTTGTGTCCACTTGGATAAACTGTGCGAACAACCAGAACACAAATCAGCTAAAATTCACCTGTCATAATAAACATCGAACATATTTTCATACATTTAGATTCGCACGTCGCATGCGAAACACACAGTGTGTACTTTCAAATATTTACCATAGTTATCCTAAGTAAATGGACAACTAAACCTAAATTGGACAAATAGTTCTCAGCAAATGTGGTAGAACAGAGCAGATTACTCGGAAGGCGGCGTCTGATAAGGGCTACTCTCCCAGTATGTTTTAGATACATCACATTACGAAAACATGCCTATTCAAATATACTGAAAATTTTACCATCAAAAAATGAAAATTTTCAGCTAAAAAAATCTAATAGTTTTCATATTTCTACTCAAAACATAGATTGTGGTACTCGTTAGAACCGGCTCGTCGAGGCGGTTCTAACGAGTACCACAATCTATGTTTTCGAACAGAAATAAGAAAAATAATGAATACCCCTGTAAAGCCCAGTATTACTATATAAAAGTGGGGTTTAAGGGGGTCAAAATTATATAGGCATGTTTTCATGATGAATAGGGAGTAAAACAGGTATTGAATTTGTACGACAATCTAGTAAGGAATTAACCCATTTAATAAGCATATGCAGAGGACTCTGCTACCTCAACTCTTTTAGCCATATCCATTAAGAAAACATACCTATGTAATTTGATTCCCTTAAACCCCACTTTTATATAGTAAAATTGGGGTTTACAAACTTTACAGGGGTATAGATAATATTTCTTATTTCTGCTCAAAACCATAGATACGAGTACCCACAATCTTCGTTTTGAGCAGAAATATGAAATAAAAAAAAAATATCAGAATTTGTATCTGAAAACTTTCAGTTTTTTTGGGTGAAATTTTCAATATATTTGAATAGGCGTGTTTTCGTAATGACTGTCCAGTAGAAGGGGTGTCTGACTCGTTTCTATTATTACTTTACTTTCTAGAAATTCCTTTATTTAATGGAACTTGTAGCCGCGTTCTGTGCCGTCTCATCTGACTCTTCATTGTTTGCTTACGTCCCTTTTGTGAGGTGCTAGGCGTAAAATTGTTAAGGGTTAACTTGGTGCTAAATGAGTGTACACAAATGATCTTAATATTATCTTATTTAAATTAGTGGAAAAAATCTAAAATGTTATTTTATTGAAAATCAGTGAAGAGAAATAATCTAATTGATATTTAAATAATTGTTATAATGGTGTATGCCCAGAAGTGATAACTGCGTATTCTGTTTGATTTTGGCACTAAGTGTTATGAATAATATTGAATATATAACAGGGTACAAAAATCCCCTGAAGATAAAATGACTGATAGTATAAATAGTACAAAACATAAAGGTTTTTATATGGATTGGTAATTTTCATCACGAAATACGACAGACGGGAATCCACGTGACCAAATGACTAGGTGCACAGAGTGTGTTACTATTTTTAGCATCAGGTAGGATTTCTTTTTTTTTTAGATATCTCGATTTATACCTAATGGAATTTGTTCAAATAAAGCGCGGAAAATCAAACTCTTTCTGGTGGTTTATGCGGTATTCTGCAATCTGGTCTGATTCTCGAGAACATAGGAGAATGTTTTTCGTCAAAAATCATGTACATTGTCCCAATAGCCCAGATTGACAGCAAAAACATTCTTTGAATGTTCTCGAGAATTAGACCATATCGCAGAATAGCGTTTACTTCACCAAAAAGAGTGCATCACAAAAACACGCCTAAATAATTTTTACCCCCTTAAACCCCACTGTGACATAGTAAAACTAGTTACTGGGGTATACATTATTTTTCTTATTTCTGCTCAAAACATAGACTGTGGGTACTCGTTAGAACTGCCTCGTCGAGGCGGTTCTAACGAGTACCCACAATCTAAGTTTTGAGCAGAAACATGATTAAAAAAGTCAGATTTTTTTATCTGAAAATGTTCAGTTTTTGGACGTGAAATTTTCTATATATTTGAATAGGCGTGTTTGCGTAATGATTTTCCGCGTACTCTGCGCTTTATTTGAACAAATTCCATTTCGTATGAATAGAGATATTCTAAAAATCCTACCTTATGAGGAGCTACAAATATACTAGCGGTAAAAAGAAACGCAAGTATTAATTCTGGGGTTGTATTTTTAAAGAAAATTGTGGATTTCATTTAATTGTTTAATTTTTTTAATTCTTTATTTCATTTTCTGTTAAATGCTATTGGTTTAGTGTCGTATAGCAGACGACGTTTGTAATAAATAGCGTTAAACACAGACACCCAACGTTATTGAATAATGGGTATCAATAGCGCGTGTGTCCACCACGGGCTGCTGTCGCGGCTCTCACTCTTCTAACCATAGACCCGACTAAGTTGCCAATGGTCCTTTGAGGGATATTATTCCACTCTTGAATAAGAGCTAGCTGGAGCTGTGCGACGTTGTTCGGTACGTTGACGGGCTTCCTGACCCTCCTGTCCAACGCATCCCAAAGGTGCTCGATTGGATTTAAATCTGAACTTTGGTTTAAACAATATTTTATTGTTTCAATTACATGAAAATTAGTTTCACAACATTAATGTGTCAGGATCAGATGGTAAGCTTAAAGCTTATACATGTCATTTCCTGAATCATACAACATGAACAAAACATATGTGAATTGTAGATATTGTTATATATAATGAGAGAGAGAGAGAGAGAGAGAGAGAGAGAGAGAGAGAGAGAGAGAGAGAGAGAGAGAGAACATTTGCAATTTCAACAATACTAGGTACAAAACACTTAGTAATATGTTTTTGATATGGTAAGATATTAAAATCAAATTTGTTATTACTGATTATATAACGTCTCAATGTGAGGACTTCAACTACAGCAAGTTCTTACCACATATTTCTGAGCAACATATACATCGTGCGCATAACATTATGACATTTTACTTTGAAACGAGACAGTGCCAATGTTCTGTGTAAAAAAAAAAAAAAAAAAAAAAAGAGGAACAAAAAAAAGAAGGGAAGAAAGGATGTTGACCGATCCCAGTTTGTGCTACTCAACGGGTGTTATTATAATAGATAATTTTACTAGAAGCTGGGACTTATAATTGTAGCATGTGATATTATGAGCTATTGCACGAACCGTTTGGATTTGATAATAAAGTCCTGTACTTTTAAGAAAAGGAGCTCGTTATCATTATCTGGTGCATTTTCTTTTCCAAATAATAAGTCATGAACATTGTGTGTTGGTAATAGATCAGATAGGTATCTGTTCCTGACATCTGCATACTTAGGGCATGTGTAGAAAAAATGGAATGCACTTTCGAATCCACCACAAGAACACGACGGACTAGGCACGATGTTTTTACGGAAGAGATCCGAGTTGAGTGAGCTGCATTCCATGCGAAGTCTGCCCTGAAGTATCTGTCCTATTCTAGATCCAGCATTAAAATATTTGGGTGGCGCGCTTAGATCCCTATTTAGTCTGTATTTGAAGGAGGAAACTGTGCTGGCTTCTTTGACATTATCTGGAAGGTCGTTCCACGCTCTGATGGTAGAAGGAAGAAAAGAGTTGAAGAAAAGGTTTGTATTTGCATGAATAGACCGGATATCATTTGTGTTTCTGAGACTGTAAGTTGTACGTTCTTGTACAAGAGGCGGTAAGAGATTACTTAGGTAATCTGGGACCAGGCTATTAACAATTTTATAAAAAATAACTTATTTGTGTTTCTGTCGTCTGTCGTGAAGTGATTCCCACCCTAGGTCTGCTAGCATTTTTTCAATGCTGTAGAGTTTTGTTGCACCTGATACGATTCTGGCGGCTTCATTATGAATGGATTCTAACTGCCTTTTACAGTCGTTTGAACAATTGTCCCATACGGAGTCGCTATATTCTAATAAGGGCCGAACGTATGCTGTGTATAACTTTTCAAGAGCTAGCCTACTAATTTTAAATTTAAGAGCTCGTATAATATTTAATCTCTTCCAAGCAGTATCAGTAATATTATTTATATGCTCGGACCAAGTACCAAATCTGAACTTTATGGGGGCAAATCGAGCACTTGGACATTATTCTGGTTGAGGAAGTCGCGACAAACCCTGGCAACATGCGGTCTCGCGTTGTCATGCTGAAACGTGAGATTATGAGCATTGACAAGCGGGAGGACGTGAGGCATAAGCATCTGATCCCGATAGCGTACGGCTGTAAGATTACCCTGAATAACCACTAGGGGCGTTTTCACCCCATGAGAAATCCCACCCCAAACCATTACGGACCCCGCTCCCCCAAATTTGTCGACTTCTCGTACGCAAACGTCAGAATATCGCTCACCAAGACGTCGATACACTCGTTGTCGCCTATCTGACCGCTGAAGCGAAAATCGCGACTCATCGCTGAACATTACACGCCGCCAGTCAGCCAGTCGAAACCGATTTGGTGCATGGGCACGCAGCCATTGCATGCGGCGTTGACGTCGCCTTGGCGTAAGGTTCGGGCCCACGTAAGGACGGCCTGTGCGTAAATCGAACTCTCGAAAGCGATTTCTGACTGTCCTTGGACACACACGACGGCCATGTGTTCCGATAACTTCTCTAGCGGTCTCTGTCGCCGTCCTTAACTTGTTACGAAGGTGTACAAGACGTATACGTCTATCTTGACGTTGCGTCGAAACGCGCGGACTACCGCTACTAGGACGGTCAGTTAACCTACCGGTAGCTCTAAGACGCTGAACTAAGCGCGATATCGTCGACTCGTGCACCACAAATTGCTTCGCGACGTCACGTTGCGACCGACCCTGCAAAATTAGAGCAGTAGCTCTACCCCTATCCAGTTGCGATAAGCGTACCATTTCTCTCAACAAACTCAAACAACAAAAGTTTTGTGCAACCGATACAAATGGAACGAAAGTTCGATTTGGTAATGTGTTAAAGTCTCTACCACGCGACACTACCCGTGCAGCACGGATATAACGAAATTCAGGTACAAAGATATTGTGTAGCCTGTGTTCACGCTTCAGTGATTTTGTGTGATCCATACACGGGGAAGTACACTAATGTCACCTAATACAGAAAACTAGATCAGTTTGTTCACAAATAAACTTTCAGTATTTAAAAATTTGAACTTACGTTTCTTTTTTCCACAAGTATAGATAAAAACACCGTGTACCTAATCATTTGGTCACGTGGGTTCCACACACTGATCATAGCTCTTCATAAGGTGCTTTTTCAATCAAGAAGCATTGAATTGATATTTTCTTATCCGCATAAAAATATGTTGTGCCGGCGAGGTGCTTCTAATGAGAACCTACAACACGTTTGCGCGGAGAAATAAGAATAATATCTATACACAATACCATATGACAACATATATTCCAGTATGATATTTATAAGCTATGTATTTTCAGCAATAATAATGTAGTTTATGTCTGAGTGTTAGTTTTTCTTTAAGACGTTTTTCTCTCTTCTTACATTTATGAAACCGATCTCAAATGTATACATAAGACTAGCATCATAGTGCAATGGTGCAGATAATATCTTTATTTTCTTTAGGATCGTTGAGCCGAATACTGCGTTGCCGGTGGCGGGGTTGATTGGGGTTGACGGCGTGGTGGGGAGGGGGGGGGGTCGGGGCTTATACAGCCTTACAGATTACACTGCTGTATACATGTTTGATGAGGCATAATAGAACGGAGTCTCCAATTTACGTTCTTTTGAGTGTTCCGTGTTTCCAAAGGCAACCGTTTAGGTTTTTATTTAACTTATGTCCCGATGATCAGTGCAGACGACTAAGCGTCAACTTACATGTATTAATGCCTAATGGACTTGTTCAGAAGCTTATAATTCTGTTAGTAGAATTTTAAGCCTCTGACTTGTCTACCTCATTCATTGGGCAGGTCTACATGTATGTCTGACAGAAGGTGTCTGGTTTGCTTTCATTAATATCATTTATCATGAAAGATTGCACGTTCTCATCTATCCTCGATACACGACCCTTTCTACAGAAACTTGTGATGTGGAGACTATCACTGAACTACCACTGAAACAAGCCTTTAATCACTTGATTCTTTTCTGTCTCATCTATTACAGGGTTTGTCTGTTCTTATAATCTGATCAGTTTAAGGGAACCTATTATATTCATCTACTAGTTCCAAAATTAAAAGCATGAAAAAAAAAATGAAAAACCAAAAATACTGATGACTAAAATGCTTTTTTCAATATACATTTGAACTCCTGGGCCCAGCTGTTCAAAGCCAACGACATCGTTAGTTAACGATTCATTAAAATTTACATCTAGTGATACGCAAATATGCTGAAATGTTTTGCTGAAAAAATGTGAGTAGCTTTTGCAGTGCAAAAGCTACTCATATTTTTTCAGAAAAAAATGTGAGTAGCTTTTGCAGTTTGCAGTGCAAAAGCTACTCATATTTTTTCAGCAAAAAAATTCAGAATATTGTGTATTGACTCCACTAAAACAGTTAACGAAATGACCCTTAACGAGCTCGTTAAACTAACGACGCTTTGAACAAGTGGGCCCTGATAATCACCCTCATACGTATACAGATCACTTCCATTCTATGGTGTGTAGAGTGATTTTTAAGAAGTTAAGCAAAGTTCATAGCGTGGCGACCGCGAAGCTAAAGTTTGTCAAACGCTACATTTCCTGGCATGTGAGGACCAGAAATGACATCACCATCATCTCCAGATCACGGTATTAGGGATAGGTGCGACTGGCAGCGTTGCTAAGGCCCCTTCCTCATTATGAAAACACGCCTATTCAAATACATGTATATAGAAAATTTCACCTCCAAGAAATGAACATTTTTAGATAAACAACTGATATTTTTCATATTTCCGCTCAAAACATAGATTGTGGGTATTCGTTAGACCCGCCTCAGTGAGGCGGTTCTTACGAATATCTACAATATTTTTTTTAGCAGGAATAAGACAAATAATGTATACCCCTGTAAACCCTGGGGTTTAAGGGGATCAGAATTATATAAGCATGTTTTCGCGATGCGAGTCTGCAAGATGGGCAGTGTTGGTGATCGCGGGGGCGAAGCTAACATAAGAAAAGGAAAAAAATATAATGGTATAGACATATAGATCACTTCTACAGCTGGGGATAGCGAGGGGGATAGTCGGGTGGTGCGAAGGTGTCGTGTATATTACGTCACCGGGGCGTCCTACTGATATTGGCCTACAGTTGGGCAAGGCATGCTATCCTTGTATCAGGTAAGGGTAGAAAGGGAATGATTTTATTTCTTCTGTTTCTTCACTTTCGTTCCTGTTTCTCTTTCTTTCCTGTCCCTCTCTTTCATCTCTTTTACCATCTCTTCTATCTCTCTTCTCCCTTTCTCTGTGAGACGATACAAATTGACCCACAAGGGTTGACGTGTCATTAAACCCCAACACAATCAAATCAATCACTTCTACAGCCATCCTGTGTAAAACTAGTATAGAACATATCCAGAAATAGCCTTTATTACAAAACATAACATACCAATGGTGGCAAGAAGGTGTTTTATGGCGTAGAGGATGGAGTGACTGGTACTTTTACGAATTTATAAAAGCATATGTTGTGTGTACCCATCGACTTATCGATGCAATTCAAATGAGTGCCCACATCATATGCTTTTATAAAGAAAATTAGAAACACAAAAACCCACAAAAACATCGTATATGCATCACAAGATAAATCTTACGCTGAACTTTATTTTAAGTGTACCCTAAATATAGATGGATACATATTTTACCTCAAGTTTCCCCAGTAATTTTGAAAAAAAAAACAAACAAAAAAAAAAAACAAAAAACTATGCTCACGGTGCGATAATCAGGTTGAATACGGTATGTACGGTGTGTTTAAATTACATCACGAAAACATGCCTATATAGTTTTGACCCCCTTAAACCCCACTTTTATATAGTAAAATTGGGGTTTACAGGGGTATACATTATTTTTCTTATTTCTGCTCAAAAACATAGATTGTGGGTACTCGTTAGAACCCCTCGTCGAGGCGGTTCTAACGAGTACCCACAATCTATGTTTTGAGCAGAAATATGAAAAATATCAGACATTCGTTGAGGCGGTTCTAACGAGTACCCACAATCTATGTTTTGAGCAGAAATATGAAAAATATCAGACATTCTTATCTCAAAATTTTCATTTTTTGGTGGGAAAATTTTCAGTATATTTGAATAGGCATGTTTTCGTAATGACCTCTGGATATGATACAGCTGATTATACATAATTATAGTCATTAAGTCCTGCTAGACATCCCTGATAAAAACCCTGGAGATTTTTTAAATAAAGACTTTTTTATAACCAGTCACTGTCTTAAAATTATCGAAACGTTAATCCCTGACCCCGACCCTCACACCAACTCCTACTATCCCTAAAAAAAAAAAAAAAAAACAACAACAAAAAAACGACAAACAATGTAGACCCAGATCACGTCACAGCACGCATCATCTGCTCAGGGTCTTCAATGTTTCGCTAAATATAGGGGCTTCTATTAAATATGAGACCAATGCAAACAAACCACATATTCATTCTAGATAATCCGAAGTGTTGAGTAAATGGGTTATTTTTACCCAGAGGCGGGGCAGGCAATATTTCAATTTCGAATGGTTCACATAGTAAAACAAATCGACGGTACATATCAAACTGCCTTCACTATTTGTATTTCGAACTTGATATATGTGTCTGTGATCCAGCACAAAACAAGTGTTCAACAGAGAAAATATAAATATGGTGTATGTCAGATGAATCTGAAAATGTGTATGAAATTTAGTTTTTACACACCTACGATTTTCTTTATACTTTTAGATATATAAACCTACTTACTGCTCTGATTTAGTCAATACTCCAATTTGTTCAAGGTAACAGAGACTCAAAACAGCTATTATAGTTGCCTTATACGTATAGTATATATATAAACCTATTATACACAATAACACATGTATTTACGATGATATACTTTTTATGTGTGCGTAAGGCGACACGACTGTGCCATCATCTACACACATCTTCATTGTACACAGATCAATAACGTGGTGTTTGCATAAATGCAGGAATTTCTATAAAATATAAAAAAATAATTAACACTTACCAGACACCCTCCTATTAGAAATAGACCGGTCCGCAGTTGTGGTAGAAGAGTCTATTCAACGTAAATGGGCTAAGCTTAAACAACAATAACAAAAAAAAAAAAAAAAAAAAAAAAAGGCAGTAGTTAATGGATTTGAAACAACAGAGGATTAGAAGAAACCGTTCCTATCTTTAGACATTATTAGAGCTGCGAAAACAAATTAGCTAGACAAGAACTTTATTCAGAAAACGATACTGATTAAAGGCATGTCTTGGCATCACGAAAACACACCTATATAATTTTGACCCCCTTAAACCCCACTTTTATACAATAAAACCCACTTTACAACAAAACTGGGGTTTACAGGGGTATATATTATTTTTTTTATTTCCGCTCAAAAACATAGATTGTGGGTACTCGTTAGAACCGCCTCGCCGAGGCGGTTCTAACGAGTACCCACAATCTATGTTTTGAGCAGAAATATGAAAAATATCAGTTTTTATCTGAAAAATTTTTTATGATAAAGTTTTCAATATATTTGAATAGGCGTGTTTTCGTAATGAAGGCAGCGAATTTATATCAGCTGTTTTAAAACTGAAGCAAAGAGAAGCTGCTTGTTCCTTAAATGAAAGAAAAAACAATATCTTAGGACGAAACATAAGAACTTGCAAACTGAAGCTAAACAGCGAAAATAAGGCAAACAACACACAAACAAATATAAGTGATCTGCTCAACTGTCAAATATGGTACAGCTGCACATAGGGCCCAGGTGCAGATCAGACCCTTAACTCATTTATGCCTAGCGTCCCATAAACATGACTGACAAACAGTGTCGACCCTGATCAGACGCCACAGACCGCGGGCGTCTGATCAGGGTCTACACTTTTTGCATAAAAATACAGGAATTTCTATAAAACGTAAAATAAATAATAATAATAATAAAAATAATAATAATAATAATAAACGAGAACAAAAAAAAAAAAAAAAAAAAAAAAAAAACAACACCCAGACACCCCTTTCTATAGAAAAGGACTTAGTGAGGCAACAGAGTCCACTCAGCATAAATAGGTTAAATGGAGAAACACTTTCTGCTGTCCTTATTTCGTTCGATTAGTTGTTCCGAACACGGGCAGGCCCGAACCAAAATTTTATTCGGCTGAATGTCAAAATGCTGTCTGTAGGTATCTTGGGTCACATTTTTATTTTATTTTATTTTATTTTTAGGTTTACGGAAGCGCCTACCAACGATTTTAGCCCCTCCGGAAAAAAATGAAATTTGAATTTCTAATTTTTGATTTATTTAATGTTTATTTTTTCATGCATTTTTGTCCGAAAATGATTTTATTTGATCAACCCATTTTTTTTTAACGTTTTATTCTTATTTTTATTTTTTCCTTCTTACAGAAACTTATCAACACTTTTCCGGTAAACCTAAAAAACAACAACAACAACAACAACAACAAAAACAAAAAAAAACAAAAAAAAAACAATGGTATGACTGTGTTTACCTGAAAGTATAATCAGACTGTCCACTCTGAAATGAGACATATAAGTATATTCGAACAGTGCATGCCTGGGCCAGCCTGTGCATTGGGATATACATTTTCATCAATAAATATGTTACATGTACCTCAGGGGCGGATCAAGTATTGTTTAATCGGGAGTTTGATTTGATTAAACACCATATTTACCCTAAGTATTCGGAGAGACATGCCAGACCAAACAGTATAACACAGATCAGACGCCACAGAGCACGGCATCTGATTAGCGTCTGCACTGTTTGCCACTCGTCCAGCTTGTTTAGACACAACGATTATAAGTTATAAAGGTCTTTGTTAAATTTTAAGGGAAAGATATTGTAAAGACTCGAGCCAGCGTACGAACACCATACAAGGAGACTTGTGCGACCAGCGAAGACTCAGATCAGACTGCGCATCTGCGCAGTCTGATCAGAGTCTTCGCTGATCGCATGTGTCTTTACAGCCTCCTGGTTAGCCAAAGATGGATAAACTAGAACCCTTGCCATACTGGGTGGATGTACAGAATGCTCTGACTCTTTGCTGGTCACACAAGTCTTATTGTAGGTAAGAGGATTGTATGTAAGAGGAGCATATACCTAGGGTAGACACAGGATCAAAGTACATCAAATCAAATTTATCTAAAAGTTTCCATAAAAGAGAAATTTTGGAGGGAGGGGTAGGACAGGGGGTAGATCGGACCCTCCGAAACCTCTCTGGACCCGTACTGTACCTAATGGTTGTGTGTGCAATCGACAGAGACCCAGATTAGACAGCACGCATGTGCATGCTGAACTTAGCTTTCCTTTCCGGAAATGCCCAAAGATACAAATTCGCTTGGCCAGGCTCATATTAAAGTATATGTTACGTAATTTTTTTCACACGATCTTCACCGGTCGTAATTCATATCACACGATATTAAGAGGACGTTATTTTATATCACATAAATTGATATTAAGGGTACTGTTCTTTTGTTTTTTTTGTGTTTTTTTTTTGTCCCACCATTTTGTGACAACGTGTTTGCTTTCCTTTACACCATTTTTTTTCAGACACCATTTCTTGCCAAATTTCAGACGACATTAGTCGTCTGCTTTTTTTTTTTTTTATTTTAACAAACTATCGCTTGGAATGACGTTCATATGTAAAATTGATAGACTAAATGTCAAATAGCGTAGATCCAGATGAGACGGCTTGAGCCGTCTCATTTGGATCTATGCTGTTTGCAAAAAGCCTACTATAATCACCTATGGTAGTGAAAGAGTTATGGAAACAAATGCTTCCTCAACTCTTTACGTTTTTTGAATAGACATCATTTTAGATTATTTGCAAAGGTAGGCTCTTCTGAAAGTGTACCAGCTCCCTTAAAAGTGTAAGTAAATCTTACATGTATGATTTAATTGAAATCATACTGGTGCTAGATATACGTATATAAATAATTGTGAGATAGTGTATGGTGATAGGGCGGTCCTGTACCTGATGTAGTAGTGTCATATTCAAAACAAGAATCACAGACTTTAAAGCCTTTCCCCTATTAAGCAAATGGGGAAATGATACACTTTAACCCTTAAAGCGCCAGTCACAACTATTGTCGTCTGCTTTGTCATCTGCTTGTGATTTTAAAAGTCATTTTTGCAAACAGTGTGGACCCAGATCAGACTGCTCCTTTAGGAGCAGTCTGATCAGGGTCCACACCGTTTGCCTGTATGCAAAAATAGGTTTGAAAAGTCTGCAAGAATATTCAGCAGACGACATAAACAGACGACATTTTCAGATGCAGTTTTTCTTGGCGCTTTAAGGGTTAACGGAACATTTCGAAAACACGCCTATTCAAATATATTGAAAATTTCACTACCAAACACTGAAAGTTTTCAGATAAAATTTCTGATATTTTTCATATTTCTGCTCAAAACATAGATTGCTGGTACTCGTTAGAACCGCCTCGGCATGTTTGAAATAAGGAAAAAAAAAAAAAAAAAAAACTATGTTAAAGGGGTATAAGAGGATCAAAATTATATAGGTATTTTTTTCGTGATGAGAATTACCAAGAGTATCGAGTACGTCAAATTTTGATTAATATTCTGAGAGCAGAGGACTTCCGGATATTCTTTTTTTATTATAACTATTTTTTCACGAGATGTAGCCAATCACTTTAGAATTAGAAACAACTAGAAAAAGGTTTTTAGAAAAAAAAAAATAAATAAATAAAAAAAAATAAAATAAAATAAAACAATAAAAAATAAATAAATAAAAATAAAAACAATGTCCACCCACCCCCCACCCCTCCCCCCACCCCCACCACACACACACACAATCCCGCCAGAGTTGTCATTCTTGTACGCAACACGTCATCTTGTCCTGTTCTACATTTGTACCAAGCATCATCAAAATATTCCATAGGGTATTCGTGTTATAGAGCACTGACAAGAAATCAAATTCAAACACAAGAAGGGGAGATAGCTCCAAAAGTAAAACAAGCCGAAGCTGCCATTCTTGTATGTGACATGTCGTCTGGTCCTGTTCTTCATTACTACCAAAAGTATCATCAAAATATACCAAAGAGTGTTCGACTTACATAGCGGACACTAAATCAATGCATAGAAGGCTGAGTTGTCTTTCTTGTAAAGAATACGTCGTCTTGTCTTATTCTACAGTTCTACAGTTCTACCAGGTACCATCAAAATATTCTGAAGGGTATTCCAGTTACAGTGCAGAGGAGAAATCTATTTCAAACAAAACCATGGAAGATAACTCCAAAAGTAAGAAAGCCAGAGTTTTCATTCTTGTACGCGACATGTCGTCTGTTCCTGTTCTACATTTCTCCTAAGTACCATCGAAATATTCCAAAGGGCATTCCAGTTACAGAGCAGACGAGAAATCTCTTTCAAACAAAACAAAAGGAGATATTTCCAAAAGTAAGGAAGCCTGAGTTGTCATATTTGTACGCGACTAGTCGTCTGGTCCCCTTCTACATTTCTACTAAGTATCATAAAAATATTCTAATGGTCCTTTGACTTACAGAGTGGACACGAAATCAATGGATAATCACTGTCAGACATAACAAAGGGAGATAACGCCATAAGTAAGAAAGGCAGAATTGTCATTCGTGTACGCGACACGTCGTCTGATCCTGTTCTACATTTCTACTAAGTATCATAAAAATATTCCAGAGTTTTCATTCTTGTACGCGACATGTCGTCTGTTCCTGTTCTACATTTCTCCTAAGTACCATCGAAATATTCCAAAGGGCATTCCAGTTACAGAGCAGACGAGAAATCTCTTTCAAACAAAACAAAAGGAGATATTTCCAAAAGTAAGGAAGCCTGAGTTGTCATATTTGTACGCGACTTAACGTCTGGTCCCCTTCTACATTTCTACTAAGTATCATAAAAATATTCTAATGGTCCTTTGACTTACAGAGTGGACACGAAATCAATGGATAATCACTGTCAGACATAACAAAGGGAGATAACGCCATAAGTAAGAAAGGCAGAATTGTCATTCGTGTACGCGACACGTCGTCTGATCCTGTTCTACATTTCTACTAAGTATCATAAAAATATTCCAAAGGGTCTTTAACTTACAGAGCAGACACAAAATCAATGGATCATCACTGTCAGACATAAAAAGGAGATAACGCCAAAAGTAAGAAAGCCAGAATTGTCATTCTTGTACGCGACACGTTGCCTGGTCCGGTTCTACATTTCTACCAAGTATAAAAATATTCCAAAGGGCCTTTGACTTACAGAGCGGACACGAAATCAATCGATCAACCACTGTCAGACATAACAAAGGGAGATAACGCCAAAAGTAAGAAAGCCAGAGTTGTCATTCGTGTACGCGACACGTCGTCTGATCCTGTTCTACATTTCTACTAAGTATCATAAAAATATTCCAGAGTTTTCATTCTTGTACGCGACATGTCGTCTGGTCCTGTTCTACATTTCTCCTAAGTACCATCGAAATATTCCAAAGGGCATTCCAGTTACAGAGCAGACGAGAAATCTCTTTCAAACAAAATAAAAGGAGATATCTCCAAAGGTAAGGAAGCCAGAGTTGTCATATTTGTACGCGACTAGTCGTCTGGTCCCCTTCTACATTTCTACTAAGTATCATAAAAATATTCCTAAAGGTTCTTTGACTTACAGAGCGGACACGAAATCAATGGATAATCACTGTCAGACATAACAAAGGGAGATAACGCCAAAAGTAAGAAAGCCAGAATTGTCATTCTTGTACGCGACACGTCGCCTGGCCCTGTTCTACATTTCTGCCAAGTGCCATCGAAATATTTCAAAGGGTATTCCAGTTACAGAGCAGACAAAAAATATATTTCAAACAAAACAAAGGGAGACATTTCCAAAAGTAAGGAAGCCAGAGTTGTCATTATTGTACGCGACACGTCGTCTGTTCCTGTTCTATATTTCTTCCAAGTATCATAAAAATATTCCAAAGGGTCTTTGACTTACAGAGTGGACACAATATCAATGGATAATCACTGTCATTTATAACAAAGGGAGATAACGCCAAAAGTAAGAAAGGGTAAGTTGTCATTATTGTACCTGACACGTCGTCTTGTCCTGTTCTACGGTTCTACCAAGTATCATAAAATATTTCAAAAGGTCTTTGACTTATAGAGCCGACTCCAAATCCATGGATTATCACTGTCAGATATAACAAAGGGAGATTACGTCAGAAGTAAGATAGTCAGAGATGTTATTCTTATATGCGACACGTCCTCCGGTCCTGTTCTACATTTCTGCCAAGATTCATCGAAATATTCCAAAGGGTATTCGAGTTACAGAGCGGACACGATTTTTTTTTTTCAAATAAAACAAAAGGTTATAACTCCAGAAGTAAGAAAGCCAGAGTTGTCAACTTTATATGCGACACGTCATCTCGCCCTGATCTACATTAAGGGTATTCAAGTGACAGAGCGACGACAAGGAGATGTCACTTATAAGCTCCGTAGCTTACAATCAGATCCTATTTACCATGTCTTATGTGTGAATTTGATACTTGCTTCAAATAAAGTATTGTTTAAACCAAGTTACAGAGCGGACAAGAAGTTTTACGTCGACGCCGACGCGGACGCCGACGCCAACGGGATCCGTCCCAAAAACAATATGTCCCCACCCCCTTTGGTGGGGATGGGGAAGAGGGGGGGGGGACATAATTTTTTATTCAAGATTTCAGAAATGGTCTAGAGGTTGTGTTCTTATTACAATTTGATCTGAACCCAAAAAGGGTAACTGTCAAACAGTGTAGGCACGGATCAGATGCAACAATACGTGGCATCTGAACGGGATCTACACTGTTTGAATCAGTTACAGGAATTTATATAAAACATTAATATTACAAACTAATCAGACACCCTGGTATTGGAAACAGACCAGTCGAAAGAGTTATATGGAAAAGTTAACTCGGCGTAAATGTGTTCACAAGAGCAAATTCGATAGATTTTATTAGCGCAAGACGTATATACCTATATTCAGCTGCTATGCTATGATGGACAAGTTACGGTACTTTCGAGGAATCTTTAAACATGGGTGAAGCCTGGAAAACAGAAAATGTTTACGGGCCAAGACACAATTTCAAGATACAGTACAGCTCTTCAGAGGTTTAAACCTTGTCCACAATCTTTTTTTTTTTTTTTTGCCTTCAAATTCTTAATTTTCTCACAGGTTTGCGTATATGTACTAACAACATGTGAAGCATACGTAAATTGTCAACTAATTCGATTATGGCGGCTGGCACATACAAAACATCTAAAATATATGAGGGTAAGAAACTCAATCAAAACATTAAATGTGCTGATAGGGGAGTTGCCTAAAATTATTTAGGCCTCTAGAACTGATTGGGATTTACGCTGAAATTAAAAATCCTTTTCGGTGCTCGATAGCCCAGTTTTGCTCCTTTCCGGTGGAAATGTGCTAGGGTTTTGAAATTTCATATATGGATTCCTCATGAAAAATTAGCTGACACGTGCTTTTTTTCTAGTTAAAGTAAGTGCCTTTCCTTAGATATGGCCCTTAGAAAATATATGAATGAAATTTTGTTAGCACAATATCCCTAAAACTATTGAAACTAGAGCCTTGAAACCTAGTGAATAGATTGTTAGTGAGAAGTAGATGACTTCGTTAGTATTTGAATAAATACTGCCAGATACTTCTCGAGTTATGGCCCATTGTCAGTTTTTTTAGTCGGAGTCTTCATGGTGGAATAATGCCCCTTTTCAAAGTTAGGCCAATGAAAATCTTGTCAGCAAAATATCTAAGAACCCACTTGAGTTAGGCTCATGAAATATTGCAAGCAGTTTGGAACCAAAATATAGACGACCTGATAAAATCTTGGTCGGAGTCATGTTCCTTTTTAACTTTGGCATTTTGTATCGATAAGCATATAATTGGGGGCATAGTATTTTACAAACACATTTCTAGTTACCTTATTGGGGCAGTATACCTGAGCAAACAGTCTAGACCCTGATCAGACGCCGCAGAATGCGGCGTCTGATAACGGTCTACACTGCTTGCCACTTTTCCAACTATTTTGACACATCGTCAACAGGTAGTGAAAGCTTGTTGACCTGAAAGGACTAGTAAGGTAAGGGTATAAGGTGTCAGAATACTTAAGGCTCGTAACAATCATACAAAAAGTTCAATTTTTACATAGCCTATATTACTTGTTCCTGGGACAGTGCGTGTCTAAGTGCACTAAGGCTAAATGAGTTTACGTTCATAGTAAACAGATACGACCATATTGATGAAAATATGACAGTGAAAGACGTATGAATATGCTACATATATGTATCATGTATCATGTGATCATTTTAGAAATACAGTGGACCCATCTTTAAAATGAATTTGCTGTTTTATTTTTATTTCCTCACAGAACATATGTTTTGGATATTTGTTAGAATCGTCTCTAAATATTTAAAATATATATTGCTTTAACTATTAAATGTGATATTCTTGCATAATTTCTAATTAATTGTCACCTCCTGAACGAAGGTTTGGTGTCCGTCATATAATCACTACATGTAGTCGGGTTTTGTATAAAGGTAACCCAACGATAGGAAAGATATACGGCTGAGTTTTTGTATACTGGGACGTAAAATAAACGCCGCTTAACCTTTACAGCTAGCTTTAAAGTATTTGATGTAATACATTCAGTTTTGTTTTTTACTTTTTGTACAACCTTTCATGTTTATTGAACAAGCTGACAAAATTACAATCAATTTTCAGTGATGATTATGAGAAAAAAATACACCCTTTCGACAGTACCTCTATTTGTGTATTGCAACACTGACTGGCACGTCTGTTGAACCGTATTTCTCACGGAACGGATTCCTCACGCCAGTGTGATAAATTCGACCGAATTTTTCACATTCGGACAAAGGTGAAGAATACGTTTTGCGGATTTAGAGTTTTTAACCCAAACGAGTTTGTCACACATTAGAATTTCTATTGCTTGCACACCAGTAAACAAATTTTTAATGAATGGAAACATTTTCGGTGAAATATAGGTGTGAGAAATTCGGTCGGATTTTTCACATGTCATGTACTTGGTCAATATGTCACAACTATGAATAATTCGGTCGAATTATTTTTACAGCAGTGAAGTTTTCGATCGAATTTATCACGTGCTAGATATATTTGGTCGGATGTGTTTCATGTGACACACTTTGGTGAATTATATGTGTGAGAAACTGGTACGTATTTTTCATATGTGATGTTTTCGGTCAAATGTGTCACACCTGTGTGGCGAATTAAGTCTATTTTTCCATAGTTTCACAGCTGTAAAGTATTGGATCGAATTCCTCACAAGTGACATATACGGTCGAATTTCTTACATGTGACACATTTTGGTAAAATATAGGTGTGAGAAATTCGGTCGGATTTTTCACGTGATGTATTCTGCTGAATATGTGATGACTTTGACGAATTTGGTCAAATTGTTCACATCTCTGAAGTATTCGATCATATCCTTCATGTTTGACATATTCAGTAGGAACTTTACATTTGATATTTTCGGCAAATGTAGGTGTGAGAAATTCGGTCGGATTTTTCACATGTGATGTTTTCTGTCCAGTATGTCACAACTTGTATGAATTCGAACGATTTTTCCACATCTGTGCAGTATATCATTGAATTTCTCACGTTTGATATAATCGGTCAAACATCTTACACGTGGCCTTATCGGCGAATATAGGTGTGAGAAATTCGGTCGGATTTTTCACATGTGATGAATTCTGTCGAATATGTCATAATTGTGACGAATAAGGTCTAATTGTTCACATCTGTGAAGTATTCGATCGAATTCCTCACGTTTGATATATTTAGTGGGATATTTTACATGTGATATTTTCGGCGAATATACGTGTGAGAAATTCGGTCGGATTTTTCACATGTGATGTATTCTGTCGAATATATTATGACTGTGACGAATTCGGTGGAAATTTTTCACAGCTGTGAAAAATTCGATGGAATTACTCACCTGTGCTATATTCGGTCAGATGTCAAACAGGTGACATATTTTCGGTGAATAAAGGTGTGAGAAATTCGGTCGCATTTTTCACATGTGACGTTTTCTGTCCAATATGTCCCAACTTGTACGAATTAGGTCGATTTTTCCACAGCCGTGTATTATATCATTGAATTTCTCACGTTTGACATAATTGGTCGAATATTGTACACTTGACATTATCGGTGAATACAGGTGTGAGAAATTCGGTCGAATTTTTCATATGTGGTGTATTCTGCTGAATATGAGATAACTTTGTCGAATTTGGTCAAACTCTTCACATCTGTGAAGTATTCGATCGAATTCCTCATGTTTGACCTATTAAGTCGGATACTTTACATTTGATATTTTCGGCAAATATATGTGTGAGAAATTCGGTCACATGTTTTTCACATGTGATGTATTCTGTCCAATATGTCACATCTTGTATGACTTCGATCGATTTTTGCCACATATGTGGAGTATATCATTGAATTTCTCACGTTTGATATAATCGGTCGAGTAGATTACACGTGGCATTATAGGCGAATATAGGTGTGAGAAATTCGGTCGGATTTTTCACATGTGATGAATTCTGTCGAATATGTCATAACGGTGGCGAATTAGGCCTATTTGTTCACATCTGTGAAGTATTCGATCGAATTCCTCACGTTTGATTTATTCAGTGGAATATTTTACATGTGATATTTTCGGCGAATATAGGTGTGAGAAATTCGGTCGGATTTTTTCACATGTGATGTATTCTGTCGAATATATCATGACTGTGACGAATTCGGTGGAAATTTTTCACAGCTGTGAAAAATTCGATGGAATTACTCACCTGTGCTATATTTGGTCAGATGTCAAACAGGCGACACACTTTCGGTGAATAAAGGTGTGAAAAATTCGGTCGCATTTGTCACATGTGACGTTTTCTGTCCAATAAGTCACAACTTGTACGAATTAGGTCGATTTTTCTGCAGGCGTTTAGTATATCATTGAATTTCTCACGTTTGACATAATCGGTCGAATATTTTACACGAGACATTATCGGCGAATATAGGTGTGAGAAATTCGGACAGATTATTCACATGTGATGTATTCTGCTAAATATGAGATAACTTTGTCGAATTTGGTAAAACTCTTCACATCTGTGAAGTATTCGATCGAATTCTTCATGTTTGACCTATTAAGTTGGATATTTTATATTTGATATTTTCGGCAAATATAGGTGTGAGAAATTGGGTCGGATTTTTCACATGTGATGTATTCTGTCCAATATGGCACATCTTGTACGACTTCGATCGATTTTTGCCTCATATGTGCAGTATATCATTGAATTTCTCATGTTTGGTATAATCGGTCGAGTAGATTACACGTGGCATTATCGGCTAATATAGGTGTGAGAAATTCGGTCGGATTTTTCACATGTGATGAATTCTGTCGAATATGTCATAACTGTGACGAATTAGGTCTAATTGTTCACATCTGTGACGTATTCCTCACGTTTGATATATTAAGTGGGATATTTTACATGTGATAGCTTGCACTAGATTAATGTATGAAGTAAATGTTTGTGCACAAGAATTCTTCCGTTCTACCCCGGAATTTGAGATTTCATTTTTTTTTTTTTTTTTTTTTGCTTTTGAAAGTAGAATTTCAAGTTGTCTTTCTGTTGTGTTGATCAGGATGCTTATTTATGCAAATCTACGGGAAAAACTATATTGCAGTCTATATCTTTGTACCAATATCTTACAACATGCAAAGAACCAGAAACATTGAGCATTTTGTTAGAACGCCTAACTTCCTGTTCGTACAGGCGCCGTACACGATAATCGTTAAAGTTACGGGGTCCTACAGGCGCTGCATTTTTATGATTTGGTATAGCACTTCGACAATTTTTTAAAATCATAAGCCTGTAAGATCGACCGGTGTCCATACGACCGCCGTGAGGGCACTGCATGGGCACCGCGACGCGACCGTAGGGAAATCGTACGATAATCGACAGCAAAGTCACCTTACGATGTCCGCACGGGCGCCATACTTTGCCGTAAGGAGGTGCTGGAACCGTACGGGCGCCGTACGATTTCCAAAAATTGTAGCCTGTAGCCTTCTGGGATTTCTAAAAAATCGTACGGCAAATCGTAGACAACTAAATCGTACGGCACCCGTAGCCGAATGTTACCGAAGGATAATTAAGCCACGGATACAAATGGCTTACTGTTCCTGTACGGCGCCGGTAACTCCCTTTCCGTACGATAATCGTAAAATGTATGGGTTCCTACGGGTTTCTACGGGCGCTGTATCTTTTACGTTTTTGTATAAATAATCTGAAAGGAGATCCTTTTGGAACATAGCATCCAAAGTTTGAAAACTGCCAACTCGGTTTGACTGAATCGGTTCATGAGAGATAATGACGAATGCTACATCTCTCACGCCGCCTAGCCCCGGGTTGAGCGCGACTGAGTTCTCAAATAAATATCAAACCCTACGGCCCCAAAGGACCAGAAAATGTAAAAATAACAACATTCAATCGATGTACGGGGAATCGTTCTACCGCTCCACAAGGCACAACGACAACTGTTGTGATATCTAAATAATCTGAAAGGAGATCCGTTCGGAACATAGCATCCAAAGTTTAAAAACTGCCGACTCGGTTTGATTGAGTCGGTTCATGAGATAATGACGAATGCTACATCTCTCACGCCGCCTAGCCCCGGGTTCAGCGCATCTCAGTTCACAAATAAATATCAAACTCTACGGTCCCAAAGGACCAGAAAATGTAAAATAACATTCAATCGATGTACGGGTAATCGTTCTACCGCTCAACACGGCACAACGACAACTGTTATGATCTATAAATAATCTAAAAGGATTAACTCCGCACTTTGACAAAATCGTAAGCCTGAAGGATCGCACGATGTCCGCACGGTCGCAGTACGGTCTCCACACGGACTCCATACGCTTGCCGTAAGGTCCTGGGGAGACAGTGCAGGCGCCGCACAATTTCCGTATGGTCTCCGTACGGTGCCCGTATGGCCCCTGTAGGATTTTGAACCAGCATGAAGCCGAAAACCCTTACAAAAAATCGTAAAATGTCCGTATAAATGTAAACGCAAAAATCGTAGCCTCTAGCAAATAAATTGGACATTGAGGAATATAACACATCAACCTTGAAACGATTATCATATACGGAAAGATTATTCTTTGTTGTGTTAGGCGTCCGGTGTCATTTCATCATCTTATCAATTTCAACGGATATTGCTCAATGTTTAATCCAGTTTATGTAAATCAAATTTGAGATAAAATTCTGTGTAGATCTATTATTAAATGTTCTAATTACTAATTACACTAAAGCAATAGAACCCTAAACTTCGGGCACTTTCAAGATTTATGGACTGTCCTCTGGCCAGGGCCTGGGCCATCGGGCTGATATGACCCTAGCCTACGCCATATCAACCTGGTGGTCGTGGCCCTCTCCCTAGGACAGTCCATAAACCTTGACGGTATCCTTAGCTTTGGTAAATATTTTTAAATATATGTCACAGGGAAGGAAAAGGCATTTGGCCCGACCGGGAATCGAACCCAGTACCTCTCGCATATTGTGCGAGCACTCTACCTGTGACATTTTCTCCCTGCTTAAATAGATTCGTCCCCGAAACTGCTCAGAACCGTGCTGGTACCGATGAGACAGTCCCTTTGCTGCTCGTAGCCCGAGCACGGACCCCCACACTGGCCACCGAATGTCACAGGAAAAAAAGCACATGGCCCGACCGGGACTCGAGCCAAGCACCTCTCGCATACCGTGCGAGCACTATAGCCAACTGAGCTACCGAGCCACACGATCGATCTGTGAATATGGTCTTGGGCCGGGTGTCTGTTGAGCCTGAGAAATCTTAAATTAAAATATAATATTTGCAGGCTTCGTTATCCATTACGATCCATAACGATCCATGCATCCATATATATGATATATATATATATATATAAACCCACGTGTGCCATCGCAGAACGGTACCTAGTAACCTGATAATTCTATCTGCAGGAAAAATACGTTCAAATGCTTTTCCTTTAAAACTCTTTTAAGGATCGTGGTGGTGCAGTTGGTTAGGGCGTTCTTGTATGACTAGGCGTCACAGCCCGCGCGCGCGCGCGCGTGTGTGTGTGTGTGTGTGTGTGTGTGTGTGTGTGTGTGTGTGTGTGTGATTTAAACACTTGGACGAATAGGTCGTCGGTCCGGTTGTGTATATCATGTGTTTGATTGAACTGTGGACATAGGTAAAAAGTGATATTCATAACGAAAACACGCCTACTCAAAATACATTGTATTTTTTTACTTTAAAAATAATGAAAATTTTCAGATGATTTTGTTTTTTTTTCTTATCTCTAGTGAAACCATTGATAGTTGGTACACGTTCGAACCGCCTCAGTGAGGTGTCGGTTCGAACGAGTACCCATAATCTATGTTTTAGAGCAGAAATAAGGAAATAATGAACACACCAGCAAACCCCACTTTTTCCTCATAAGGAAAACATATCTATTCAAATACCTTGCATTTTGCCGAAGAGGATTTTCAGAGGAAAAATTTTGATACCTTTCTTATTTCTCCTCAAATCATTAATTGTGGGTACACGTTCGAAACGCCTCAGTAACCGCCTCGCTGAGGCGGTTTGAACGAGTACCCACAATTTTTATAGCAAAAATAAAGAAATAATGAATAGCCCTGCAACCCTCACTTTTTATGCCCCCAACTTCAAAGAAGTTGGAGGGGCATATTGCTTCTGGGTTGTTCGTCCGTCCGTCCGTCCGTCCGTCCGTCCTTCCGTCCGTCCGTCCGTCCGTTCGTCACGCTTTTTGATGCATAGCATAACTTTAAAACCGTGAATGCTACTGTTTTGAAATTTCATATATGGATTCCTCATGAAAAAATAGCTGACATGTATATTTTTGTCTTGACAAGATTATGCCCCTTTTCTGAGTTATGGCCCTTTGAAAAAATATGGATGCAATCTTGTCAGCAAAATATCTCAAAAACTATTAAAGCTAGAGCCTTGAAACTTGATGAATAGACTGGTAGTGATGAGTAGACAACCTGATTAACTTTTGAAGAAATTTTGAAAAATACTTCATGAGTTATGGCCCTTTGTAATTTTGGGCAATTTTACCTTGTCAGCAAAATATCTCAAAAACTGTTAGAGCTAGAGCCTTGAAACTTAGTAAATGGATTTGTAGTGATAAGTAGATGACCTGATTAACTTTTGAAGAAATTCTGAAAAAATACTTCATGAGTTATGGCCCTTTGTAATTTTGGGCATTTTTATCTTGTCAGCAAAATATCTCAAAAACCGTTGGAGCTAGAGCCTTGAAACTTAATGAATAGACTGGTAGTGATGAGTAGACAACCTGATTAACTTTTGAAGAAATTTTGAAAAATGCCTTTTGAGTTATGGCCCTTTGTAATTTTGGGCATTTTTACCTTGTCAGCAAAATATCTCAAAAACTGTTAGAGCTTGAGCCTTGAAACTTAGTAAATGGATTTTTAGTTATGTGTAGATGACCTGATTAACTTTTGAAGAAATTCTGGAAAACACTTCATGAGTTATGGCCCTTTGTAATTTAGGGCATTTTTAACTTGTCAGCAAAATATCTCAAAAACTATTGAAGCTAGAGCCTTGAAACTTGATGAATAGACTGGTAGTGATGAGTAGACAACCTGATAAACTTTTGAAGAAATTTTGAAATATACTTCTTGAGTTATGCCCCTTTGTAATTTTAGGCATTTTTACCTTGTCAGCAAAATATCTCAAAAACTGTTAGAGCTAGAGCCTTGAAACTTAGTAAATGGATTTGTAGTGATGAGTAAATGACCTGATTAATTTTTGAAGAAATTCTGAAAAATACTTCATGAGTTATGGCCCTTCGTAATTTTGGGCAATTTTACCTTGTCAGCAAAATATCTCAAAAACTGTTGGAACTAGAGCCTTGACACTTGATGAATAGACTGGTAGTGATGAGTAGACAAACTGATTAACTTTTGAAGAAATTTTGAAATATACTTCTTGAGTTATGCCCCTTTGTTATTTTGGGCATTTTTATCTTGTCAGCAAAATATCTCAAAAACTATTAGAGCTAGAGACTTGAAACTTGGTGAATTGATTGGTAATGATGAGTAGATGACCTGATTAATTTTTTTGTAAATTCTGAAAAATATTTCATAAGTAATGGCCCTTTGTAAATTTGGGCATGTTTCCCTTGTGAACAAAATATCTCAAAATTATTGAAGCTGGAGCCTTGAAACTTGATGAATAGAATTGGTAGCGATGAGTAGATGACCTGTTTTTGCCCCCAGTTTCGAATGAAATTGATGTGGCATATTATTTTGCCTTCATTTGTCCATCCGACTGTTTGTCCGTTCATCAAGCTTTTTTTGTGCATGCCATATCTTAAGAACCCTGCACGCTTGGGTTTTGAAATTTTATATTTGGGTTCCCAATGAAAAAATAGCCAACCCGTATTTTGTTTCTTGTCTAGCATGTTTATTTAAAGTTATGCCCCTTTGAAACAAATCAGAATTAAATCTTGTGAGCAAGATATCTTGAAAAGTATTTAAGTTGGGTTCTTGAAATTCGATACAGGGAGTGGGAATGATGTGTACATTACCCGATTATATTCTGAGAGAATTCCATGAAAATATTGATAAAGTTACGGCCCTTTGCAGTTCTGCTCATTTTGACCTTGTCAGCAAGATTTCTCGAAAAGCACTTAAGCTAGGGTCTTGAAATATTATATGCTGATTGGGGATGATGTGGAGATTACCTGGTTTGTTTTTTAGGGAATTCCATGAAAAATTGATGTAGTTATGGCCCTTTGTAGTTCTAGGCATTTTGACTTTTTCAGCAAGATATCTCAAAAAGTATTTAAGCTAGAGCCATGATATTTGGTATACTGATTGGGATTGAGGAGGAGATCACCTGAATAAATTTTGAACCAATTAAATGAAATGTTGGAGTTATGGCCCTTCGCAATTTCGGGCCATTTAATGTCGTTGCTTTATTGTGTATAGCATAAGTTTAGAACCATGTATGCTAATGTTTTGAAATTTCATGTTTTGATTCCTCATGGAAAAATAGGTGATCCGTATTTTTTTCTTATCCCAATCATCTCCTATTTTAGAGTTATTTCCCTTTGATAAAATAAAATTGAAATCATATATATGTACTGTTGTTACCGTCATGGCTAAGCAGTGTTGGAGTCAAACAGTGTTAGAGTCAGGCAGTTGGGGGCATAGTGTTTTACAAACACCAGCTCTAGTTCCTATATAAAGTGGAGTTTGCCGGGGTATTCATTGCATAGGCTTGGTTTCTTAATGTATAATTCAGATTATTTGTGGCTTTTCACAATCACGATTATCAATTACCAAAATTAATCCATTGTTACAAACAATTCGCATTGATATCTTAAAATATTAAAGTCGGGCTGATTTATACATGTATCTATAATTTACATTTCAAGTTTAAGATAACAATATAAAGACTGATTTTTAGATATCGATTTTTCGAAATAACATATTCACAAATTGGGTATCAATATATGTAATTATTAATATCCATAATTAATTATAGATATCAATAAAACTCTTTACAGATATCCATAATTTATAGATATCTTTACAATTAGAATATTTGATATCAGTACCAACAATCTTATATCTATTTGTTTGTGTTGAAGTTTTGCGGCCCAGTCAACCCATTCGGGTCATGTCGAGCGCGGTCAGTTTACCTAAGCACACGTTTCCTTGGCAGGTTTAGTCCTCTAAGCGGTTAACCAGTATTGTGCACATTCTTTCGCCAGAAACTGACAACTGCCCTTCTTGAATCAGCGGAAGGGAGAGAATGACCGTAGAAAGTATTTCATGATCAATCTCTTTGAAAGAATGTTGCCGACCTCAGCGGGGGTTGAACCCGCGACCTCCTGGTCTCCAGTCGGACGGCGCATCCTACTGAGCCACCGAGGCCAGCCTTATATCTATAATAAGATATGTCGAAATATGTATAGAATAAGGGATGATTGATATTATTGATCATAGGTATCAAGAAACAGATATGACATTTCATTGATTTCATTTTATGATATCCAATAATATTCGAAGTTAAAAATAATAATACAATAAATGATAAATCTATCACTCGATTAAAAGATATGCATGATAAGAAAGATATATTACCTCGAAACTGTATTAAATGGTTAATCGTATGTGACAAATACGTTTGTGAGAAATCCGTGCATGAAAAAAAGGCACTTTTTTGAGGGTCTTTTTGAAAGGTGACAAATACGTTTGCGTGCTATATACAAAACTGATACCGAACGAGTTTGTCACAGATAGGTGAGGAATACGTTCGGCAGCTGTGAAAAATTCGGTCGAATTCTTCACGCCGCGTGACAAATCCGACCGAAGTTTTCACACGTGTGAGGAATCCGTTCCGTGAGAAATACGGTTCAACACACGTCAGTATCTTGTGTGCCCTCCTTGCGCTGCTTTCGTAGCCCTAATTCTCCTATGCATGGAGTTCATCAGGGTGTTGATACTTGCAATGGGAATGTTATCCCACTCTTCAAGCAAGGCGTGTCTCAGCTGGGCCAGATTAGTGGGCGCATCCTAACCCTCCTATCCAGTTCGTCCCACAGGTGTTCAAGTGTTCAATCGGCAACAGATCTTGACTGAATGCTGGAGTGGGTTTACGTTGTTGTTAGCCAGAAATTGCTGGCAAACTCGAGCGACATGGGGCTGGGCATTCTCATGCTGGAAGATCAGGTTGCGCGCTTTGCACACATGGGACGGCAACTGGGCGGAGGATTTCGTCTCTATACATGTTCATTATTCTAGGCCAAGCAATAAAATATTTGTTGCATATACTAAGCACCCGGCGTTTCTTTTTCTAGTATATATATATATATATATATATATATATATATATATATATATATATATATATATATATATATATATATATATATATATATATATATATATAAAGCTTGGATATTGGTTGATACAAAACCGAGGTATTGCGATGCGAAACTTATTGCATTTGGAGGAACGTGTGCATTTGCATGATACTGGTTAAGAGTTTTGGCAAGCAACTGTAAGTTTTATCATATAGTACACAATGTTATATGTATATACTATGGTGGCATATTCCTGCCACGAGATAGCTAGGTAGCTATCACGATACTTTCAATAATTATCTTGATATTTCGAAGTTTCCTGAAAAGATTATCTTAATAGTCTAAAGTTTCCTGGAAATATTATCGCGAAAGTTTACAGTATTATCGCGATATTTTTTGTGTTAGTGCCCAGAGCTGCCATTTATTTTCTGTTATCAATAAATAGAATCGATATTGGAATACCTTTGATTATACCGTTGAAAATTCACCGGGGGTATTCACCAGCGACTTTTAAGGTAAGGGGCACAGGAAAGCAATTGTGACAGGACATAATAAAAAAAATAATATAAAGAAGTAAAATTTTACAGTTGTCACATCTTTAATAAGTAACCAGTTCGACAATATAATTATCAACCCAGGTTTCTACTGCATGCTTTCACTTTGCGACCAGAACCTAAACTGCTCTATGCTCGAGCGGGTATAATGATTCAACTGTGTGGGATCACGTGATGACGGTTGCCTTGGATACTGCCCAAATGTACACTACTGTTAGTTTGCTTCTTACTATAAAAGCTGAGGTCGTCCACTACTATTTTTAACTATTACCTTGGATACGGCTACATGTACATAATGCTAGTATACTTCTTACCATATAAGCTAATGTTCTCTACCATTTTCTTACTCTATTTTCAACTATTGGCTACCTGCCCCATCATATAATTGTTGCTACTTTACTCCCCTAGACGTTGTACCCCATCTATTATGTTATAAAACTCCAAGAAAGTGATGGTGGTGGTGGTATTTTTCCTTGTTTATTTTGCTGTGCTAAGCCTGGTCTTTGAATTAAAGCAAAAATTAGAAGCCCAGCCATACCCTGAAATGAACACTTAACCACCAGAAAGGGTGGAATTACCATGGCGCTCTATGGGAAAAATAATTAGTTCACTGTACCCTAAGAGTTTATACTAGGTAATTGGAAATCCCGGAATGTCATATCCGCTTGTGTTCTATTTATAGTTACCTCGCTACCATGAAATATTTATCTCGATAATTTCATCTAGATACTAATGTCAGTTCCGAGCAGTACCACGAAATTTTGCGTTAAAATATTTTCTGGAAATTACAAAACATATCTAGATAATTGAAGTTATTGCGATAATGTTTTTAGGAAATCTTTTTATTTTCTGGAAAATTAAGAATATTATCGTGATAGCTATCTGGCTACCTCGTGGCAGAAATAGGCCACCATAATATGCTAACAGGTAAATACACCCAATCTTCACCCAGCTCGCTATAAATCAATCTGTACAGTGAATGTCGGAATATTGCTACCACCAATTGTTCAAAATACCACTTCTTACAATCTAAGAAATTCCAATGATGTACGCAATGTTCATGCTCGTACAAATTTATTCTTTAACTCATTCCTTCCATCCACAATCCGAGCATGGAATGAACTTTCTGACGAAATTAAGTCAGCCCCTTCTGTTGCTTCGTTCAAGTTTAGATTGAACGGAGACCTACATAAGTATTCCTAAATATTACAACGCAGGATCACGGATTGGCCAAATTATGCATGCTAGGTTTCGAATGTAGTGCAGCCCACTCATCTCGCATCTTTGTAAGAAAAACACTGTACCCAATGTCTCATGTTCTTGTGGAGGCTTCGAAAGTGCGTATCATTTCTTCTTTCAGTGTCCCAACTACTCAGAGGCCAGACGCCGACATCTTCCCAACAATCTAAATGACTATAATACTAACCATTTACTTCATGGTTTACCAGACGCTTCCAACACAGAAAATGAAGTTCTGTTTACCCAAGTCCAAGACTTTATAGTGCACTAGAAAAGATTTCTTTGAGTACTTGTTCGCTTGGTGTATTAAGATCATAGCCAGCCATGCGGATTTAAGTGTCGACCGACAATGGGCAACACATTTGAAAATATATGAATGACGAACAATGCTAGCATGTCGCACGTATTGTCGATTGTGTGGTCTCATAATTGATGACTATGAAAGATGCGCTTCTAATCGTCGGGTTGAATCACATTAGCTCATTAAGTTACCAGGAATACGTTTATCTTTCAACGCTAATGTAATTCTACCCGATGCACTCCGTCACCACCACATGTTTTTTTTGGTGTAATCTATTTCTATGCACCTTCTAGTAAAGGCTATAGTAAACGGGAGAGGGTTTATTCGAAATGCAGTTTGCATGCGAAATTAAAAAAAAAATGATGACAGGCAGGAAAATGAGATACTCTCAATTAAATGCGGAAAACAACCGGTTGTCAATAATGAGGTCATGTTTTTATATATACATGAGAAAATAAACATTCTGCTCTCTGTTTCGAGCATTTTTCTCTCTTTTCTGAATTTCCAAGGTTTTGTACACTTAGAATTTGTTAAGTATCAACTGGGCCTCCATAGAAATGTGCAAGTTTTCGCAAAATGAAATGTATGCATGTCTGGTACATGTATACAGTTGTTTTATATACAGACATGTCCAGACTTTCTTCCTATTCGTAATAAATCGTATATCTTTCCGATGCTAGGGTCAGCAAAATTTAGTACTAGAGTCCGTACTAACGTATAAGGAGATTTGTCGTTGTAGCTACTATGGGAATGGAAAGGGTTGACAGCATTCGTTTTCATTTCTACAGCATATTCATTTTCTTGAATGGGTGGGGTTACGCGGCATATTGGGGATGAGCGTGCGTTTGTAAAACAAGAAACCCACCCAAGGGTGGTCACAAGTAGGCAGCACAGCCGTCCCGACGCACAGAAAGAAGAAGAAATGGGGGAGGGGGATGAACAATTAAAATACACATTGGTACATACAAACAAAAAAGAACAGTAACTGAAGCGCCGTTTCGGAAGGGCCAGCAGACCCAACCAGATGGGGAGGGGCTGGGGCATTAACTAGTTTACACGATCGCACACTCGATCTTAAGTCTGATGCAGCTCAAAATTAGACATATGTGTTCGACGCGCCTTTACTGGTCTTTATAGTCTGCAAATATCCAGTGATTCTGAAAATGAATGAGGAGGGTCGTGCTCAGACTGCAAGGAAGATATATTCGCTGAAGAAAAGATGGAATCTCAAAAGGAAGAAGTACCACAGGGAAAATATTTAGTCTTATCCACGTATGGGAGAAACATCAAATGATACAAGTATGACCTTTGTCGTATCATCATAGACATCAAGAGAACTTACGCCGGGGAATGTCGTCATTCCCTATATACGTGCTCTACAGATACTTAGATACCGTTTTCGACGCGTAGCTACGGCACATAACCCTATAAGCGCAATGCCAAACAATTTATGAATTTTCAGATTACCGCCACGGTATTTGCCACTAAGATATATGTTACGGTATTCATGTGAATCGCCTTGGTATGTAGGGGCGATTCAAATGAGTATCAATTAAATGTACTTTTTATAAAGAAAATCTGAAAAACGGTATCCTGCATTCATCAATAATTTTATTTCACGGCTTACAAGTTGTAAAAAAAAGCCTTAGTGCACAATGCGGTAATTAGTCAGATCCCAGTCAGCATTCTACGTAAATCTATATCGGGCCGTCATCGGCCCGTCAGGGTAGCTGACGGGCCGATGACGGCCCGATGTAGATTTACGTAGAATGCTAGCTGGGATACGGTTGATACAGAAGGTTTATATAACGTCAAAAAGACATACAAAATGAAATGGCATCAAAAACTTATAGGTTTTTTTCCATGACAAAAATATGGAGCAGCCATATTCGCATCAATATGTCAAAGAAACTGTTGCAGTCATATTCAGTGTTATATAGTCAGGGTTCTCATTCCCAATATATTGCAAAAACACAAACCTACAATCGGAAAGATATACAGCTGAGTTTTTACAAACATTAAGCCAAGATACTACATGATAAAAAAAAAAAAAAAATGTATAGCAATTTGAAACTAATTGCATTTTGGCAAAATGCATGCATTTTGCATGGTACTGTTTTCGCTTTCTGTCCAGCTACTGTGAGTTCTATTAAGCGTATAATTATCAAGTATACACTGATAGGTAAATACAGCCGACTCACAATAGATTAATCTGTATCATTGTTGTCTAAATATAATAAGCACTGAATGTTTTAACTTTTTGTCGCGCTTTGTCAACAGCTTGTCTTCTAAAGAATTTTGATGGACATTTTTGTTTGCTTGTGGAAATTTCTTGACTTATTGTGTTTGGTCTTCATACATTCTTACCGAGAGCAGTCCATCAACAAATGGTTTAGAATTGTGAACATTACGAAATTCGCAAAGAACTGCCTCAGTATGTATTTTAAGACTAACTTTACTCTGGCATACAGTAGAATTAGCCATGAGTACTCGTCTTTGTTTATTATAGTGATTAATTTGATTTTAATGTTTTCGCTTTGATGCATTGACTGAGTTGGGAGCCTTTATGCGAACCGACGTTTTATGTATTTCTGTATTAAGAGTAGGATCGGGACCCAGGGTGAAGTTAGCTAGCTGTAAAAGTGCTTTAACCCCCCCCCCCCCCCCCCCCCCTCATTTTCTCATTTTCTCTTTGAATCTGAAATCCAGTCTTAAAATACATACTGAGAACTGCCTCAGTATGTATTTTAAGACTAACTTTACTCTGGCATACAGTAGAATTAGCCATGAGTACTCGTCTTTGTTTATTATAGTGATTAATTTGATTTTTATGTTTTGGCTTTGATGCATTGACTGAGTTGGGAGCCTTTATGCGAACCGAAGTTTTATGTATTTCTGTATTAAGAGTAGCATCGGGACCCAGGGTGAAGTTAGCTAGCTGTAAAAGTGCTTTAACCCCCCCCACCACCAACCCCCCCACCACCCCCCCCCCCCACCAACCCCGCCCCCCCCCCCCCCCCCGTGGTTTACTCTACCGACCGTTCTAAGGCGGTGGTCCCTGTGTTAGTCTTACTCTTTGTTGTTTTGTGGTTTATTCTACGAGGAGATTTGTTGTATGTTTTTCCGTGTGTCATTTTGTTCTTGTGTTTTTCAGTCCTTTTAGTATTGCGATAACCTAGCTTGGGGAAGAGAGAGCTAATCTTAGTGCTTTTCGTACGTTTGTTTGGTTTGTGCTTGTTTAGATTTGTCGGTTTCCTCTTCCTCTTGGGGTTTGGGAAGGGCTTTGGTTTGTGATTGTGGCACTCCCTGGACTTTTCTCTTACCTTTTTTACATAAGTATAACACTGTATTGTGTATGAATTAATACAACAGAAAAATCATAAGCACGAACACCGATTGGTGGCTGGTAAAATTTAAAATGTTTCATTCAAAATGGTATTGTAAAATTTCCAAAGCTTATTTCTTATAAGCTTATGGTAGCGACCATTTAGATCAGAAATCGAACATTTTTGCTGTAAATCCGTTTCTATGAACCTTCTTATAAATGACATTGAAAAAGTTTAGATAGTATATTTGAAATACAGATTGCATGCTAACTTTTAAAATTGGTTTCAGGCAGTAAACCAGGGTAATGAAGAAAACAGCCTCAGTGTCTCCTTTGGCTTCATAGGTGCATATGCAAATGAGAAAATAAATATTCTGCTTCCTGTTTTGAGCATTATTCTTTTTTTTTTCTGCGAAATTGTGAATAATCAAGGTTTTACATATATGGAATTTGTTAAGTATCAACTGGGCCTCCGTAGAACATGCCTGTTTTCGCGAAATACAATGGATGCATATCTGCCATAAAGTTGTTTATATACAGGCATGTCCAGCCTTTCTTCCCATATCAAGTATAGTGTATATCTTTTCGATTCTAGGGTATAAGCAAAACTTCTATATTAGAACCTATAGTAATAACTGTCAATTGCTTCTAAACATCAGTTGGAGACAGACAACACAAAGAGGACAACGGTTTGAAAAAAAATGATAATAACATAAAGTGCTTTTTATCGATAAACTACAGTCGACTCTCATCTCGAATTCCAAGGGACTCTCTTAAATACTTCGAGATATCCGTACATCGACATATCAGATTTGCAGAATTTAGGAAAAAATGAATCAAACAGCAACATTTAACAAATGTTTATGTAATTTGAATCCTGAAGCTAGAATATATTGAAAATATTGTGGAAGAGAGGAGAAATTGCTCCTGAGGAGCAATTTCTCCTCTTTTCCACAATATTTTGTTACCTGTTGTTAGATTTTCATGTTTAAGCAGGGACCAGATTATCGCTTCGAGATAAGCGGTTATTCGAGATAAGCGAGTTCGAGATAACGAGAGAACTGTATATACATGTCAAGATGCTCCGGTTCATAATTGTCTTCAAGTACATGCATTCCTTGCACAGTTGCTGGAGTTGCGTATGGCTTAATCTTTACCCAGATAGACTTCTACTTAATCTATATCGGACCTTCTTCGGCCCGATGGAATCCGCGATAGACTTAAACCTAATATGAAATTAGGCACTGCCTAGATGCGTGCAAAGCAACCCCACCAAATAGGCCCTCTCAGGAGGTACCATGTTCCCTAGGGAAGGCCTCACTATTAAAAGACTTCAAACATAGTACATAACCCAGGAACCTTGCAGTATTCTTGGCCGCTTGCATGTCCCCAGTGCGTTGATAGGCTGAGACAGGTCCTGTTGCCCAGAGGCAAAAGAGGGAATATCCTATATCCCTTTAATATATTTCGTGCGCTATCTATATTTTTAATTTTTTTAAATATCCATAAAAGTACCAAACTGGGTTTCAAATATACCACATCCCTGGTAGTTAAATGTCAAATATCCCATACCCCTTGAAATAAAAAGGCAACTATACCACATCCCTAAAACCCAAATATTAGCTCCAAAGGTACAGCGGTCAACAGTTTCGATTTATTTTTCTTAAAAACAAAGGGAAACCTATTCAAAATATGTTTGTGAAGTTTTACCTTTAAATAAAATGTTGCCAATTGGTGGAATGTAAATATAGCATTGTTGGTTGTATGGAGTTTTTTCGAATGTGAAAAATGTGCTATTTTACTTTCAGCTGGCATAACTTTGCAGCGGGTTGGCCTTTTGGTGCGGTTTTCGGCAAAAAGCTCTATCATTATATAGCAATTTCATTGAAACAATAAAAATTATGTCATTGGTCTTTAAAATCCTTCTCTGAGATTCAAAACATTGAGGCAAGTTTGTACTAACGCCTTATGCCTGCTTGGCAGAGGCATGTTAATCTAATGAATAATAATAATAATAATAATAATAATAAAAACCCAGAAAACTAGGTAGGCATTAATGTTAATATACTGTTTTTTCTCCACCTCTTGACTAAAAGTATGTAAGACAGAGCAAGGCGGTTGCCTTCAACCAAAGAGCTCCATCAAACTTCTATGGAATGGGGTATATTGGATAACTAATTACAGGAGTATGGTCGTCACCCCTCTCCCACTCTCTGAACTAGAACATAGATTGATGCAGTGGATAATGGAATAATGAGGCCCTCCCGTGGCGCGGTGTGTCGGGGGGGGGGCGTGGGGGGGGGGGGGGAGGTACCACCTGTTCCCTTGTTCCCCTGAAATATTTTAGCATTTTCTGTTGTTTCCCAAAATCAAAATCTTAATTTTCTATGTTTCCTGCTCCCAAAAATTACATTTGTTCCCCTGTTCCCTTCATTTTTAGACTTGTGTGCCTCTGTTCATCTGAAATAAGTGACATTATTCCTCTGTTCCCCATAACCCCTGGGAGAGCCTCAGAAATCTCCTGGAAATAATCTCAACTCGTGGAGAAAAAAATGTTTCTGCAGTCTGCAGAGAGGGTCCCCGCACCACCCCCCCCCCCGCCCCTTTTTTTCATTTAGACAAAATAAATTATGTTTTATGAAATAAACTGAGACAGACCGAAAACCTTCATAAAAGTAATAATAATAATAAAAAAAAAAAAAAAAAAAAAAAAAAAATGCATTTACTAGGTTTTGAGCTCGCGTCACCCGGATTGCAGTGCCAACGATTTAATCCCCACGGCCACAACACTTGTGATGTCATTTCGCTCAGTTATTGTAATGATTATTATTCAAAACAAATTTTACACTGGGCGAAGAGACCGTTAATTTAGGGTTTCTCCAAGAGAAAAAAAATCTTCTAATCTTTAACATAACATTCAGATCCTCATTCATATCTATGTATGATTACGTTCATTCCTTTTTTTTTCTTCTAAGAAACTAAGAAACAAAATCCAAATGCATTTTACCCGCTTCAGAACACCTCCAGTAAAACCTTTTTAGTTTCATTTTTTTTTTTTTGCATGCAATAAACTACACCGTATATTTATGGCGTATTGGAATTGATAAATGGATAAATTACCTTAAAATCTTGTCTCTGTATGCTGCTTTCATAAAAAAAACCTGCTTTACATCTTAAAAAAAATAACAGTGTAGACAGTGTAAAGAAACGCGGTAACAGTCACAGGAAATACCCAGGGAACATTTAGAAGACAACAAAAGCTACGTCACGGAATTTCCAAAAAGTTGTGACAATGCCAACTAATCTCGTGCACATTTTATCCTTTTTTTCCCAGTAGGATGTAAATTCGGTTAGCTTTCATTTCGTTTGGCATCTGAATTTGAAATTCAAACTTTGAAAAATATTTAGATTAATTTAAATGCGAGGTAAACAGATTTTAATCCTCTCTCGATATTTCGTAAAGAGACTTGTGAGCAAAAATGTGTTCTGGCTTAATTGAGCGTCGGTCAGAACTCGTATTTGATGCTGAGTAAACCATTGTTTATAGGAAGGTGTCATGTTGTCAGAAGTTTTTAAAATTCTTAGGTATATAACTGCATTTGAATGAACTTATTTAAATGTTACGACTTATCTATAGACGTGCTTCGCACGCGGCCCTTTGGGCCCGCTTTGCTTTGCACGTAGTACTGTTGAACCCGGATGTGTCCTGCCTTTGCAATCAGTGTAGATCCAAATCAGTTGGCTTCTGATCTCGATCTGCTCTGGATCTGAACTGTTTGCCATTAAGTATGTGAATTTATATCAACAATCTGTATTAAGTAATCTGACTGGCTGAAAATTAGAAATGGGCGTGGCATCTTTATTTAGCAAGACAAGGGTTAAGCTGAATGCTAACTGGATACCTACTTTACCAGTGAAAGAAAAAAAAAAAAAAAAAAAAAAAAAAAAAAAAGAAAAAACAAAAGAAAAATTATAATTTGGCAAATAACGGATATTGATAGTTTCGGTCATATTTATTTGAACTGGTATAAGTAGTCTGAAATCAACTGTTAATTGCATTTTTTCTACATAACAACGATAGACTCTATTATTGGCGCTCGAGTAAAGTGTTGCTTTTGTCTCAGGTAATATTTTAATTCATGTAAGTTTACATACTTTATTTGAACATACTGATTAATTACATACACAAGTTATGACAGATATTAGTAAACATGAAATTAATATACAAATTGGATTCGTAAAAAAAGCCTAGCGCCTTAAAACCGAGATGATGTATGCCTTGATTCAGTAAAAAAAAAAAACATGATTGGTTCTTAGAAATACGATTAAAAGTATTTTACCATAAATATAGACACTACGGCCATCTTGGTCGACGGACTGAAACCATTTCACTATTGTCATGTTTCTGATCCAAAAAGGACTCAATATGTAATTTGTTAGGTAGTGGTCCAGCCAATTTAAAGGAGATACCAGGAACGACAGATGCAAACTGACCAATATGAGCCGTAACGTGGGAGAACATACCTTCTGACTTGTGTGCCCAACGAAGACTCAAACCAGCCTGCGCGGTCCGCGCAGGCTGATTTGAGTCGTCGTTGTCCTCATGAAGAGCCTTTGCACCCCTAGCTATCCCGTCACGAAAACACGCCTATATAATTTTGACCCCCTTAAACCCCACTTTTATATAGTAAAACTGGGGTTTACAGGGGTATACATTATTTTCTTATTTCTGCTCCCAAACATAGATTGTGGGTACTCGTTAGAACCGCCTCGCCGAGGCGGTTCTAACGAGTACCCACAATCTCTGTTTTGAGCAGAAATATGAAAAATATCAGAATTTTTTATCTGAATTTTTTTCCTTTTTTGACTGTAAAATTTTCAATATATTTGAATAGACATGTTTTCGTAATGTAAATGGACCCTGTAAAGGTTCTGACCTGAATCTTCCTTAAGCGCAAATATCTGAAGGTACATTTCCTGACGTGTATCCGTGTGTTTCCGTGTATCAACGGAGCTAAAAGGCATGAAAGGTGGGACTCGAAGTGGGACAGTAAGGACCAGAAGCTCGTAGCTTCTCCAGCTTCATTAAGGCAGAAAATAGGACACAGATGGACGCAAAAATAAATACAGGAAACGGCAAAAGTACGGAACGAGCCTTCCAAGACACTTGGTATAGGTAGAATAACACGATGGCACAGCACAAACCCAGCAAACACACAACATCGCATCAACGTCGCTGCAACGTCGTGACGTTGCAGCGACGTTGTAACGACGTTGTAGCCACGTTGTGTGTTTGCTTGGACTTCAGACAACAAAACAGAACGAACAAACGAGAGAAAACTGCAACAGAAACACTGCCTTGGAAATATCAACGTTGACTGACGCAAATACCTAAATGGCGAATCCGCAAACTAAGACTATATATACTATAGCACAGTTATTTGACCTTCACGAGGTATATGAACTTTATACTATTTAGAACCAGCAATAAACAACGCATACATGAACTATTTCCTCGCCTGAAAAGCTGTAACAGTGCTCCAAGGTCATCGAAATGTCACACTTAAATGTAACTTATAACCGTAACCATTCTCTGGGCCATTTCGGCAGACGACAAATTGACATTTTGTTTCTTATTTTCACAAGTAAATAGGCTTTGACTTTCATGCAAATTGTCTCCTTGCATGAAATGTCAAAGCCTATGTTCAGGGACATAAAAAAGAATCGTTACATCAGTATGTCGTCTGCTGAATTTGCCGAGAGCGTGCTAAATTCTAACTATATTTTCTGTATAGATACAAATATAACCGTGACCGGTGACCTTGGGCTTGAGGTTCCCAGCTGTATTTCGTCAAATAGAAAATTGAAACCAGAAGTTAGAGGTCACTGGGCCAGGTCATATTTAAACCTATCGTAGTCAGAGCTCCATTGCGAGGTATACACAGAAGGAAACACTCAAAGCAATTTAGAAATAAGAAATCCGTATATTTTAATTGCAAAAAAAAAGTGTCTTATATCTTCGTCAGTGTTTACAAACATTCCTTAGAGCTATGGTGTTTATTAGCATGAGGTCTGAAATTTTGACATATAAAGCAATCATGTAAAGTCAGCTAAAATGGATTAGCTTTGCTTGTTCAGTTCAGGTCAGGGTGTCGAAATTATTTATTGACAATCTTTGGAATTCAGATTTAACCTGAAAGCGCAAACAATATGCATTTCAAATCTGTCCATAAATTAATGATCGACCTTTACTTGAGGAATGTAGTAAACCTGGGTCACAGTGCTATGACATTGGGCAGTACTGTCAGTTTGCCAGCAGGTCACCGCTATGTATACTGGGAACCAGCAGTGTAATATCTGTATGAGCCGCAGCATCGGAAAACATACCTTCGGACATGTGCACCCAGCGTAGATTAGATCAGCGTGCGCATTAGTGTAGTCTGATCACAGTAGTCACTGAGCGCATTTTTGACAGCCAATGTTGCAGTTTCTTCATGCGCATAGCAAAGACTGATCAGACTGCGCAGGCTGATTTGAGTCTTCGCTGGGCGCACGTGTCAGAAGGTATGTTTTCTCACGTTGCGGCTCATCTGATATTAATAGACCAGCTCAGCACCAGTAGAGTGCCATCATTCTTTCACAGGAGACAATGTTCATGACTTCCTGTTTATTTTCCTGCATGACAAAGGATCTGACGAAAAAACATCAACAATTCTTTCGTTTTAGGGCAGATCCTTTTTCGGAAAACAGACACAACTAACTGCCTTCCTCTTCAAATTTGCTAACAGTAGCATATAAACCTTTCTATCTTAACCCTTGCCTTGCCGAATGAATTAAGATGTCACGTCTACTTCTACTTTCCAGCCAATCAGATCACTTGATCCGGGTTTTTGATAGAAATTCACATATTTAATGACAAACAGTGTAGATCCAGATCAGTTGGCTTTTTCAGAAGCCAACTGATCTGGATCTACACTGTTTGCTAAGACAGGGCATGTCGTGTTCAGCAAGAGAAGGGTTAATTATGCCCTTGCATCATTACAGTAATTGGCCGCTGTTAAAATGACATAATATGATCCGTGACGTCGAAAAATGTCGCCAAGCGAAGATTGCACAGTCTGATCAGAACCTTCACTGAACGCATTTGGAATAGCCACGAATGCAAAGATTCTTCATGCGGATAAGGAAGAATTTGATGAAATTGCGCTGACAAATTGCTGATTTGAATGTTCCATTACGAAAACGCGCATATTCAAATATATTGAAAATATCATCACCAAAAGCTGTAAGTTTTCAGGTAAAATTTCTGATATTTTTCATGTTTCTGCTCAAAACATAGATTTTGGGTACTCATTAGAACCGCCTCGCCGAGGCGGTTCTAACGAGTACCCACAATTTATGTTTTTGAGCAGAAATGTGAAAAATGATGTATACCCCTGTAAACCCCAGTTTCACTATATAAAAGTGGGGTTTATTGTTTGTTTGTTTGTGTTGAGGTTTTACGGCCCAGTCAACCCAATGGGGTCATGTCGAGCGCGGTCAGTTTACCTAACCACACGTTTACTGGGCAGGCTTAGTCTTCTAAGCGGTTAACCAGTACTGTGCACATTCTTTCGCCAGAAACTGACAACTGCCCTTCTTGAATCAGCGGAAGGGAGAGAATGACCGTAGAAAATATTTCATGATCAATCTCTGCGAAAGAATGTTGCCGACCTCGGCGGGGGTTGAACCCGCGACCTCCTGGTCTCCAGTCAGACGGCGCAAAAGTGGGGTTTAAGGGGGGCCGCAATTATATAGGTATGTTTCCGTGATGCGTTGGGCGCACATGTCAGAAGATACGTGTTCTCTACAAGGTCACATTTTAACATGTTTATGGTTAACCTATTTATTTAGCCTTGCACAATCTCAAGGTTATCATTGGTCCATATCTCACATAATATATAGCTGAAATAGTAGTTTGTATGGTTCTATAATAGCAGATTTTCGGGATTGTTTAGTTTTTAAAGCAGCTCGTCAGTTGATTTATTACTTCTAGCTACCCGTTTTTACTGCATAAATACTTTTTAAATAACGCAAGTAGTACAGGCAGGCACTATGGGGGACACGAAGTTGTCATGTCACCAGTGGTCCCGGTGTTACTCTTTGTTGCTTTGTGGTTTATTCTACGAGGCGATTTGTTTTATGTCCTACTTGTGTTATTATGTTTTTGTGCTTTTCAGTCCTGTTAGCATTGCGATTACTTCGCTTGGGAAGAGAGAGCTAATCTTGGTGTTTTTCGTTCGTTTGTTCATTTGCGCTTGTTTGGTTTTGTCTGTCTCCTCTTCCTCTTGGTGTCTGGGAAGGGCTGCGGTTTGTGATTGTGGCACTCCCTGGACGTTTCTCTTACCTTTATATATATATATATATATATATATATATATAATATATATATATATATAATATATATATATATATTATATATATATATATATATATATATATATATATATCTGTGAGTACACACATTTTTTGTGTGTGTGTGAAACAAAATAAGAAAAAAAAAAAAAAAAAAATATATATAAATATATATATATATATAATTATTTGGTTGAAGAAAAGTTTTACTTTACTTATGAGCTGTGGCAAAGAAGTCATTACGAAAACACGCCTATTCAAAAAGTATAAAAAATTTTACCTCCAAAAACTAAAAATTTTCAGATAAAAAACTGATATTATCATATTTCTGCTCAAAACATAGACTGTGGGTTCTCGTTAGAAGCGCCTCGGTGAGGCGGTTCTAACGAGTACCCACAATCAACGTTTTTTGAGAGAAAATAAGAAAAATAATGTTTATCCCTGTAAACCCCAGTTTTACTATATAAAATTGGGGTTTAAGGAGGTAAAAATTATATAGGCATGTTTTCGTGATGATACATTTACGTACAGTATTTACCCTAAGTATTGGGACACCTTATATACCTACAATACTTGTCCTAAAATTTGAAATAGTCCATTCTACTACCTCTTGATGTGTCTAGAATAATGCTGTATGTATGGCAAACAGCGAAGACCCTAATCAGACGCAGGGTTCTACGGCCTCTGATCTTGGTCTACATTGTTTTCAAAGCCCTATATGACCTAATACTTAGGATTATTACGGTAGGTATATTAATGATGGTATTTGTATTGACATTATGACTTATATCGTGAATAATTATGTCGGATATTATAGTCTCTGTCGACGTTGGCTTGAGCATGCCGAAACCCTCCCCAACCCCCTCCCCCCCCCCCCACTCCCCCACCATATTTACCTTAAATATTGGGACAACTAAACTCTTTACTACGAATACTTGTCCTAAACTGTGTAGGTCCACTTTACTACCTATTGATGTTGCTGTATAAATGGCAAACAGTGCAGACCCTAATCAGACGCCGCGTTCTTATTCCCTTACCATACTTGCCCTGCAATTTCAACAGGTCCGTTTCACTACATGTACCTGTAGATCTGTCTGAAATTACTGGATGAGAGACAAATAGTGCTCTTATATTGGTCACACAGACTGCTCAGGTCTGTCTGTCCGAATACGGTAAATACGATAGGTATAATGAGCCTTTATCACTTTCAGGGCGATACCAACAGGCGACAGATTTCTTATTTTCCAGGATAATAGTCTTTGGTATTTCATGCAAATTGTCTCCGTTGGAAATTACGGCTAGTTTCGCAATATGTTTAATGCTGACCATGCTTGTAAAACATTTCAGCAGAAGCAGTTTGAAAGATTTTGCTTATTTTTCGCAGAAATAAGTTTTTGACAAGTCATGCAAATTGTCTCCTTTAGCGACAATTTGCACAAAATACCAAAGCCTATTTGTTTGAAACAATAAGAAATATATTTTAAAATGTCTTCTGCTGAAAAGTTATACCCAGCATACTGACAGCTAACCCTTAAAGCACCAAGCAAAATTTGTAACAGACGACATTCTATTTTTTTTTCATTATTATTATTTTGCTTAGAAAATGTCTTGAAATTTCATTCACATGAAAGGTAAAGACTTATTGTCTAAGAAAAAAAACACTAAAAAACAAAATTTAAAATTGTCGTCTGCTGCAGTTGTGATTGGCGCTTTAAGGGTTAATTGGCCGTGGCGCATGTGAGAGTAATTGTTCAGTTACTGCCTTTACCATGAAATAATTGCAATTGTTAGAATATGACATTTACAATAAATAAATTATGCATTAAGGTAGAATACAGCCGATACACTTATATTTACAATGTTTTAACTCTTAACCCCTTTCAGTGGACTCGTCTACCTCAACTCTTTAGACCTGTCCATTTCCATTTGATGGGGTGCCTGGTTACTTTTTATTATTATCATGTTTTATAGAAATTTGCGGCGTCTGATCTGGGTCTACATTGTTTGCCAATCTTTTTCATGGGAGCTAGGCATACGTGTGTTAAAGCACCAAGCAAACTTTGTTGCAGTTGACATTCTGTTTTTTATATATTTTATTTATTTATTTATTTATATTTTATGTTTCATAGAAAATGGGTCTTGACATTAATCAGTTCGTGTTATATCCAGACTTATTTTTTATAAAACAGCAACGAAAATAAAAATGTCGTCTGCTGCAGTTGTGATCGGCGCTTTAAAGTTTAACTATTTCCAAAGCTCTTTGGTAATTGAGTCCTCCGTGAAATCACCTGACCAGTAATTGACACCAAAACCTGACCAACCAAAATAGCTTACCAGTTAACGGTTAATATTATTGCTTAGACAAACAATATTACCTATGTACTTTTTCATTGATAAATACAGGTACACATGCAGTTTTCATTGACAAATACAGGTATCACGATATTGTTTGTCTAAGGATTTACGCATGGGCGTGGTTATAGCCTTCTGACGGAGGAGTCAATTTGATACGTTTGTGTTTTACTATTTTATTTTATAGACCGATTCCACAAAGGCCATGTCGTTTCTTATACATGCTATAAAATGGGCATCAGAAAACATTATTATCATAAATAAAGTGAATATATTAATGTTCGTCCCAACGAAAACCCAGAGAGACGGCGGGAACCACAAGGAGACTGTGATTTGGCACCAAAACTATGTGTCTGTGGTCACTGTACTGAACAAGTGCACAATATTTGAAACAGTAGTTACATTTTATGTATATCAGACACTTATTTTTTTTTTTTTTTTTCTGAAAGTTTTTCGTTCCAAATGATGGAGTTAGCATTAACGCGAATTAAGAGGAATGCATAAACTTTCAGGGGAGTCAACTCTGTCGAAAAGAAAACTGCCGAAATAGCTTTTGTCTTCCTTTTGGACGTTTTTCCAGAAGGAAGACAAAAGCTGTTTCCAGAAGGAGCTTTGTTCGCATGCAACAGGAAGTCACAAAAGTTGTCTCCTTTGTACAAAAAGCGGAACATATACCAAGGAGAGCAAATTCTTTGCTTTTAGAATAGACCCCTTTTTAGTAGGGGTGGGAGAAGGGGGGGGGGGGGGGGGGTGGTGGGTTGAGTAGTGGTGGGGGGGGGGGGGGTGGAAAGCAAGCAATTCAGACGTGTTGGCCTCCCTGAAAATGTATCAATACCCTTTAACCTTGCTCTATAAATAAAAGAAAGATAAATAAAAAAATCAAAAATAGCAGAATCGTTTTTTTTGAGTCTGTTCATGCACAATAATGTAACATGCAAACATATTCTCTTCTCCTAGCCGTAGCTGAGCAGTATTTTATTTTCAAACCGAAACTATACATTAAAATAATCAAATATTCGGTTTGTCTGCCACACCCTACGATGAAAAATTACAAAATCGTTCACAAAGTGTTTTTGTATCACCCTCCTAGTACCTTAAATCACAAATGAGTGCTAACAATTCCAAATGAATGCGAATGAAGCTTGGTAGATGGTTATTAGCATTCTTGTGCTGTCGTTGAAGGCCATGGTTTCTAATCTGATAAAGTTTCTACTTTTAGGTATAGGTGGATTACATATAACAGGTATAATAGACTGAAGTTTCGTTTATATTGTGAAAGCTTTAAACTGCGACCCTTTCATCCCGCAAATTCTATTCCAGTTAATTTTACCCATCACGAAAACATGCCTATGCAATTTTGACCCCCTTAAACCCCACTTTTATACAGTAAAACTGGGGTTTACAGGGATACACATTATTTTCTTTTTTCTGCTCAAAACATGCTCAAAACATAGATTGTGGGTGCTCGTTAGAACCGCCTCGCCGAGGCGGTTCTAACGAGTACCCACAATCTATGTTTTGAGCAGAAATATAAAAAAAAATCACAATTTTTATCTGAAAAAAAAAAAATCATTTTTTGGTGGTAAAATTTTCAGTATATTTGAATAGGCGTGTTTTCGTAATGCACTCTCCGGGCTAATACAGCAGGCGCCAAATTGATAGTATTCATATTCCAAGGCGGTATTTGTCTACGCCTAGACAATATACGGTTTGGTTCTGACAAAACTGTGGTCCAATTGTTGGTTTAAACATTTTTTATTTCATTAATATTACATGTGATACACACATAAATATCTCAAATAAAATTCAGTTGTTGTCCACAATGTACCATTGACATCATTCGTATTCTTTACAAGTAAAACCCGAGACTAGATACAGCATTGAATAGAACAGAATGATATTTTAAGTATTGGAACACCTACATATACAGAAGGTGTTCTCCATTCGCGTGCATTTTTCTTTCGACAGACAGCACGTATGTAGCTATTCTAATAGGTTACCATAACAACACTTTATTAAAGTTTAGGCGATATACATTAATCTTGACAATTTCACTTTTAAAATGGATGGATGCATTGGTACTGCTGAGCGCAATTTAAAGCATTCCTGGGACAGCGTGTCAGTTTTGATGAGGTAAGCCTACAAAGTGATGTGAAATTAGCTGTTATTATTTTTTAATGTAAACTAGGGTCATTCGCATTTGGACGTGATATCATTTAGACCTTTCCGATTCACTCTTTTCATTATTGAATTTAGCCGATTTAGCCTAGTTTGCATGTAAAGAACCTAAGACTACTAAAACCAGCAATAATATTTATTGTGTGCGGAGCGTAGACCAAACTGTATTTGAAAATCTTATAAAACTTATACTTGTTGTGTTACAGTTTTGGTTTTGAGAAAGTGTTACTTTATGTTGTATCATTACGTTAAGTCTGTGAAACGTGTGCACCCATGTTCTCCCATATTATATTTGAAAACAGTGGTATGATAGAGTCAACATTATTAGTCGGATTTTCAAAATTCCGTAGTTCTGCTAACGGCTTTTTGATGCGTTTTCTACTTATAGCAAACTATTTATTGCATAATTCTGTCTTAATCAAACAATTCCTCATATCCAATATTATTTGGTTAAAATGTCATGGCTAAAATAATTCTAGATAAGAATGGTATCAAGGTGAATATTTGTCCTTATTCATTACAAAAACACGTTGTGGTTACTCATTAGAAGAGGACCATCGCATTTATGCTCAGTACCCACAACATGTTTTTTTTTTTTTTTTTTTTTTTGTTTTTTTTTTATGAAGAAATAAGAAACCATATCAACTGTGTATGTTTAAACATGGGTTCTCTAGAGCTATGTCTATTTAACTGTTGGTTTAACCCATTTATGCCATTTATGCCTAGTGGACTCTTCTACCTTAACTCTTCGTGCTGGTCTATTTCCAACAGAAGCGAGGTCTGGCTAAGTATTATTACCATGGTCTATATAAATTCCTGTATTTAATGCAAATAGTGTAGACCCTAATCAGATGCCGCGTTTTACGGCGTCTGATCTGGGTCTGCACTAATTGCCAGTGTCCCTTTTATGGGACGCTAGGCTTAAATGGGTTAACTGTAATTCTTTTGGATAAATAATATCATCAATGTTTAAATGACTGTTTCAATATTATTTGCCTTATGTAAGTGAGAAAGGACAACAAAAGAGATCATCAGTTTTAATTTATTTTGAATTACACCAGATTTTTTTAAAAGAAGTTTGTTTGTTCTCTGTTAATACAGACCACATCATAAAGAAAACAAACGACCTACAAGAAGTTGATGGGCCCCGTACACCAAGTAACGTTTGGACATTTCCGGGTGAAGACGTAAGTATACATCGAATAATGTTATTCATATTGCAAATGATATCAATAAATATTTGAAGACAAACTGGGACAAAAATTGTCTCCTAGTATATATATTTATCATATTTATTTGCTCTTTTAGTACAAACAGACATACAATTGCATGTATACATGAAATATCTACTGCCGTGATATGTTTCAAAGCATATTCTAGCGTTCCACACACACACACACACACACACACACACACACACACACACACACACACACACACACACATATATATATATATATATATATATTGTAAGGGTAAAGATGCAGTCAGGAAGTACATTGGCAAATTTCGGTAAAATGTTTTAAATGGTTTATATAAATGCTTAGTAATAATACTTTGACAACTTTATCACAAACATCGAAAATAATCTCTAAAATGAAGTGGCCATGCAGGAATAGTATTTAGCAATTTATAAATTCAACAAAACAAATGCTAATCGAACAAATACTTAGGCGAGTTTCTGGCTGAAATTAGCTAAGATGCAATTTACGTGAAGTTTTTTTATGCATAAAGCGTAACGATTGTGATTTAAGCGTTCTTTCATAAAATAGTGATCAAAATGAAACAGAACTTTGTACAAGCTATAATGGTACATTTTATAAATACCTTCAATGCGCAGTTATACACTTGATTCAGACTTGGCAACCGGGCGCAACATGTGTCGATAGAGTGTCTGTATTCGAAAAATAATACACTATTGTTGTACGCTGTGTACTACATGGCCATTTCTTGTGTCGCAAGGACCATCGTAAATAAGAATAAAAAACATTTTGAAACATCTCTCCTTTCACTTGCACATTAAAAGAGGCTGAATCTAGCCATTTGGTTTTTTTTTATTCCACACTTTTCACATAATTCCACCTAACGTGGGCATCCACATACACACGCGGGCATTCTCAGCGCCGCCATGCTTTCATGCATTACGAAAAAAACCTATTCAAATACACTGTAAATTTTACCACCAAAAAATGGCAATTTTTCAGATAAAAAATTATGATATTTTTCATATTTCTGCTCAAATCATAGATTGTGGGTACTCGTTAGAACCGCCTCGTCGAGGCGGTTCTAACGAGTACCCACAATCTATGTTTTTGAGCAGAAATAAGAAAAATAATGTATACACCTGTAAACCCCAGTTTTACTATATAAAAGTGGGGTTTAAGGGGATCAAAATTATATACGTATGTTTTCGTGATGCATGTACGTATATGATAAGCTGTTAACAGTTGATTACACATGTCATGTCTTCCCTTTGGCCACGATACCTGGTGGCTCCTACCACTATTCTCACCGCCATGAGCTTCCTTACCAACAAACACTGCTACTTACATCCATTGTTAGACTGATGAAAACCTTACTTAGCAGTCGCTACGATCAAGCATATGGCAACTAGATAATTTAGGTTGACAATTGGTTTCCAGTAATGCGATCACGAAAAACAAAGCAAGTTCTCAAAACATTTGAAGGGTGTTTTATTTTTCTTTCTTACGCTCGTATATTCATTAAAGATGGAACTTCCGCGCTGTCAGATCAGAGTCTTCGCTGATCACACGTGCCTTCTACAACCTCCCAGCTATCCAAAGAGGATTAAACAACAATCCTTGCCATACTGGGTGTATGTGGGCTGATCCGAGTCTTCATTGGTCGCACAAGTCTTATTGTAGGTTTTTATCGTTGGCTGACTCCATTGATAGTCATTATCTTGTTTTATAGACCATCAAAGTCCATTGGATCCCACCAGAAGATACGATTGGTGTTCGTCTCTGTGCGCTTGAGTATCGAGCTGAAGATAATCAGCGATCAGTCAAAATCCCAGTGACAAAAGATCAACGATGGTTTCTCATTAGTGGACTGGAGAAAAACACGACCTATGAATTTCGATTATATTGCCTTTATAATAGCACAGTTGGACCGCCTACAAGATGGATAGGGACACCGACCAGATCAGGTTGGTAATACACCTCACTCAAATCCAGACAGTTCAGCTTGTTAACATTACGAAAACATGCCTATTCAAATATATTGAAAATTTCACCACCAGCGCTGAAAGTTTTCAGATAAAAAATATGATATTTTTCATATTTCTGCTCAAAACATACATTGTGGGTACGCGTTAGAATCGCCTTGCCGAGGCGGTTTTAACGAGTACCCACAATCTATGCTTTTAAGCAGAAATAAGAAAAAAAAAAGTATACCCCTGTAAGTCCCAGTTTTACTATATAAAAGTGAAGTTTAAGGGGGTCAAAATTATATAGGTATGCTTTCGTGATGTGAACCTGTGCAGCAGTGCGAATGGTGTCTTTGAAGCATGTGCGGAGAGAAAAGGCCGCGATCAGACGCTTGCTGTTACGGATGTACTATCTAATCACAGTCTTTGCTGTTCGCGGACGTGCAGTCTGATTGCGCCATTTGATATCCGTTTACAGACACATTAGGTTCTGTTGAATATATATGACATACGCCCTGTCGCACAAGATTAGAATTTCAGTCAGAAAGACAGCTTGTTTTAAAGGGGTATTGAAACACAAGCAAATGATATGGCACATATTGAATGCTTTGTCCCCCTTCTGAAAAGGGTCGTCTCTAAATAGAAAAGGAACTGTATCCTCTTGTGTAAACAGTTTTAACCCTTGTCCTGCTGAATAAATTAAGATGCCATGCCCACTTCTAATTTTCAGCTAATCAGATTACTTGATCCGGATTTTTGCTATAAATTCACATACTTAGTGGCAAACAGTGCAGATCCAGATGCCAACTGATCTGGATATACACTGTTTGCAAAGGCAGGGTATATCCGGGTTCAGCAGGACAAGGGTTAACAACTGACTGCTGAACTCCTTACACAAGTCTATCGATATCATATACACCATAACGCTTTTATTGTAAAATGTTTTGGCGACAATCCATTTTGATTGATAAAATGATAACACTTCTGCAGCATGGAATATCGGAACTACAGTTTCCGGTAACCTAATTTTTTAATTTAAGGAAATTGCTGGGAAATCCATTTTTAAGAGAGGATGATTAAACAATGACAGAACAAATGTGACATTATGAAACCAACGACAAATGAACAAAGAAGCGAAAATGCGGAAATGCCTCGGACGGTTAGTAGAAAAACTCCTATGGGCTTTAACCAGTTTTACTCGCGCAAACCTTTACCCTTAATTCTGATTCGTCTATAACAGAACTCAGACAAGTCTGCGTCAAAATAGTGCAGGTGCTTAATGGGACTGGTAACACCAGGTAGATTAGCCACTGTGATATTTAAACTGGAGACAACTTGTGTGATCTTCTGTTAGGTCCCTACACACAAGTCCATCTAAAGAGCGGTTACCTCTAAAAAGAAAAAAATCGTTCCCCTTTCCGTAGAAAGGCAAACGTTTTGACAGAGTGTTGCGTCCCTGAAAGTTCATTTATTCCCCTATAAGAAAATATATTACTATAATACCAGGGCCCAGTTAGTTTAACGAGCGTGTTAGTGGTCAAAATGTTAACTGTTCTAGTAAATACAATATCTAATTCACAGGTAGTTTTGCTGAAAAAATGTGAGTAGATTTTGCAAAAGCTACCCAGCTAGCATTCTACGTAAATCTACATCGGGCCGTCATCGGCCCGTCAGCTACCCTGACGGGCCGATGACGGCCCGATATAGATTTACGTAGAATGCTGACTGGGTACTCACATTTTTTTCAACAAACGCGTATATGCCATATCTAATGACCAAAGTTTTAACGTTACGCTAACTAACGACATCGTTAGTTTTGAACAACTGGGCCCAGATTGCACAAGAAGTAGCTCAGACTGTTGACCTTGACATACAAAATTGATTAGACAGTCAACCAGAACATACACGTTACATAGTAGGATTTTGTACCACCTTATTAACAGAGTAGGACAACCATGCAGCTTCCCATGTACGTATATGGTTTAAAAATTGTAGTAAAACCCTGACTGCTGTACTACTTCCGCAAGGCTATCGGTATAATAAAAAAAAACAACAACAAAAAAAAAACAACAACACATGTTGAAAGTTTTATCGCCGACAGTCAGAATTGATAGATATATATAAAGGCTCCTTGAAACCCTTCTGCAGTAGTAAATTTCCGAAAAAGAGTTTTATGGTGATCCGGTTTATCAGTCAATTAAGGAACATGTTGGGAAATCCATGTTCTTAGAACAATTTAAAAATCCTTGTTACAAAACTTATTACAAAACTATAGAATATAACATGTTTTTTGTGCAACCAGAATGTATGCTTAGTATTTAACAAATCATGATATTTCAATGAACGAGTTAAGAGAGTCTTTATGTGGGCCGAACATGTTATTAGCATTTAAACCTAGGGTGACAGTTTGGTACCAGTGAAAAGTGCTTTGGACCCTTTCTGAGGGCCACACAATAAGTATGGGGTATCCAGAAGAGGCCATATTCACAGAGCCCGGCCCAACTTATCCGTCGGATAACGGGTGAATATCAGTACCACACATAACGAAAACATGCCTATTCAAATATACTTACCACCAAATCTTACCACCAAAAAATGAAAATTTTCAAAAAAAAAATTCTGATATTTTTCATATTTCTGCTCAAAACATAGATTGAAGGTACCCGTTAGAACCGCCTCGGCGAGGCGGTTCTAACGGGTGCCCACAATCCATGTTTTTGAGCAGAAATAAGAGAAATAAAGTATACCCCTGTAAACCCAAGTTTTACTGTATAAAAGTGGGGTTTAATGGGGTCAATATTATATAGGCATGTTTTCGTGATGAATGTATAACCTTTCTAAATGTTTGATAGTTACAGTTTCTCAGTATGCAATAACGTATGCGACCTTAAGATCTGTTTTATTTTCCCCTATTTACACAGATCTAACGACAGATGATGAGCATCGTACACCAAACAACATCTGGATGGTGCCGGACGAAGATGTAATTATATAAATTTTGGCTTTTGTTTTTGATTTTAATTCACTTAAATTTCACACACTGTGAATACACAGTTGAATCGCTTTTTACATTGATATCCGAATTCCGTTGGTTATGTAAGATAAGAATATATGTACAGATTTATACATATACATACGGTATGTTATTAGCCCATTTGAGCTTTCATTGATGAAATATGAGCTTAACTATACCTAATTTAGTGGCTTGAGAACGATATTTGTAGCACTGTTGGTAATAGTTGTAAATATGTGTTACGTATGTTCAATAAATTATCAACATACGTGCTTTATATCCAAAGTCGGTATGTAGACAAAACAGTAAATATCATTACGAAAACATACCTATTCAAATATATAGAACAAATGCACCTCCAAAAACTAAAACTTTTCAGATAAAAAAAAAACTCTATTTTTGTCATATTTCTGCTCAAAACATAGATTGTGGGTACTCGTTAGAACCACTTTGGCGATGCGGTTCTAACGAGTACCCATAATCTATGTTTTAGAGAATGTATACCCATGTAAACCCCAGTTTTACTATATAAAAGTGGGGTTAAAGGGGGGTCAAAATTATATTGGTATGTTTTCGTGATGTGGAGATAACCCTGGAAGGGCCAAAATCACGAAACAAGGCCAAAATCACGAATCACAACAATTCAAGCGGTTGACTCACAAAATCGGCGTCCGTGGATCAACACATAAAAACAACAACCTTAGTAAAACAAAGATGAGTCCATTCACAGACAAGTAAGTTCAGACACAAGTGGTCCAGATAGACAACGGGGTGCAGACTATTTGTTCTTCATTTGGTAAACAGTTTAATGGCCGAAGTTACTATGCAGCCTGTAATAACATGTTTTGGAGGCAGATATATATAATAAACTTAAAAAAAAAAAATGAAGTCTTTGACTTACTTCTGTATCCCATTCAATTCTCTGTCGAATGCATCGGATTGTGTTTATGAATATACTTGTTCAATATGTACAGTTTATTGAATAAAATGCTGTTTGCACTAACATTACCATGAAGTGAACACTTAAATTTCTAACTCATCAAGCTGATACTAATGACATAATTATATAGCATTATATGAGTAATGTTCAAATATAAATTCTAAAAGAAAGGCCTTGGTCCCGGAAAAAGCTCTTCTAATGCACATAATGGTGATTTAATAACATAAAACGACATAATAATAACATAAAGCCTTTTCAAATACAAAACGAAGAAACGAAACGGATCCGGAATATGAATATGATAAGGGCCAACGTCGCCGCGCATGTGGGGATGGGGGTCTAAAATCTGGTTCCATGTGCGCCAAATATCCTGATCCAGGATCTATCGCCTATTTCTAAATATGGGAATTTCACTTAATTCAATTGGCGTTACCGTTTTGACTGGTCACAACATTTCCTAAAACACTACTTGTGCGCCTACCGAAGGCTCCGATCATTCTGCGCATCCACACATGCTACGCAGAACCTCTGTCGTCCGTCTTTATTGGAAGTTGTTAGGACCAAAATACTGTGGCCCGAGCAATTTGCACACAATCTCAGAAAAGTTTGGGTACAAAGTTCAGAAAATAATTTGTATCTTCTTTAAAACAATTTCCCATATAACAGGTCATTTGAATATTTCTATATTGCTATTATCTATCTTTCTTCAGACAGGAAGGAGTGCAGGGTTGATACCCTAACCTGGGCAGCTTGCCCCCCCCTCCCCCCCCCCCCTCGGGGATGAAGATACCCTGGCCTGGACAGCTAGCACTCCCCCACTCCCCGCCCCACGCACGCCATGAAAACTTGGCAAACTCAGATCAGAAAAGTTATTTAAGCATTTTAAACATAAATTTCTAATGCTTAGACATTATAACTGCTTTTACCTATTTTTCTCTTTAAAAGAAGGTGTTAGGGCCAAAATAATGTGGTCACAGTATTTTGACCCAAACACTTTTCTGTAGAGAGAAAAATTGGGAAGAAGCAGTTGTAATTGCAAATATAATGTCTCTGCATATGAAATTTATGTTAAAAATGCTTAAATAACTTTTCAGATCTGAGTGTTCCAAGTTCCCATGGAAGGGGTGGGGTTGGCGGGGGGGGGGGGGCAACCTGCCCAGGCCAGGGTATCTTCACCGCAGGGGGCAAGCTGCCTAGGCCAGGGTATTTTGCGCCCACCACCGCCCTCCCCCTCCTCCCCCCCCACCCCCCCCCCCCCACACACACACACACATACACTTCATCCGGCAGAAAGATTATAGTAAATAATTGTAATATTCAAATGACCTGTTAAATGGGAAATTGTTTTCAAAAAAGGATGAAAATAATTTTCTGAACTTAGTTTACAAGATTATCTGAGCTTTGGAGCAAACTGCTCAGGCCAGAATATTTTGGCCCTAACTCCTTTCTGTAAAGAGAAAAAATAGATAAAAGGAGTTATATGGCAAATCCAACATCTAAGCATTAGAAATTTATATTTAAAATATTTAAATAGCTTTTCTGATTTGAATTTGCCAGGTTTCCATGAGTGAGTGGCAAGTTGCCCAGAGTATCTTACTCCCAGCCCTTGCTGTTGGAAGAAAGATAGATAATGGCAAATAATAGAAAAAATCAAATGATTTGTAAAATAGGAAATTGGTTTAAAAAGGACAAATATATCAAGAACTAAGTTTACATGATTATAAGAGGTTGGGCACAAATTGCTCACAAAGTATTTTGGTCCTAACACCTTTGTGTAAAGAGAAAAAAAAGGTAAAAGCAGACATGCTTCTATTATATTTTATTTATAAAGAATAAAATCTTTCAGAATTTACTTCTGTCAGGATTTCTGGGGCGGAGGGCAAGTTGCCCAGGCCAGGGTATCTTCACCCCCGGGGGGCAAGCTGCCCAAGGCAAGATCCCAATGGTAAATTCACCCACTGGGGCAAGCTGCCCAGTGTGCCAGATAAACCGGTATACCGGTTCTAATGAGTACCCACAATCTATGTTTTGAGCAGAAATATGAAAAATATCAGGGTTTTTTTATCTGAAATTTTCAGTTTTTGGAGGTGAAATTTTCTACATATTTAAATAGGCGTGTTTTCGTAATGAAAACAATTATGTGGAATTTGTAAGTGTGTGAAACCAATGCATTACTACTACTAAACGCTTTTTTAACATTTTACTTTTTTTCTATTATTAAAGACAATTAAAATTAACTGGACTCCACCAGAAAAAATGGATGACCTGCAATTTTTGTGTTGTGGAATATCGACGAGCAGCGATCAGTCAATATGCTTGTGCCAAAGGACCAACAGTGGTTCCTCATCAGTGGCCTACAGAGAACAACGCTCTATGAAATTCGACTGTATTGCGCTTATAATAGTACAGCTGGTCCGTCCACAGAATGGATAGGTGCATCGACGCGGTCAGGTAGGTAACCAGAATTGTTCGAAAGTAGGCTATACTGCCAATTGAACAGGAATACCTGATCCGAAAGAATCAATGCTTCAGACAGGACTACTGTGCATCTCGAATGGTTATATTACCATGAAACAGACTAGAATAGGAAGCAAGATAAGTTCGTAGCCTTCAGAAAAGAAATCCTTGAGCAATCACACCAGGGCCCAGTTGTTCAAGACTAACGATGTCGTTAGTTAACGTATCGTTAAAACTTTGATAGAGAAATTAGAAATTTTAGTAATTTGAGATTCATTATCAGGACAAGTATCATACTCAGCTGAATTGAACGCGAAAAAGTTTTATAACCTAGGGACCAGGAGACTAATTGTGTATCTCTTGTTGCTTATTTGTTTCTGTTTTATTACAAGAGACTTTTCCTGTTGCTTGATAATATATATTTTGAAGAAATGGTTGATACGTTTTCTTCCTTCAGACCTTCAGCTTATATATATATATTTATATATATATATATATATATATATATATATATTATATATATATATATATATTATATATATATATATATATATATATCAGGCTTTTCCGTTGACCAGATTTTATTGAAATAGCAAATGTTTTGAAGGCCCGATGAAAAAATGTAGTCTTATTTTGTGTACAAGCAAAATGGTAACGACGAACGTCGGACTACGGACGGGATCTCGAACATCAAGGAATCCTAATAGTTCGGGTGCGCTGTTGCTTTTTGTGTTTGATTTTGTTTATTCAAACCAAAGCATATTGCTTTAGCTTCTAAATTTAACATTGACTCGGAGAACAAAACATAAATAAAGACAAACTAAACTAATGGCTATAAGAATAGAATATAAAGTAGACGTAACGTGTCAGACTGCATGATTAGTGGGTACATAACCACGTACATAACCAGGTCTCGGGCCTTACTCGTTTTTGCCCAGGCATATTGTGGCTCAACTAGTAAAGCCTTTTTGATCTACTTTATGTAGAAAAACCCCCAGTTTGGTTCATCATAGTATTCATAATTTAGCTTATATTTGTTTCTGATTCAAATAAACGTCAAAAAGGATTGTCTTTGGAAACAAAGAACACACAAAATCTTGAAAATCGGAGACTCGGTTTGATTGGGTCTCTTCATATTTAACACGGTAGTTTGCGAGGCTGCGTACGCCCCCTAGCGCCGGCTTAAGCGGTATTCGATTTTCAAAATAACCAGGATGGGCTCAATGATCCCGAAAGAAATAAATTATAACCAGCACTATGATGATGTACGGGGAGATTTTTTACGGCCGCCACACGGCACAACACCAGCTACAGTAGAGATAAATAAAAGTCAAAAAAGATTGCAAAACTATGTCCAGATATGACGAAATACGGTGTTGAAAATTAGAAATTGTGTCGGGCCCTAGAGCGAGGATTGAGTACACGTAATACATGTACATGGTTGAGTCGCCAGTGCCTTGCCATACTGAGGCGGTGTCCCTGTTGTGCTTCCTTTTTCATTTGTTTGCTTTTATATGAGACGAGTCGTTCTGTTCGGTATCTTCAGATTTTACTCTGTTTTATACCTCTGATGATTTGGGACATCAGGAGGGAAGACGTCCGTGATTAAGTTTTTTTAATGAACATTTCCTTTACTTGCGTTGCAGAGAAACACATTGCTTGCTGTCAAGAAAACATCCAATTAGTTTTTAAACCAATAGTGATTCATTAATAACTTATAATTTTCGCAGCTGATCTTTAAAAGTAAAGTGCTATCTCTCTACAACTTTTGCACAACTTTGGATAGGCATAAAACTGACTGGTGTAAGGAGCTGGCTGATACAGAGAGATTAACTACATAGTAAAACAATACTTTGGGAATTAAAAAAAAATGTTGTTTGGGGGATGTGGCTGTTGTTGTGGGGACGACGTTCTAGGAGGTTCTGCTGTATATATTTGAATGTAACATGGAAAAATTTATTGTTGGACACATACGAACAGCGAAGGCAGAGATCAGCTTGCGCCACATACGGACAGCGAATGCAGAGATCAGCTTGCGCATCCGCCAATTTTAGAGTGGATTATTTGTTGTCGACTTGCGTAAGCTAATGATTGGCTTGAATACATCGTTATAGAGTAAAGCCCATTATCAGACTGGGCGGATTTGCTGGCTGACCTGGATCTTTGTTGGTCTCCGAAGACATAAACAGTCGACTGTCGTTATCTCGAATTCCAAGGGACTCTCTGAAATACTTCGAGATATCCGTACCTCGACATATCAGATTTGCAGAATTGAGGAAAAAATAATTCGAACAACCACATTTAACAAAAATATATAATATGAAGTTAGAGATACGAGGGTGAGTCAATATATAACCAGCCTAACTTATTTCCGGTTGAGATCCACCTCTTCTTTTTCGATGTAATTGCCCTCTAATGTGATGCACTTAGACCAACGGTGTTCAAGTGCCATCATCTCAGAACTGAAAATGTCAGGGTCCTTTCCATTGACCCACTCCTCAACTGCTGTCATGACTTCTTCATCAGACCGGAAATAAAGTCCACGGATATCCTATCAATTTTGGGAATAGGAAGAAGTCGCTAGGAGCTAGGTCAGGCGAATAGGCAGGATGTGGTATTAATTCATACCCATTTCGCTCTACAACATCCATTGCAACTTTGCAAGTGTGGACTCACGCGTTGTCCTGTTGCAGCAAAACACCTTTAGAGAGTTTACCTCGGCGTTTTTCACGGATGGCGATTCTCAGCTGGTCTAACAAGTTTGCATAGTACACTCCAGTTATTGTACTTCTCTTGGATAAAAAGTCCAACATAATAACGCCTTTTGCGTCCCAAAATACTGTAGCCATCACCTTGCCAGAGATGGTTGCGTCGTGAACTTCTTCGGCCTCGGGGACCCAGGCCCTACCCACTGACGACTCCGAGCTTTATTCTCTGGCTCATAATAATGACCCCAAGTCTCAACTACAGCCACCAGACGCAAAAGAAAATCATCGTTTGACCTTAAACGCTTCAACAAGGCGCTGCATATTGATGCTCTGGTTGCCATTTGCTCATCGGTAAGGGATTTGGAGACCCAACGGGCTGTTAGCTTGCGCATACCTGAACGATCATGTAAGATTGTTGAAACGCTACCATGTGAAATACCTAATGCCTGCGCTATTTCTTCCACCTGAATTCGCCTATCAGAGTATACCAGATCCCGAACTTTCTTACACATTTCTTCGTCGGTGGCATCCAGTGGGTGTCCAGACCTGGCTTCATCTTCTAAAGACGTTCTACCGCGTTTGAATTCCCCTACCCAGAATTTAACCTGAGCATAAGATGGTGCAGAAGACCCATAAACATCGGCTAACTCGCCGTGTATTTCCTTGCCTGTTTTACCTTTTAAATACAAGTACCGAATTACAGCACGGTACTCCACTTTAGATGAAAAGCATGCCTTTGCATCACTAGCCATGTTTGACATTCAATATCTTGACTCGATACGTGTGCAATTTTGTACCCATGTATAAAACATAAATTGAAACAAAGCATGAAAATCGTGACCATCTCGGTCCATCGGAAATGGGATAGGCTGGTTATTTATTGACACGCCCTCGTATAATGAAAATATTGTGGAAAAGAGGAGAAATTGCTCCTTTGGAGCAATTTCTCCTCTTTTTCACAATATTTTTTTACCTGTTGCTAGATTTTCATGTTAAGGCAGGGACCAGATTTTCACTTCGAGATAAGCGGTTATTCAAGATAAGCGAGGTCAAGATAACGAGAGTCAACTGTATTAAAATGAACTGGCTGATGTATTTTATATTGCAGTTTCTGTGAATCCACCAGTATGCTCCGGCAGTCTGCCGCATGCGTCCTTGGAACCAAAATGCATTCGGAATCCCCTTCTCAGGCAGTGCGAATTTAAATGCAGTGATGGCTACCGCGAGTCAGATGTTGAGGATGTCATGTTTATAAGAGGAAACTGGCCAAAACAAGTCATCTGCATGGACGGAATGTGGGCCACATACATACATATCAATGGTGGTATCGGATTTCATGACATTTGTCTACCTGAAGGTACGCAAAACTGAATGCTGACCATAGCATATGGGCCGCGCGAAGCCAAAATGTATCTCAGAGCATGAGCAGAATGCACAGATTCAGATTCATCCCAAGCATACTCAAATTACTCATCCGTGCATTTTCTCTGCATCGATACATTAAATAGTACAATGATTCTGTCAGCGGACAGTGAAGGCCCTGATCCGCATGCGCAGGCTGATCTGTGCATTCGCTGTTCGCATTTACTCGAAGACATATTTTCGCATGGCGCAGCCAAAATTGTCTTGGAGTAAGCGCAGTCCAGAACACACGTATAGCACTAATCAGAACTGACATCAGAGAGTAGGACAAACAAAACCATTGCCATATATGGTCACTATAAGTTCTTTCTTTGTCACCATCAGTGTTACACATGAGTAGTTCATTCACTAGCAACCTTGTGATTGCTATGGTGTAAAGGTTTATTTGTCCTACTATTGTATGTTATTAATCTTTTTATAGCCATTTTATATATGTGTTGATGAGGGCTGTTGTCTTGTGACCGGCGATGGCTCAGATACAATGAAACAATTAACGAAATTGTCTTATGATGCTAAATTTGTAATAATCGTTTAACCAGCTTCACTTTCGTTTCAAGTTTTCAGCCCGTCTGTACTTTCGTGTATTTTGTATTATTTCTTATGATTTTGAGAAATTAATAGTGAGGTTGTAGCTACGTGCAGTCCGTTGAATAACATTTGACTCGCAAAGTGAGAAAACGTACTGTCTCACATATGCGCCCGATGAAAATGCAAATCAGCCTGCGCATCCGCACAGTCTGATCAGAGTCTTCGGTTTCCGCATGAAGAAACTTAGCATCCTTAGATATCCAAAATGCGCCCAGGGAAGATTTTGATCAGACTGCACGAATGCGAATGCACATTTTCACACGTGGCGGCTCATTGCATTTTGCTTAATGCCACTTGCATAATATGACCTAGACATTTCAATAGCTCTAGTTAAGGCATTTTTGTCAGACTAAAAGTATTGATATTTTTCTTATTTCTCCACGAAAACATATGTTGTGGTACTCATTAGAAGCCGAGGCGCTTCTAATGAGTACCCATAATATATGTTTTCGTGGAGAAATAAGAAAAAATATTAACCTGATACCCCCTCTTATCTAGGCCTACGCGTTTCCGAGAAAACGCCACAGTCAATGCTTAAAGCCTAAACAAGTTAGGAAATGTTTCACAGACTTATACGAGTACACCTGTACTTTACGAAAACAAAAAATACTTGATTGACAAATCGCAACAGATAAAATGCATTGGAGCTGCCTGTGCATTTGAAAGAGAGAGAAAGTTACATTTGCAAATTGTGAAATCTTTTTATCAAAAATGTAAATCTGATACTAAATACAGCCTACCTGAAGCATCGAAAAAGGACGACAACAGTATGTTATCGAAATAGACTGAATAAACAGAGTTCGGAAGAACGAACAGGAAAATGATACAGGGCTCCCACCTTCGAGCGGTCAATAGTAGGCCTAAAACCACCGATGGGGGAGGGGGCGCGGCGGGGGGGGAGGGGGGGGGGGGGGCGGCAGGAACTTTAAACCTGGTTTGGTCGATAGCCTAGCTCTTAATGCTTAAATAATTCCTGCTACAGTTAATTGTTCGGACCGTGTAAGTGTTCCCAAAGTCGTCAGCGGATCAATACAGAATACGCCCAAGCCGATTTTCTGTTTGAGAGTCCTCTTTGGTCATATCATTTGTAACTGCCCACATACTGTTTGCTGAGTTCGCATCCGTGCAATCTAGTCAGACTCTTTGCTCCTTGTCTAAAGAACATTCGAATCCTGTGTTTGCGACTATGATCAGACTGCATGTACTTCTGGGAACGCACATGTGGAAGGTGTATACTTTCTTGTTATGGTTCACATTAAAGCAATAAGGACATTGTGCAGGTTGTCTCCAGCACGTAAATAGCACGATAGTTTCTCTCGTTAAGGAGATTTCAAGGGAGAGGTAGGGGGGGGGGGAGGGGCAAAATTGTTTTGGAAGGTACCTGTTGTACCAGAACGCAACCAGGACGTTTCGAAAGTTATCTCTCCGGTAAAGATGGCAAAAAAAAAAAAAAAAATCTACCAAGTGTGTCCATTCCCCTTAACTCTTTGCATGCAGGGTAATTTTGCATGCTTTTTGTCATCAGGAATTTTTTTTAAATTAACTTAAAAAAAATCAGAAATACCATCACAGAGTGTCAAACAGTTTGGATTCAGATCAGGCACGACGTTTTGTTGGGCCTGATCTGGATCCAAACTGTTTACAAATGGTTATCAGCACTCGTTGTGAAAGAGTTAATTACAAAACTGCTTCGCAATGGCCTTTCCTACAAATGTATGTTTAAATTATGTTTTCTCCTAATGTGCTTTCCGAGCGGGCACATAACGGTGTCGATTCAACATTAATTCAAGTCTTGAGTTTGAATGAACATTGAATCGACGTTGTTGCAACGTTGTGTACCTGCTGGGTCGTTTCATCACATTCACGTTGTGGTTTCATCAGTTTTACATTCAAACCATTACGAAAACACGCCTTTTCAAATATACTGAAAATTTTACCGCCAAAAAACGAAAGTTTTCAAATAAGAAATTCTGATAGTTTTCATATTTCTGCTCAAAATATAGATTGTGGATACTCGTTAGAACCGCCTCGACGAGGCGGTTCTAACGGGTACCCACAATCTATGTTTTTCAGCAGAAATAAAAAAAATAATGTATATCCCTGTAAACCCCATTTTTTTTTATATAAAAGTGGGGTGTAAGGGGGTCAAAATTATATAGGCATGTTTTCGTGATAATTTGGAGATTTAGTGGTGTAGAAAGGGTGAAAAGAGAAAAGGACGTGTCAGAAATACTAAACTTTATTATTTACGTCCAGTGCGCCCATGCAACTGTTGAACAACAGGTATCTGATGGTATCATCAGCTTAGTACTCAATACTCGGTGCCGTTATCGGTATTTTGGAACTGTAGTAAAATCAGTGTCATGGTATTTCCGTTATGAAATATTTAGAAAGCGTTAGGAGCATACAATGTAGGTGCAAATTCAACAAGATTTTTACCAACGCATTCTAAAGTGTATGCTGTTCGTCGTAATTTGTTTACACTGCTTGGTGTCATTGGTAGAATACGTTCTGTGTTTATGGATCTTTCTGGAATAGTTGTTACTATTATTTAGTCAATTATTTAGTATAAATTTCATATTCTAGGTATTTGCTTTGATTATGTTCTTTCCTTGAGGAGATTCTTATATATAAGTGAAGATACCAAGGAAATGCCACAAACTCCAGAAAACAAAAAGAGATAATGATAAAACAAACGCCACATATGATGAAAACACAGACGCACATAGAATCAATAGAGAAACCGCTTTAGACAGATCAGTAGGCAAACTCTTGGTTAGCTTAAATCAGTTTCGCGTGAAACCTCACCCTTGATTATTTGCGATGTTAACCGCTGTAGTAAAGACCACAGAAAATCGTTATCGCGCGATATTCTCTTTTAAAAGGTATACCCGATTTATATCCGGGACTTTTGAACATTTATATTAGTTTCTCTAATGAGGCCTAATTGGTCGTAACTAAGAGTTTACGACACTTCAACTCAGTTGTGTGTGTATGAGGCTTAATTGGCCATAACTAGGAGTTTATGACACTTCAACTCAGTTGTGTGTGTGTGTGTGTGTGTGTGTGTGTGCGTGTGCGTGTGTGTGTTCTGTGCAGTAAATGCTGTACGTCGGTTAACATAAAAACTTCCATTGTATATACGAGCTTCTCCTATGGCAGCAAGAGTCACGTCATGGTCTCGACAGTCATCTCCTACGACACAAAGTTGTCATTGCTTTGAAAGTATAGTGTATATATCGTAACATCTAGGACTGCCAGTTTTCAACAATAAGAATAAAATATAGTAAAGAAGACATTCAGGCAGAGCCACAGTCACAGAACATGGCCTATAGGCAATGCAACGCAACCATGTCCCTCTACCCCAGAGAGTAAATCAATGCCAGACTGGATCCATCAGAGACAAATTTAAGACAACGAACAGGAAAAAAAATCACGAAACATGCCTATATAAGTTAGACCCAATTAAACCCCACCTTTATATTGTAAAACTGAGGTTTACAGGGGTATACACTATTTTTCATATTTTTGCTCGAAAACATAGATTGTGGGTAATCGTTAGAACCGCCTCGCTGAGGCGGTTCTAACACGAACCAACAATCTATGTTTAGAGCAGAAATAAGTAAAAAATCAGTTGTTTTTTTTTCTTAAAATTTCAGTTTTTGTAGGTGAAATTTTCTATGTATTTGAATAGGCGTGTTTTCGTTATGACATGAAAAAACACACACCCACATAAAGAACAAATAATACCAGAACTCCCGTTATCTTGAACTCGCTTATCTCGAATAACCGCTTATCTCGAAGTGAAAATCTGGTCCCTGCCTATACATGAAAACCTAACAACAGATGGAAAATATTGTAGAAAAGAGGAGAAATTGCTCCTAAGGAGCAATTTCTCCTCTTTTCCACAATATTTTCAATATATCTCTAACTTCAAAAGTCCAATTACCTATCAGTTTGTTAAATGTGGTTAATCAAATTATTTTTTTCCTCAATTCTGCAAACCTGATATGTCGAACTACGGATATCTCGAAGTATTTCAGAGAGTCCCTTGGAATTCGAGATAACGAGAGTCGACTGTAGTTAAAAGTTCTCGGGATGGGGTGGGCGAGGGCTTAACATTTCACAGCACCAAATGTCCTGATCTATCACTGTATACATTTTTTTTCCATCAGCTATTGCTACCCAGACTGCCGCATTATCTTTTCAACTATATCAGGTTCCTGTTAACATTCTTTAAAGCCTTATTAATACGCACCTAAATGGTCAGTCTTTTACGATGGAAGGCGCCTGGGACATAACTATTCTGCAGGGATGTAAAAGCCCAGAGGCCTTCATGTGTCGACCTGGATGGCTAAGTGTGTGTAAACCCAGTAAACGTATAACGTCGTTTCGACGTCGCCAGCAGTCCTAGATTTGTGTACTGGGGTGGATTAGTGTGTGTTAACCCAGTAAACGCACAGCGTCGTAATAGCATTGTTTCGACGGTGATGTCGCACAGATATCGAAACAACGTTATTACGGCGTTGTGTGTTTGCTAGGAAGGAGCACATGTAGCATGAAGGTAGCATGTTTCTTTCAGGTATCATGAAACGGGTATCTCATGGCGTAATCATTTTTTTTTTATCTTTTTAGCGGATTTCCAGAAATGTGAATTGTTTATTCCTAATGGTGCTTTGGAACAACATTGTGGTCCAGCAACCGACTGGCTATGTCGCTTTGAATGCAATAAGGGCTACACTTTACACACCTACATGTGGGGTAGATTAAAATGGCACAGGGACCTTGCATCTAGATTGTTTTGTGTAAATGGCACGTGGCAAACAGGATATGAAAATATTGGCCTTGATGTTTCTAGAGTGTGTGTTCCTACAGGCGGCGAAGGTATGTATGTCTGTATAGATTAACAGAGTATTTTCATTCATTAATATTAATTTAAACATTGAAGGAGTTTAATGTTTATTTAAATGATAAGCCTACTTTATATTTTCTCGTACTATTTCCTTAACTGACATGTGTAGTCACTAGGAAGCCAAAATTAGTATGAATAAAAGTACGGACGTCGTGGAGGATGCACTCGTACAAGTACCCTCTGGAGTAACTGCGCCACAAATTGAGTTATACAGTATTTGTTTGGTAATTAATCCTAATTTTACTAAGGTAGCTCGCTCCTGTTGGTAGATTGAACTGAAATTGAATAAGAATTAGAACAACAGATCCGTAATAGATGTAATAGTTATGATGAAGTGTATCACCAAATTGATATTGATCTACCAGCATATTGTATTAAATAAGTTCTCCTAAACTCGTGCTGTTGTTATTTCAGACACTACGAAATGTGATGAGGTACTTCCCAATATGGAGATAACAAATGCACCGTGCCGGTTATGTTCCTACAAATGTAATCCTGGCTTCCATAGACATCCCCTGGCTTCAAACATAATGAACTGTATTTATGGGGAATTGTATCTACATTCGACTAAGTATGATCGGAGTATTTCCGCTCAGACAGTCTGCATACCCAATGGTTAGTAGAAAGACTGTACCCAGGTAGCAGTAGCAGTCTGCTTGAATATATATATAGGACAGATATATATATATATATATATATATATATATATATATATATATATATATATATATATATATATATATATATATATATATATATATACATATATCGAGTTGGGGGAGCCTTACACAAAAATAAAGGCCATAGGGTAGCAACACTTTAGAAGTTTTATAGGAGACATCATGATCTGGTCAATTCCTACAATGTGGCAGTTTCCAGAATTGTTTCTGATGTTTTTTCCAATGACGAGCTATAAGTAGACTTCCAAAATCCTAGACTTCTACTTACATTTCCTTCGTCCAGACCTATGGGCATGGTGAGCGAAGCTTGCTTACCGAGTAATGCTTACTATCCGCGGACGCCTGATTACAACCTTTATTTTAGGGTCCATGTCTGTTGGACTGAACATTCTGATTCATCTTTCGTTTACAGACGACCACTACTACTTTAAACTCCTCGGTGGTTTATTCCATTGACCGTTCTAAGGCGGTGGTCCTGGTGTTGATTTTACTCTTTGTGTCTTTGTGGTGTATCCTACGAGGCGATTTTGTTTTAAGTCTTGCCTTGTATTATTTTGTTCTTTTTTTTTCAGTCCTTTTAGCATTGCGATTACCTTGCTTGGGGAAGAGAGAGCTAATCTTAATGCTTTTGGTACGTTTGTTCGATTTGCGCTTGTTTGTTTTTGTCTGTTTTCTCTTCCTCCTGGTGTCTGGGAAGGGCAACGGCTTGTGATTGTAGCACTCCCTGGACGTTTCTCTTACTTTTTTTCTTATTTTTTATTGTTTCCCTTTGTTATTCTTAAAAAGGCGTTTTGCTTTCTCCGTCTTATCTTACTAAATAATTTAAGGAATCTTTTCATATTTGCAAAGATGTTGATAGTGATTAGATGCTGTTGTAAAGAAGAATAAGTGCCTACAGGTTTATTCCTTTACAGCCGATTTCTTTGTTCTTAAAAAGCTGGTTTGTCATGACTGTATAGTGCATACACGGTGAAATCAATTTGTCTCAAAGTTTTTGTTGAAGCAATCTGATACTTTGCAGACTCATTGCAGACGTATTGAGCATGTACAGGAAGAAGTATAATGCTGAAAAAGTATTTTTGTCAACGCGACAGCTTTTTTTCACAAACTAAAGGAATTTTTATGCTCCGAGATAGTGCAACTTGGCATTAAGATTTTGTTGACATATTCTGATACTTTGCAAATTCGTAAAAGACATATTGAACATGTGCATGAAGAAGTTTGCTACTGGAAAAAAACCTTTTTTGACAAAATTACTCCTATTTTAACTTCGCCATTAATGTCTGTCTGTCTGTATTGGTTTTCCCAATCACATACAACCTGAAGCAATTATGCATTTTAATACTGTACTTTTCAGTACTCACAAGTTTGCACAGTTAGTTGCCTCTTCTGAAATTATATCCACTTTCTAGAAGTTCTTGATCCGACTTCAGGTGATCATCACGAGAACATACCTATATAATTTTGACCCCCTTAAACCCTACTTTGATATAGTAAAACTTGGGACTGAACAAATTATGTGTCTAAACTGCGGCAGAAGTAAGGGCGAGGATTTTGGCGATTTAAGCCCTCCCAGTGAAATACTTTTCACTGATCGTTCCAAGGCGGTTCTTCTGTCATGATTTATTTATTTTTTTTATAGTTCGTCTTTGAATGTGTGTGTCGCTTACATCTTTTTGTTTTGGATAGCCATTTGGTCACTTTGTGAGAAAGTAACTGTCCGTTTGGCTTTCTGCTAGTGATGTTTCCATTAGGGTCTAGTTATTTCGTGTTTGTGTTTCTTTCCCTTTGATGTCTCTGATGGGAGGTGTGGGATAATTGTGTCGATTCCGGATCATTGCCTTCCCTTCTCGTTTACAGGGGTATACATTATTTTTCTTATTACTGCTCAAAGACAAAGACATAGATTGTGGGTATACGTTAGAACCGCCTCGCCGAGGCGGTTCTAACGACTACCCACAATCTATGGTTTGAGCAGAAATGTGCAAAAAAATATTAGAGTTTTTTATCTGAAAATTTTCAGTTTTTGGAGGTTAAATTTTCTTTATATTTGAATAGGTGTGTTTTCGTAATGACACAATTTTCCCTTGCAGCAATGTAATTGCTGACGATTTCTATTTTTGTCTCTGTAAAACTAGTGCAGTCTAAGCAGCGCGACAGAATAGTAGTGTACTGTAACAATATTTCCAAGACAAATGAGACTAATGCAATTACGATGCGAAACGTCTTTCTGGACTCTTAGGTATCAGGATTAGTGTTCGAGAAATTACGATGAACAATGCTAAGGATGTGATCAAATTTGCGGTTGTTCATATGGTTTTATGCCTATTTTCGACCGTTCACGTCAACTAAATGTATCAGGATATCATAGAACCCCCATGTTTGTTTGTTTGCTTAACAAAATAGGACTCCCATGTTTGTTTGTTTGCTTATCACTTTGTATTATAAAGATCAACAATGAAACAATAATAGTGAAGACACTCCAGAAATGCCATAATCATAAAGCACAGCCTTCATGAGACACCAAGGAAGGAGGTGAGGAACAAATAAAGACACACATCACGAAAACACGCTTATATAGTTTAAACCCCTTAAAATCCACTTTTATACAGTAAAACTGGGGTTTACAGGGGTATACATTAATTTTCTTATTTCAGCTCAAAACATAGATTGTGGGTACTTGTTAGAACCGCCTCGGCGAGGCGGTTCTAACGAGTACCCACAATCTATGTTTTGAGTAGAAATATGAAAACTACCAGAAGTTTTCATCTGAAAGTTTTTCATTTTTTGGTGGAAAAATTTCAGTATATTTGAATAGGCATGTTTTCGTGATGTAAATGCCATTTATGAAACAAGAGTCGCACAAACAAAGAAGAATTGCAACAGAGATGCCGCCTTGGAACAAGCCTTATTAAAACTACTTGGGGGCTTAAAGGCTCCATATTCCTCAAAAACAGACATGTTTATGCAAGAAATGTTCAATAAATTGATATATGTCATTAATACGATCATAAAATGTGGCATCTGACAGACAATAAAATTTCAGTTAGTCTCTCGTCCTTGAACAGGATCAAAAATGCAATGTTTTTTTTTATCGTGTCTCTGAATTAATGTTGGGAACATTAATTCAGAGATATGATAAAAATCATTTCATTTTTTGAGGAATATGGAGCCTTTAAATCAGTTTTACTCGCGCGAAATCTTACTCTTGAACTTGAACTGAACATCTGACAAGCGCAAGTTTGAAATCATTATCATACTCCTAGCAAACTGTGTGGAGGTATACTGATTTCACGCTGTCCGGACGTCCGTCTGTTATGTTTTGGTTTTCTGCGGCCGGGGGTATCTAATAACCACTGTTTATTGCAGTTCTCGAGTCACTGATATTCTCGAGTCACGAGGATATCTAATAAGCATTGCATTTTGTTGTTGTTTTTCTCGAGTCTTCCTAAACATACTATGATTTCTTTTCATTTGAAACTGCATCAGGTTATGCAAGTGAGCCAGTGTATGTCAATGCACTTAGGCCTTACTACATCTCCTGTACGTTGTAATTATGGCCTTTCGTAGTTAATCACACTATTATCTATATTTCTGCCAACACCTATAGCGTTACCAGCACTGATTAAATGCTTCAAACAATAAACCCAATTACCGCACTGTTTGGTTGCAATTGTTACTATCCTTTCATTATCACGTAAGCATCCAAGTTACCCTTGAAATAACAGAAAAGATGAACAGGAAGATCCACGATCATAGAACATAGCCTACGATGACACCATCAAACATAGCCTACGATGACACCATCAAACATAGCCTACCATGACACCATCAAACATAGCCTACCGCGACACCATCAGGTTTGGTCTACGTTGGCCGTACTTGACTAGTGCCTTCTCACGCATGCCTCAATTTTACTTTCAGATTCTGAGACTGTTTGCCCGAGAGCCATTGCTAATGGCCATATACCAGAAGGATGCACCGTAAGTAAAAAACCCTATACTGATCTTGCTGTTACATTACGAAAGTAGGCCTATTCAAATATACTGAAAATTTTACCACCAAAAAATGAAAATTTTCAGATAAAAAATTCTGATATTTTTTTCCTATTTCTGCTCAAAACATAGATTGGGGTACTCGTTAGAACCGCATCGGCGACGCGGTTCTAACGAGTACCCACAATCTATGTTTTCGAGCAAAAATAAGGAAAATAATGTATACCCTTGTAAACCCCAGTTTTACTATATAAAATGAGAGTCTTGGTAAAGCAAGTATCTTGGCGGCGAACAACAAATGTATTGATCGTACTGAGTGAATGCGCCGGCTGATCTCTGCCTTTTTTGTTTGTACTTGGCTAAAGCCGGTTTTCTCGTGAACAGCCTCATTTGATAAAAATTTTGTTTGTCATTTTCCTGTTCATGTCGTGGTGACAATCCAATATCTGTTTGGATTTTTAGGCCAAACAATGATTTGATTTGCTCTTACAATTTGAGAAACATAACTTCGGACATGAACGCCCAGAGAGGATTCAGATCAGCCTGTGCATTTGCGCAGGCTGATCAGACTCTTCACTGTGCGCATATCAGATAGCCAAGGGTGCCCAGTTTCTTCATGTGGACAACGGAAACTTTGATCAGACTGCGTTGATGCGCTGGCTGAATTGAGCCTTTGTTAGCCGTACATATCAGAAGGTACGTTTTCGCACATTGCAGTCCTCTTATAGATATTGACCATGAGTTCAATCTATACAGTACTCTACCCAGCAATTTATTGGCGTAAAAGTAACATATAACTACATATGGTTTAGGGACATAAGGTAAAATTACTATCACTAAGGATGTCACAAGCCCATCTGTAAAACGGCTCACTTTAAAAGAGGTATAATTTGCTCATCTTATGGGACTATTTTTTTTTACAGAACAGAACAGAACAGAACAGAAATTTTATTCAGACGTAAACTATAAGTTTCTAGTCTATCAAACTATGAATATTACATCATTATTATTACAGTAGACCCCTTTTCTGAAGGGAGCAAAAACAGTTTTGACAGAGTTGTCTCCCTTGAAAATGTATATATTCTCCTTAAACCTTACTTCTTAAAAGGGCTACTCTAAAAAGGTTTAGAATGGCCCTTTCTGAGGCAGCATCTATAAGAAATATGCTCGTTTTATTCTGTACTCTTTATGAACACGCCTCTTGTCATTTTATTATTGTACTAATCGATCAACCTGAGTTTGCTGTTTTTTGCTTCTTATTTGCTCCGTATTTCCACTTCCATTACGAAAACGCGCCTATTCAAATATACCGAAAATTTTACAACCAAAAATGAAAATTTTCAGATAAAAAATTCTGATATGTTTTCACATTTCTGCTAAAAACATAGATTATGGGTATTCGTTAGAACCGCCTCGACGAGGCGGTTCTAACGAGTACCCACAATCTATATTTTGAGCAGAAATAAGACTGAAAAATAATGTATACCCCTGTAAACCCCAGTTTTACTATATAAAAGTGGGGTTTAAAGGGGTCAAAATTATATAGACATGTTTTCGTGATGCGGAATATTTTGGTTTTTGTAGAACCTCCCTTGTAATCCTTGTAATTTTCATCACAGGCTATCACATGCATAGAAAGTAAACTCTTAACTACGAAGAAATGAGACAATGCATTACGGTAAAAAGTCTACGTAGCCTCCTTATAATATATAGGGAAGTTTGAGGTATACGGGGCTATACATTATTAAGCAAATTTGCATAATTGTTCTGTTTCAAAGCTACATTCAATCCGTTTTTGTCTGTACGAAAACAAACTAAAAAATGAATAAATAAATAAAAACAACAACAACAACAGACCATATTAAGCGTACACTGATTTTAGTGTTGTATAGTATTCCTGATCCTTTTTAATAGTGTGTCGTGTTTAATTGTATACGTCTTGTAGGTACGAGTTGTGATGACGGTTAACTTGCTTTTTGTTTCATTTGCCAGGAATAGTACTTTCATTTTCGATAAGCGAATAATTTTACGTATGTATGTTGTCGGCACACAACATGTTATAAAATTTGCTTCCTTTACCGTAGTTTTCCCTAGTGAGCGTAAACATTGCCACTAGGTGTTTACCCCCTTCAGGTGAATAAATAAACCTGGTAGATTTTCGCCCATTTCCATCGAGGGAGACACCTTTTTGTGGTTTCGAGTTTATTTTATTGCGGACCAAGCCCCTTCTAAAAATGATGTACTCTATCAGAAAATACTTCGATCCCCGCCCCCTCCTAGAAGCTCTGTAATTCAAAGGTAGTGGCAGTCGATATCTTCTCTGTGGAGTTAGGCTTATAATCCCTATTTTTCAGAAGTTTTGTGAGCCAGTATGTGATGAAGGTTACGAATGGCCTAGCAGATGGCACAAGTACCCTGTTTTCTGTGAAGGAGGAAAATGGCTGACAACAGAATATGCTTATAATGGTGATAACATCTGCTTTCCTAAAGGTAAAACATGGCATAACTTGAAACAATCGATACTTCAGTTTTATGGTTAACCCCATTTATGCCTACATCACGAAAACACGCCTATATTATTTTGACCCCCTTAAACCCCTCTTTTATGTAGTAAAACTGGGGTTTACAGGGGTATACATTATTTTTATTTTTCTGCTCAAAAACATGGATTGTAGGTACGCGTTAGAACCGCCTCGTCGAGGCGGTTCTCATGAGTACCCACAATCTATGTTTTGTGCCGAAATTTGAAAAATATCGGAATTTTTTATCTGAATATTTTTTTTATTTTTTGGTGGTAAAATTTTCAGTATATTTGAAAAGGCATGGGTAATGTAGAGTCCAAGAAAAGGGACACTGGCGAACAGTGTAAACCCAGATCAGAGGCCGCAGAAAGCGGCGTCTGATCAGGGTTTACAATGCTTGCATTAAATACAGGAATGTCTTTAAAATGGTAATAAATAATATCAAAAAAAAAAAAAAAAAAAAAAAACCATAAAACATCTCTTGTGCTAGAAATGGGCCGGTCCAAAAAAAAAAAATAAAAGTAGAAAAGTCCATTCGGCATAAATGGGTTAATACAGGTTTTCAACCATCTACCCACTTTCAGACACTCAGTCATTACAGGCAACTTTCAAGCTACAGTATGAAATATTACAGAACAGGACTCTATTACGCTGAAAGCCTTTTGATCACTTATTTATATCGCAAAATACCAGATCTCTAAACTTAAATCCGTAAGAATCAAGTAAGGAAAACATGTCCTTGACGGAAAAAGTAACCGCAACAGTACAAAAAGTAAAAAAGAAATACACAAATACAATGTACTATGGGCATTTCAGCTTGGACTATCTAGACAGAAGTTTTACCTTTGTGTTCAGATTTCGATTTAAATTGATAATACTGGTCGAATAATTGTAGTTGGTTGCTTATTTAAGTCTGACTAGTGACACACAAATGTTTGTCACGAAACTTAGATTTTGTAACATGTTCTCAACGCCTAAGTACACAATCCAAAACATACAGACAATGTATGAAGTGTATAATAGTGCAAATGCGAGTATTGTTACTGAAACATTGTAACATTTTTCTCTGACTAAAAACACATAAATATTAGTCAGGTGCAGTCGACTCTCGTTATCTCGAACTCGCTTATCTCGAATAGCCGTTTATCTCGAAGTGAAAATCTTGTCCCTGTCTAAACATGCAAATCTAACAACAGATGAAACATATTGTGAAAAAGAGGAGAAATTGCTCCTAAGGAGCAATTTCTCCTCTTTTCCACAATATTTTCACTATATCTCTTAACTTCAAGAGTCCAACTGAATATAAATTTGTTAAATGTGGGTGTTCGAATTATTTTTTTCCTCAATTCTGCAAATCTGATGTGTCTAAGTACGGATATTTTGAAGTATTTCAGAGGGTCCCTTGCAATTTGAGATAACGAGAGTCGACTGTACATTATAAATTAAGTCCCTGTAACTGTAACATCTTCGTAAGCAAGACATGCAAACAGAGTGTTTACGAGTGCGTATTTACATGGTTTTACTGTAAAATCTTAACATTTTCATCTGACTAACGACACATAAATATAAGTCAATCAACTTGATTAAGGCTATGTTATATCTTTGTTTCGTGCTAATATCAAGCAATACATGCAAATAGAATGCATATAAAAGCATATTCACTGTTAATTTAACATTGTTACATTTTGATCTAAATAACGACACATAACTGTTTATCATGCACACTGCAGCAGATTGTACACCATCCATCAAAACTTCAAAGTACAGTTGACCCTCGTTATCTCGACCTCGCTTATCTCGAATAACCGCTTATATCGAAGTGAAATTCTGGTCCCTGTTTTAACATGGAAATCTAAGGACAGGTAACAAAATATTTTGGAGAAGAGGGGAAATTACTCCTAAGGAGCAATTTCTCTCTTTTCCACATTATTTTATATATATTTCTAACTTCAGGAGTCAAATTACATATTCATTTGTTAAATGTGGTTGTTCGATTTATCATTTTCCTCACTTCCGCAACTCTGATATGTCGAAGTACGGATATCTCGAAGTGTTTCAAAGAGTCCCTTGGAATTCGAGATAAGGAGAGTCGACTCTACCATATCAGAAACCTCCGAACGTGAGATGTTACTGTAGCTTTGTAATACTTTGATATGACTAACGGCACACTAGCGGTTACTTGACTAATATTTATGTGCCGTTATCGGATCAAAATAATACCGCTGAAACATCCAGTACTAGTATGGCACCCAGACTGCTTCAGAAGGCGATTTAAATCTTAAAGTACCATCAACCTCCGGTATTTATTTTAAATGTTACCATGTTTTACATTTATCATGCGATCGTTTTTTTATGTTTTGGCTTTGTTTTTTATCGGCTACGAATATCAAAAATGCACAAATAATCAAAATTTAAGGAAGACAGTATAGTATAATCTTCGTTGTAAACAGTTAAATCCCAGCGTATAAGGGATTTGCAATGCCGTCATCCATTTTATTTCTAATCCTTGTCCCGGGATTGTTTTAAACCTAGTTGTTGAACTGTCTTTATATAGAATTGATTTTTTAAGCGCTTTTCAAATTACGATAAAAATACTACCAAACTTCTTTTTCATTCTATGAAAGTGTTCACCAAACCTGGTCTAAGATCTCGGCCGGTCTGTCTAATACACTGCATTAAAGTTAAAGGACAAGTGTGGGTATGGAATTAAGGTGTCAGAGTAGAAGGGTTTAATATGATAACGATTAGCATAATGCCTGGATTACATTTGCCCCGGACACCGTACGATTTACATGTCAGCGTTTTTTTCCGTACCATTTTTCAGGCATCGTAGGTGGCTACGGGCTACGGCGTATTTGTTTACTTCCGTAGGGAGGCCGCACGGAGACCGTGCGATCGTCGTTTAGTTTTGGACATTCGTGTACCAAAAGTGTACAACTTATCAATTCTGCTTTTGTTGTCGGTTGAGACGGCCAGGGCTGCAATAATCACCTGATTCTTTCTCCTGTTTTGCCTATCAGTGCATTTTTCGTTTTTCAATCGTCTGAAGACAACTTGAAATAAAAGGAACAGTTGGAGATGACTAATATATACTGATCTGGAAAATGTTGACCCATCGCAAGATGGTCGCACGGTCATGGTGCGGTCACACAGGGACTGCAACAAGATAACTGCTTTATGTCCGTGGGCACTGCACGGGCACTTTGCGATAGCTGCGTGGGTGCCGTACGATTATTTCAAGAGCCTACAATCATCGTACGATTTTTTTGGACCAAATGACCATCTAAAATCTTGCGGTGTCCGCACGATCACCATGCGGCATCTGCGCGGTATCCGTATGGGCTCGTGCGATGCTACCTACGACCTGTATACGGGCTACTGGCTTGTGATATTTTAAAATTTGTCATAGTGCGGAGTTAAACAAAATCGTAGATGCTACGGTGCCCGTGAAGCCGTACGATAATCGTATGGCCGCTGGCTGCCTCCACACGGCCGCACGTAAAGGCATCACGAAAACATGCCTATATAATTTTGACCCCCTTAAACCCCACTTTTATATAGTAAAACTGGGGTTTACAGGGGTATACATTATTTTTCTTATTTCTGCTCAAAACATGGATTGTGGGTACTCGTTAGAACCGCCTCGGCGAGGCGGTTCTAACGAGTACCCACAATCTATGTTTTGAGCAGAAATATGAAAAATATCAGAATTTTTTTATCTGAAAAATTGTCATTTTCGGTGGTAAAATGTTCAGTGTATTTGAATAGGCGTGTTTTCGTAAAGGAAATACGGGCATCCTGCGGGCGCCGTAAGCTTATCGCAGGCCAAATATACTTAACTAGACATTAGGCATGCTTAATTAATCTTTACCACTCTCTGGGCTAATTCAGCAGACGACAATTTAATGATATTTTTTTTTTCCTGAAAAACAGAATTTATCATTTCATGAGATTTGTCTCCAATTGAGACAATTTACCGAAATGTCAAATCATGTATTTTTTGGAAAAATACAAAAAAAAAAAAATAAAAAAAATAAAAAAATAAAAAATAAAAAAAAAATATATAAAAAAAATTAATAGACCTTTCTAAAATTATTATGTTACTATGTCTTCTGCTGTCAATTTTACCCTGAGCGCTAAGCGTTAAGGAAATGTTATGTGTTATGACATGGGTTGCATGATCATGTACCATATATATTATGTTTTGCGCGGTAAGATACGATGATGTTAAATATATTATACTGATATTTTTCATGCTGCAGGCGGTCATGTTTGTCCTCGAGAGATACCTCATGGTGCAATAAAAGGCTCAGACCTCGGGCTTGTAGACAGGCTCTGTTGCCGGGATTATATGAACTACAGATGTAACGAAGGATACCGAAAACATCGCGTCATGTCAGTCGAATGTGTGGCTGGCAAATGGGTAACTGGACAAGAGCGATTTGGACTTGGATCGGATGCACTGTGTTTACCGGAGACCTCTGACAATACATGGGCCATACCTAATTTTTTTGAGAACAGATATTCTAATTAAATGCAACAGAATTCGGCTGTGTCAGATGACTACGAACAGGAGAAAATTGCGATAATTCAGATCATCCTGTACAGACATAGATCTAACGCGGCGTCTGATTAGGGTCTATAGTGTTTACCACTCATCCAACAATTTTAGACACAGGATCCAATAGACAAATGGTCCGGTTAGAATATTAAACCAACCATTAGGATAGACAAAACTGAGCAAACAGTGTAGACCCGGATCGGCCACCTCAGAACGCGGCGCCTGATCAGAGTCTGTACTGTTCATCAACTTATCAAGCAATTATAGACATCATCAGGCAGACAAAAAGTGTTGTTACAAAGATGGCAAGGAGTTCAAATATCCAGATACTTTGTGTAAATAAGTTATATCTCAGATTGATGTGAAAGGTGACAGGTTTGTTTAAAATAAAGCCGTAATGTGGGAAGACGTACCTTATGACAGGTGAGACTGGCGGAGATTCCGATCAGCTTGCGTGACCGATCAGAGTCTTCGCTTGGTGTTCAGTGGATATTAAAGGGTAGAGGGCATCATTGTCACATGCTTATCTACTTTTATGATTATACCTGTTACATGTAATACTGAATGGTCAATGATGCGATAAAATCCGAGGAATCACGCGATAATCGAGTGCTTTGATATCCATAATCAGGACAATGTTCACCAGTATCAGAAAAGTAAGTGTATGAGCCACAAACATTCGAAAAAGTACATCGTTGACAAGCGCCTCAAACGAAGACTCAAATCAGCCTGCGCATCCGCGCCGCCTGATTAGAGTGTTCTCTGTCGGCATGAAGAAACTTTGTGCCGATGGCTATCCAAAATGCGCACATATGCAGGCTGGTCTGTATCTTTGCTGGACGCACATGTAAGACGGTACGTTTTCTGATGTTGATGTTGGTATATTATATGGCCTACATCATTCTGTATTTTTAGTCTTTCATTTGTTTTCTTAATTATAACAGCAATTATAAAGTTTTGTACTTACATAGAGGCCGTGAACGTCGCCCTGCACATTGATATAGAGTACCGGTATTATTCCTTTCTGTCCGGCAAACCAAAGCAGATACCTGTGCAAACAGTGAAACCCAGGTGAGATGGTCCGTAACGAGCCGTCTCATCTGGATCTGCACTGGAAGCCATTCAGTTTTGGATTTTAGACTGAAATCCTGATTTGCATCAGTGTACATATCAAAATTCAGAAACTCGGGGACGAAAAGTTAAAGTTTCATACTTTACACATCACGAAAACATACCTATATAATTTTGACCCCCTTAAACCCCACTTTTATATAGTAAAACTGGGGTTTACAGGGGTACACATTATTTTTGTTATTTCTGCTCAAAAACATAGATTGTAGGTACTCGTTAGAACCGCCTCGATGAGGCGGTTCTAACGAGTACCCTCAATCTATGTTTTGAGCAGAAATATGAAAAATTTCAGAATTTTTTTTCTGAAAAATTGCCATTTTTTGGTGGTAAAATTTTCCGTGTATTTGAATAGGCGTGTTTTCGTAATGCATGTGAAAACAGAGCTCTGCTTTAGGGCACTGTATACACTTTTCTACAAGGAAGGTGTGATGGCAACACATTTTGTAACCTCCTGATCCCTTTTCTGCACTCTAACCTTGTGAACAGAAGTCTACTTTAAAAGGTTAGAATTTGCTCTAAGTAGGCCCCTTTTTCGAAGCCAGGCAAAACGGTTTGGATAACTTTCCCTCCTCTCAACCGCGCGCCGAAGTACCTGTACCCCGTAAAGCACAGCTAGGGAGGACGTTGCAGTTTCCCATCATCTCGCATGAACATAATCAAAGTGAGGCAGGTATTTTCTATCGCTTTGCGTTATTCAATATTTCTCCCTTCAGTTTGTCATTCTTTCACGATACAAACCACAAGGCTCATTCTACTATCTGCAAATTGGCAATGCCATACAGTCAGTCGCTTAGGAGGTATAAGAACAACGATTTGATGAACAAATGGACCGTAACGTCAGAACTCGTACCTTCATAAGCACCCAGCGAAGATTCTGATCAGATTGCGCAGTCGCGCGATCTGATTCGAATATTCACTGGACACATTTTGGATAGCCGCAAATACAAAATTTTCACATGCGATCAACAAAGATTGATTCGATACGCGGAGTCGCAGGCTGTACTAACTTTCATAATGGATAAATGTCAGAGGGTACATGTTCTCACGTTGCGTCTCAAATACTGAAATAGAAAATATCCCCAAAATAAAGAAACATGAATCATCGATACTTTGCGCAACACATGTATTTGATCCAATGAATATTTCTTCGAAGTATCATCAAAATATATCCAAGGAAATTGGAAAATGGAGTACATTGATTTTAACCCTTGTCCTGTTGAACGCGGATATATCCTGCCTTTACAAACAGTGTAGATCCAGATCAGTTGGCTTCTGAAGAAGCCAACTGACCTGGATCTGCACTGTTTGTCATTCAGTATGTATATATAGGTATATCAACAACCTGGATCAAGTAATCTTATTGGCTGACAATTAGAAAAGGGCGTGGCATCTTAATTTATTCAGCAGGACAAGGGTAAATGACCGAATGAGACGACGCACAAACAGGGATCTTAAGGTTTTCCGGTTTGTGTTCTTCTAATGCGCTTGAGAAGTCCCCTATTGGGGCCAAAGATATGTGTGTTTACCTGAAGTTTTCTCAAGATCCCTACTACATTGTACATATCTGCGAACAATAAAGGCTCTGGCGAGACTGCGCTTTAGGCTTGCCTGAGCTTTTGCTGGTCGCCTGTGTGATAAGCACCCTTTTCTCGTGTGTTGGCTCAAATATGTAAAAGGAAGATAAAACGAAGGATAAGTAAACGAGAAACATTATTCTTTATTATTGTACGCGATATACCTGTTCTGTCATGAAACATAAAATTGTATCCAAAGGCATATGAGTTATAGAAAAAAAAGTGAGAGTAAAGACCAGGGAGTGCCACAATCACAAACCGCAGCCCTTCCCAGACACCAAGAGGAAGAGGAAACAGACAAAACCAAACAAGAGTAAATCAAACAAACGTACGAAAAGCACTAAGATTAGCTCTCTCGTCCACAGGCGAGGTTATCGCAATGCTAAAAAGGACTGAAAAAAAACATAAGTGGAAAAAAACACAAAGCAATAAAGAGTAAGACATCGGGACCACCGCCTTAGAACGGTCAGTAGAGTAAACCATCGTGGGGTTTAAAGCACTTTTACAGCCGACTAACTTCATCATGGGTCCCGATGCCACTCTTAATCACAACTAGTAAAACTGAAAGCAAAATGGGCAGCTGTTGAAGGTGACAAAAATGCTAGCATCACAACACAACTAGTAAACAAAAAGCAAAGTGCGCAGCTATTGAAGACGGTGACCACAATGCCAGCATCACGACACATATAGAGAAGAAACAACAGAAAGCAATGCGAGAAAGCACAAAGAGCTATAAAGAGTAAGAAAAACATCGGGACCATCGTCTTAGAACAGTCAGAAGAACAAACTACCGGGGTGAGGGGGGGCGGGGGGTGGGGGGGGGGTAAAAAAGTTTTACAGCCAGCCAACTTCACTCTGCACTTTTACAGTCGGCCACCTTCACCCTGGGTCCCTGGGTCCCGATACTACTCTTAATACAGAAATTATAAAAAATCGGTTCACACAAAGGCTCGCAAATTAAGTCAATGCATCAAAACGAAAACATAAAAATCAAATTAATCACTGTGATAAACAAACAGCCACTCGATACAATTTTAAGATATTACCAGGTGATAACCCCGAAAACATGAAGCCAGATACCTTTATGCGACAACCTGAACCTTTGCTAGCCTCGGTGACTCAGTCGGAAGTGCATCCGACCGGTGGTCTGGAAGACGCGGATTAGAAACCCGCCGGGTTTCGGCAACATTCTTTCGTAGATCATATTTCTACAGTTATTCACTCCCTTCCGCAGATTCATGATGGGCAATTGTCAGTGTCTGGCGATAGACTAGCTAGACATGACCTGAATAATGTTGACAGGGCCGTTAAACTCCAACCCAACCAACAATCAAAACCCAGTAGACTGTTCAAAATAATCAGCCGCGTCGCAAGAAAAACAAATCAGAAAAAAGACCGGGCTTTCCGTTGAATCAATCTTTCATTTTGTATGCCCGGCGTTTTAAGAAGGTAACATGTGCATTTCTTTAGCTGAAGTTTTTCTCTTAAGCAATGCTGTTCGCACATGCTATAACGGCCCTTTTCCCATGAAAGGACACAAGTGGAAAACTATGATAATTATGAATAAAACAAACCATGCTACCGTGCTTTCGACATCTTTTAGAAAGTCGTTGTTGCTTGGCGCTTTACACAGAAGAAGTAAATTTACAAACTATTCTCATTATTTAATGCTAAATATTTCATCTTAGCAGCCTATGCACATTTATTTTATTCAAGTCATTGCTTAAACAAAAATCTAATGTTTTCACTTTTTCCAACAGTACAAATGGCAGCAAGGGATACAGAAGTCGGTAGGATAGGTGACAAGGAGGCAAGTTTTCAATACGTTCCGTTTGTTCATTTATTTTTTTCAGCATTTTTCGCAGTATTGTTGTGAAACATCAACAAGTAAAACTCAGCATTAAAAAAAGAAAAAGAAAAAATTCTTATGCAAAAATTCCAAATATTCACTTTACTATAGAACTTGCATCTTATGTCAGACTAATGTTTTAGAACAAAATTCAGAAACAGAAAAGATAACTAATTCCTGATAAGATATGTCAATCAAAACAAAATATTTTCATTTAAAATAAAATACCAGGCATTTTCCGAGTGGTGTCGAAAGGAGAAAAAAACAAAAAACAAAAGAAAAACAACAACAACAAAAAAAAAACAATATTGCTTTTGCTGTCGATTGAATTAGCCCGGAGGGTGGTAAAGGTTTTTCACGCTCTACGGCTGTAGGCTCTAAACAGTGTATTAGTCTGTTATTTACGTTGCAGCCTTTATGGAGGGGCAACGTTTACTAAGAATGTCTAATATTAAACCCGTTGCTGAATTTCAAGCGTGCATGTCATGACGTTACATCGACATTGAGGCGCTGTTGCGGCGACGTTGTTTAAACTTCAGATGCCAGCTGGGTTACTATCTCTCATGTATTCTAAGCCTGAATTCGCCCCTGTATATGCATATGCTTGCTAACCCAGAAAATGCACCTTATGCCCTCAAAAATGAAAAAAGTCTGATATCATACAGTGTGTGAAGATTTGTTTTAATTCATTTATCCCATATAACAAAATCAGAAATATCACAAATAATGCAAACACTGAAAAGACGTCTCAGTATTATAGACAGGTCGTTAAATTACAAAGTCACGTCGGCAACCTTGAACGCTGATTTCCGGAATGTCTCACATAATTTTGTATAAAATATTAACCCATTGTAGTCGGGATACCCGTAAAAGGGTAACTGGCAAACAGTGCAGACCCAGATTAGACGCCACAGAACGCGGCGTCTGATCAGGGTATCCACTGTTTGTAAATAGCTGAGCCATTTTTCTCTAGGAATATGTAAATCGCATAGCCGGACGTACCTAAAATTGAAATTGGAGTTTTCCAATATATAGTGTGGGAGAGTCTATTCAGCCTACAATGGGCTAATGTCAAAGAGTTGTGTTCTACAATGTTCTAAATATCCTAATGTAACTCTCATGTTTTAATGCCACAAACATTAAATGTCGCCGTCGTCTTGCTCAGTGACTAGTTCGTACCTAACAACATATACAGAAAACTTAACAACATATGTAAATATACTCCATATGAATTGTAAATGTGTAAATAAAAATACACCATCCATTATCACTAAGGCCCGCTTCCTATTTGCCCGTACCCTACACTTTTAACGATTCCTTTGTCTAGATCTTGTCAATATTTATGTGTATACAACATGTTATCAAAATGGTCCATATTGTGAAGACCTATAGGTATTTCCTTATAGTGGTTGAAAATAAGACTTTGGCAAGTCCATTAGCTAGATCATTTCAGTATTAGTATGTGTGCGAAAACATGATCAAAGTATTCCTAAGGTTACAAGAGTTATGGGCATTTTAGCCAACTGTCACATTTTGGCCTTGGCATTGCCTGGGTCAAGGAAAAGTGGCATTTGGATATATATATATATATATATATATATATATATATATATATATATATATATATATATATATATATATATATATATATATATATATATATATATATATATATTTGTTTTCGGGTTCGTGTCAATATATATGTGTGTACTAAATGTTAACAAATAATTCCTTAAGGTTGAAGACCGACGGCGATTTCCATATTTTCCCATTTTTTTTTTATATTTTTTTTATATTTTTTTTTGCTTCGGCGTTGCCTTTGTCAAGAAAAAGTGGCATTTGGCAAGCTTATTGTCTAGATATTGTCGGTATCTACCAGTAAGCCAAAATTATCGAAATATTCTAAACGTTTAAGCGTTATGGTCACTTTCGCTGACTGAAAACGGACTGACAAACGATTGGACGAACACATAAGGTGATTTTTGGACACTTTTCGAAAGTCAACCTTTCAATCGATTTTTATACGGGTCGTGCAATAGCATTTTGCATCGACGATCAAAATATCCTGCCATAAAAAACTCATAACGTGAACAGCATCACTACAAAGTTGTTAATCCATTCATTCCTTACGTCCATTAAAGGGACATTGGCAAACAGTGTAAATCCAGATCAGACGGCGCAGAATGCAGCATCTCATCTGATCAGGGTCTACACTGTTTGCATATAGTACAGAAATTTCTATAATAAATATGAATATTAAAACAAACCAGCCTCTCCTTAGTTTGGAAATGAGCCTGTCCAAAGAGAGAGGTAGAAGAGTCCACTAGGCATTAATGGGTTAACTCATTACGAAAACATGCCTATTCAAATATATAGAAAATTTCACAACCAAAAAATAAAAATTTTTGGATGAAAAATTCTGATATTTTTTCATACTTCTGCTCAAAACATAGATTGTGGGTACTCGTTAGAACCGCCTCGACGAGGCGTTTCTAACGAGTACCCACAATCTATGAATAAGAGCGGAAATAAGAAAAATATTGTATAACCCTGTAAACCCCAGTTTTATATACTGAAAAGTGGGGTTTAAGGGGGTCAGAATTATATAGGTATGTTTTCGTGATGAACTTTTCCCACCCCCTGGGCTACTTTAGCAAACGATAAACTGATACATGTTTTCTTATTTGTCCCGCAAAATAAGTTTTGACATTTCGTGCAAATTGTCTCTAGCATAATTGAAAAAGCCTATTTCTTAAGGAGACTATTTGCACTAGATGTCAAAGCCTATTTTCAGAATAAAAGAAAAAAGAAAAATATTTCGAAATCTCGTCTGATGGAGCTTTAACCCAGGACACAGAGCGTTAAACATTCAACTTCCGGAAGGAAGCCGCTGGTTCTGTTTTATCTGGTTTATTGTTCAAATCGGCTCCATATTTCCCGCTGTACAAGTCTTTCAGATATGCTCGTTTAACCGGGTGTAAAATATGTTCTTGTATATTGCTCTCTGAAATTAAATACAGCATTGTATTACCTAAATGCATCACTCGGTGATTGAGAAAATAATAAAAACAACCATATTAAAAGTGCAATTATTACGTTTGTATAGCATAAAACATGGCAGAAATAACAATAAACATTAGTTGGTTTTGATACAGTGAAGCATTAAAAACAGACAAACATGCAGTGCATTTTTTTTTTGGTTTGTTTTGTTTTCGTTATTTTTTTGTTGTTGTTTTCTGTTTATGCGTTTTTGTTGTTGTTTTCTTGTTGCTTGTCTTCTTGTTGGTTTTCTTTATCGTGTCATAAAACGGAAGAGCTGATGAATCTGTAGTTTTTTTAATGTAATACGAGATCTTCAGTGTGCCAGATAACATGCATTACGAAAACATGCCTTCATAATTTTGACCCCCTTAAACACCACATTTACATATTAAAACTGGCGTTTACAGGGGTATGCATTATTGGTCATTTCTGCTCAAAACATAGAGGCGGTTCTAACGAGTACCCACAATCTATGTTTTGAGCAGAAGTATAAAAAATATCAGAATTTTTTATCTGAAAATTTTCCTTTTTTGATTGTAAAATTTTCAATATATTTGAATAGGCATTTTTTCGTAATGTATCATTTATATTATAAATAAGTAACAAATATTTCTCCACTATCAGAAACCTACCTATCATGGGCGATCTTTCCAGATAAGGCGCATTCTTTAAAATGAAAACACACTGATATTTTCTTATTTCTCCGCGAAATCATATGTTCAATATAAAGCGTTTCTAATGAGTACAAAAATCATGCGTTTTCCTGATGAAATAAAACAATTATCATGTGGATACCCCGTCTTATCCAGAGCTATGCGATCTTTCGAAAGAAGAGAGAGAGAGAGAGAGAGAGAGAGAGAGAGAGAGAGAGAGAGAGACAAAACAGTTGTGTTGCAGTGTAAAACAGATTTCGACTGACTGAAATATCATTTTCATTATACGGTGTAATCATTATGACTAGTTTTGATGTCATATAAAAGCAGTAAAATTGTAATATTATAGATTTATGTCTATGAAAAGCAAACGTGCATATCAACTTTGATCGCTATAAGAGAACACGCTATGTCGGTTCAGGAGAAAAGGTTCAAAAAGAATTCCAAGATGGCAACCGTGGCGGCCATCTTAGATATTCAATCGGAACGATTTTAGCTATTTTTGCTCTACAAGTCATCTCAATACTTAGTATCATGTTTACAGTCAATTCCCCTTATGGTTCAGGAGAAGAAGTTTAAAATAGATTTTCAAGATAGCGGTTGTGGCGGCCATCTTGAATTTCTGATCGTAACTATTTTAGCTACTTATAATCTGCAAATCATCGCGATAGTTCGTTCCAAGTTTCCAGTCAATTAGCGTTTTGGTTCGAGAGAAGTTCAAAATACATTTCAAGATGACGGCCATGGCGGCCATGTTAGATTTCTTATCGAAACGGTTTTAGCTATGTTTTATCTACAAGTCACCTCGATACTTCCAATAAAGTTTTAAATCAATTGGCCTTTCGGTTGAGGAGAAGAATTTCGAAATAGATTTTCAAGAAGGCTTTCCGATCAGAGCGCTTTTTTCTATTTTTGATCTACATGTCACCTTGACGCTTCCAATAAAGTTTCGAGACAACTGGTCTTTCAGTTAAAGAGAAGAATTTTGAAATAGATTTTCAAGATGGCAGCCGTTGCGGCCATCATTACGAAAACACGCCTATTCAACATACATGTATTTGAAATTTTACAAATGAAAAAAAAAGCGAAAAATTTCGGATAAAAAATTCTGATGTTTTTCATATTTCTGCTCAAAACACAGATTGTGGGTACTGGTTAGAACCGCATCGGCGAGGCGATTCTAATGCGTACCCACAATCTATGTTTTTAAGCAAAATAAGCAAATGTACATAACCCTGTAAACCCCAGTTTTTCTGTATAAAAGTGGCGTTTAAGGGGGTCTAAATAATATAGGCGTATTTTCGTGATGATTGGATTTCAGATCAGAGCAATTTTAGCTATTATTGACCTACAAGTCACTCCGATACTTCCTGTAAAGTTTCGAGTGAACTGGCGTTGTAGTTCCAAATTCAGAATAAATTTTCAAAGTGGCGGCAGTGGCGGTCATTTTGGAAATCTAATTGGAACGATTTTATGCTTTTTTTTATCTACAAAACACCCCGATACTTCCTACCGCGTTTCAAGTCAACTGGCATTCAGTTCATGAGAAAAAGCTCAAAACAGATTTTCAAAATGATGGCCGTGGCGGCTATCTTTGATTTCTAATCGTGGCGGCTATCATTGATTTCTAATCGAACTGTTTTTCACTTTGTTTAATCTACAAGTCGCCCTGATACTTCCTACCAAATTTCGAGTCAAATGGCCTAAAATACGGGTAGGTTGTAGACATGTACCCATAATCCGTTCTCTCAACTTGATTTGCTTATTTAAAGGAGCTCAAAATAACCAGTGCATATTAAACTTGTTCAACATTATATTTGGACTATCACTGTATTGCAATGACCATTTCTTGTAATATTTATTGACATTCTGTATTGTCATTGGTTTGAGATTAGTCTGGAGTACCCCCTAACAATTCAGCATTTTATAACAAAAGTTCGTTTTTTTTTTTCATGCATACATTTGTGAGTAATGAATTATTGTGTTCAAACTGTTCTTATCAAATCTATTTTTCATTTTCAATATGGCACCCTTTTTGTGTTATGTATTGGGATTATCCCAATGGAAGAAGCCAGGGGATATGAGAATGAACGGAAATATGAGAATTAGCCAGATAGATTTATATTCATAATACCTTATTTCTCCTCGAAAACATACTTAGCGGGTACTAATTAGAAGCGCTTAGGCGTTTCTAATGAGCAACCATAAAGAAGTTTTTTTTTTGTTTTTTTTGTAGAGAAGTAATGATCATTAATGATACTAAAATCGTTTTAGCTCTTGTACGAAACCTATCTGATAAGAAACATGAGTATATAAACATAAAGGAATAGTGACTTACCGATAATACTACTTATACTTCCGGCAGATGGTCCCGTATAATCGTCCGGGAGATATTCATCCGGCAATACTGACCAATCCATTAGGTCATATATCTGAACCATACTATGGTGTACTTTAATCTAAAAAAAAGAGGTAAAACCAATAATCTGCGTGCTAAAATCTATATCGGACCGCTATCTGCCCGACAGGATTCCTGTTGGGCGGATAAAGGTCCGATATAGACCATAAGCAGAATGCTAGTTTGAAAGCTATTAGTTAGGTATTATATTTTTCACTTAGAGAATAATCGTATCTGTTTAGCCATTCAAATATGATAGCTACGATTCAAAGTTTACCTCGCCCCTATCACCCCCACCCATCACACAAGCTATGTTGTGGTACTGGTCGTTCAAGGGACTTTAATACAGCTTCACATTTTATATTTCTATCATTGTTTTACAGCTGAAATCTTGCCTGTCTGCATTGTTTTATGTTGAGTGTTTTATTCTGCGCAGTGTTTCTTATTTTCTTTCTTATTTTTATTTTCTGACAATCTCATTTAGTTACCTGCGTGGCTGTCTGTATTGAGTCGTTTGTTATTTTATAGTGCCAAACTATATTTACAATTTATTAAAAATAAACGTATATACAAAATGCCGAACAGTTTATGTCGGTGCATTTCGTTGTCGTTTCAGAAATAAGGGTAAGAATTGAGTTTTCGCAAAGCTAGCACCTGAGAAAACGGCACTTATCACACAGGCAACCAGCAATGGCTCAAGCAAGCCTTCGCATAAGCGCAGTTTCGCCAGACCCTTTGCTAGTTGCATACAGATACCTTTAGGAAGCTTCAAGAAAATACATGCGCATTTGAAGAATCAAAAACCGGAAAACCATAACGTATTTTTAGTCATCTGCCGGCTCGTTTATGCTACAGCCTCTTTACTATTAAGCTGCTGATCTTCACACTGTGGTATTTCTGTCGCACGTCCTCTTCTTTGTTCATTCTTTGTACGGAGAATGGTTGATTGCGGTTTTCTTGAGTTCTAACTTTAGATCGCCATTGAGACCTTTACTTCCTTAACTCTTTCACTGCCACAGGTGATTATAATAGGCTTTTTCAAACGGCATAGATCCAGATGAGACGGCTCATAATGAGCCGTCTCATCTTGATCTACGCTGTTTGACATTCAGTCTTTCTTCTTTATGTAAAAACTTCTATCCAAGCGATAGTTTTTTTTTTTTTTTTTTTTTTTAAAAAAAACAGACGACAATTGTCGTCTGAAATTTGTGATTAGTTATGTTTTGCTATGATGTTTCACTGATCAACACATAAATGTAATTTGGAGCTGCACTAGATTTAAGATATTGCTAAACTAATTCAGAGATACGATAAAAAATCATTTCATTTTTGATCAAGTTCAAGAAGGAGAGACTAACTGAAATTTTACAGGCCGTCAGCTGCCGCATTTTTACAGGCCGTCAGCTGCCGCATTTTATGATTGTATTCATACCATATATCAATTTACAAAAAACTTTCCTGAATATTACAATGTCAATTTCTTTAGGAATATGGAGCCTTTGAACTACTGAAAGCTCCCCAACAGTTTTCTGCTGACCATTCTAAGGCGGTTTCTCTGGTGCAGTTCTTCCCTGCTTGTTTGTAGGTTATTGCATCTTTGCCGTGTTGTGTTCCTATTTTCTTTTTTTGTCGATGCCTCAGAAAGGCCCGACTTCATGACTGAAAGCCTTTCCTGGGTAACTCATTTATATTTTTGTTTTAATATTTCTTGTCATTCCATTAAGAAAACACGCCTGTTCAAGTTTATAGACAATTTCACCTCAAAAACTGAAAATTTTCAGATAAAAAACTCTGAATTTTTTTTCATATTTCTGCTCAAAGCATAGATTGTGGAAACTCGTTAGAACCGCCACGGCGAGGCGGTTCTAACGAGTACCACAATCTATGTTTTGGGCAGAAATAAGAAAAAATAATGTATACCCCTGTAAACACCCGTTTTACTATATAAAAGTGGGGTTTGAGGGGGTCAAAATTATATAGGTGTGTTTTCGAGATGCTTTTCTTTAACCCTTTCATTCCTGCAGACCAATACAGGTACTATTGTAAACAGTATAGATCCAGATGAGACGGCTCGTGAGTCATCAGGATCTACACTGTTTCCAAATCCTGTTATTGATTTGTGACTGAAACCCCTATTTATATATATATAAAAAAAAACAAAACAACAAAAAAACGGATGTGTCCAAATGCAGAAACGGAAGAGTCAATATCAGAAACTTTAGGGGTGAAAGGGGTAACCTGTGCCTTGGTGTTGTGACCTTTCTTCCGGGCATCTCAATGTATTCTTTTTCTGGTATTCAGTGTTGCAAAGCCTTAAGTGTAACTCTCGTTTAGGGACAATGTGTTCATTGTGGTTAAGTAACAAAGAAGAGTTGTGCTGAGACCGGCCGGAATGGGCATGTGCAATCTTATATGAGCCACGGCATGCGAAAAGATGTCTGTGGGCATATGCAGACAGCGAAGGCCCAGATCAACCTGTGCATCCGCGCAGTCTGATCAGGGCCTTCTCTGTCCGCTTACAGAATCATTTGACACTATAAAATGTATCAACGTTGAACAAATACCCGGATGAGACTTTGCACATTTGCAGAATGATGTTAATCCGCACATTTTGAGCATGCTCGAAGACAGGTTTTCCCTTGACGCGACCCATATATTACATTGCGCTGTACATGATGCGACTCGGTGAAACTGCTACTACTATTTTCAGTATTGTATGTATTTCATTTTTCAATGGTTCAGACAGGAGAAACTACCGATGTCAATAAATCATTTGCTCGAGCATATATTTACTAATATTTCTGTGAATCTTTTACATTTATTTATATGTTTATTTATTTATTTTATTTATTTATTTATTTATTTATTTATTTATAATGTTTAGTGAGGGCGACATGATTAGCTGATAAGCTGTTACACGTAATCATTACTGAAAAACAGCACTATGTCGTAAACAGAATCAATAAACGAGAGACAAGCGAAGTGAACTGCAAGAGATGTACCGCCTTGGTAAGTCAACAATAAAACGTGTTTGACTTGCAGTTCTTATATATATATATATATATATATATATATATATATATATATATATATATATATATATATATATATATATATATTTTTTTTTTTTTTTTTTTTTTTGGTTTTGGCTGTGATGTTTAACTAATTGAGTTAATGAGCCTCTACGCGAGCTGAACAATCATATTTGTATTTGTATACAACATTTGAGTTTGGGGTGAATATATAGTATAAATAAAATCGATATAAACTCCCAGTAATTGTTACTACTGTCTGTTCTGAGAAAGTGGTATATATAACTAATTTTAAACAAAACATGTGCCATTAACCCATTTATGCCGAATGGACTCTTCTACCTCACCTCTTTGGACAGGCCCACTTCCTATAAAAGGAGTGTAGTTAGTTTCCATTGTTGCCATATGTTTTAATGCAAACAGTACAAACCCTGATCAGACGCCGCATTCTACAGCGTCTGATCTAGTTCTAAGCTGTTGGCCAATGTACTTTTTTGGACGCCAGGCTAAATTGGGTTAAATGTCAGAGATCACTTACTCGTTTTTGTATCTTTTCAGATAAGAAAGGTTTAACCAGTGCCATTCCCGTATCGACCACTGGACCGGTATTAAGGAAATTCATACTTTCTACCCGAGCAGGGAATATCGTCTGAAAAACATACAATGATACTTTAGATTAAAGAAGAACCGATGCTCTTTCAAGGGAGACAAATGTCAAAGTTTGGTTTGCTCTTTTCTGAAAAGAAATCCACTCTAAAAGAAAGATTTATTTTCTTTTTAGAGTACTTCTTTTTTCAAAAAGTGGTTGGTGTACAGAAAAGCAATCAGGAAGTCAAAAACGTAGCCTCCCTTTACAAAAATCAAGGAAGATCCAGTCACCTAAAGCGTGACTAACAATAAAAATCTAAAGCATGAATCACAACAAAAATCTAAAGCATGAATTACAATAAAAATCTAAAAGTCAACTATAACATTTATAATAGTTTATGTGATCTTAACCCATTTATGCCGAGTGGACTATTCTACTTTAACTCTTTGGAAAAGTTAATTTCCAATAGAAAGGGTGTCTGGTTAATTTTTATTACAACCATATTTTATTAAAATCCCGTATTTGCTGCAAACAGTGTAGACCCTGATCTGACGCAACGTTCTGCGGCGTCTGATCAGGGTCTTCATTGTTTGCCAATGTCACTTTTATTGGACGCTAGGCTTTAATGGGTTAATTTCATATCCAAGGACGATGGAAATAAGAGCGCGTGCACGCGCGAAAGAGAGAGAGACAGAGACAGACAGACAGACAGAAATGCAGAGAAAAAGGGAGTGTTTGTATTCAACAAATTAAATATGAATGCACAGCCATTTTTTGGCATAACAGGCAATACGTATGAGCTGTTTTACAATTATCAGGTTATACATAGATGATATGAACCGAAACAACATATCTGATTAGTATCTACTCTAGAGATATCTACCAGCTTTAAAGTAATCTTATTTTCAAAATTGTCTGCAAACATTTAGCCTCATGTGTAAATTGTATACTTCGGGTCGACAACTCTCGAACTGGTTTTGTCTCCTTTCTGTAAAACGGATATCGGATGAATCACAATATTGTGTCCACATATGGCGTGAGAGGTCAAATTTGCGGAATTTTACAAATATATATATATATATATATATATATATATATATATATATATATATATATATATATATATAGTGGTTCTAGTCTTTCGATCTATCAGGGCTTATCCGAGAGAAACGAACACTACATGAGAGAAATAACAATCCAGAAATACTAGAAAAGACTGGTAAAGTTGCAAAAGTTTTATTTAAATCATGGCTAGGAACATGACCAAGTTGAAACAGGAAGTTTTTGTTTGAATCATAAAATTTGAATTTATACTACACGCAGTATTTCTTGTAAATGGTTTGAAACCTAAATTCAACAACCAGGGCCCAGTTGTTCAAAGCTAACGACATTGTTAGTTAACGATTCGTTAAAATTTACATTGAGTGATACGCAAATTTGTTGAAATGTTTTGCTGAAAAAAATGTGAGTGCAAAAGCTACTCACATTTTTTCAGCACAAATATCAGAATATTGTATATTGAATCCGCTAAAACAGTTAACGAAATGACCCTTAACAAGCTGTTAAGCTAACGACGCTTTGAACAACCGGGCCTAGGCTTTTACTCTTCTTTTCTTATTCTGGTCATCCGGGTTTGTTTGAATATTCAGACAACACTCTCGGGTCATTCCCACATACAGAAAGCAAATATTCGTCCACAGCCTTTTAATTATATATTTTAGGCAAAAATCTGTATATTTGTGTAGGTTACGGACACTACAAAATTGATGTAGATGTATAATATATAAAAGTCTTTAAATCATTTGGTTGTGGGTTCCTAAACCCATTAATCATGGATCAGAAGAAGATCAAGTTTATCAATATATTATCAAAAAAAAAGCGGTTTATATATATATAACGGATTGAATAAAAATAGGATTGATAAAGTAGATAAAGTATCTAAACCACGTGGATATTTATTTTAAAGCAAACTCATACTGGACATCGTCTCATAAACTGGTTATGGACACTACTTTCAGTGAGCATTATTATGGAATGGTGCATTTTCATATACGCAGTCTTGTTTCAGATGGTTAAAGGCAATTTTGAAATAAGTAAAGAAGAAGATCACTTAAAGAATATATCATTTAAAAAAAGAAAAAATAATTATGTCTAAAGAATATATTATTTAAAATAAATAATAATAATTACTAGGCTGTTTGGTTCTGGATGCGTAAAGCCGTATCAAAAGATTATCATGTTGATACATGATTTGCTTCAGGTTTAATAGAAGGACAGAATGGCTCAGACAGTGTTGAATAACAAAATGATCTATCTATAATACTTTATCCTTCATTCTGACTACCCGGTATCAAGTAACCCGGTACGAATATTTTTAAAGTTACTTTTTCAGTTTCGTTTGCTCCGAAATTTCCACTTAGGATTTGGTGGTCTTTGGTTTAAGCTCAGAGAAAGTAATTCATAAATGCAAACCTCTGCTTGCAAGACAGCTTTATTTTATTTGCTATTCATGTGGAAGAAAATCAAAAAAACATGACAAGTACATATTATCAAATTCACCCATCATCATTATGAGCGCTGTGGCTGGTTATAATGCAAACAATAATGCACTCAATTTTATGTATGTGGACTGCAATGAAAAGACTTCAACGTGCAATTATTTTCTATTAAATTCTTTTTAAACATAAGAATTATTAATCCTACACATAAAGTGAACAGAACTTAAGCAGAGTTATTAACGGTTTCTTCGAGAAAAGTGAAACAGAGTACACAACAAAAGTCAGCAACTTTTGTAGTGTCTGTAACAATTTTGAGACGACTATATGGGTTTTGTTCATTGATGAGACAGAACTGAAGCACTTTGATCTTACATTCTTTTTAGTATTTAAATAATTACAAAAAGCAAGCTTATGAATCATTTTATGTCAACGTTTACTTTAAATAATCCGAATAATGTCCATTACACATACAAAATATGCCATATATTGATGGCTTCTGAAATGGAAAGCATAAATAACTAAAAGCATAACTTAAAATCCTGAAAATGGCATATTTGCAGCTGTTTCCCAAAACTAGTGTTTTTTTTTCTAGCCTCGGACCTAATAATACCCGGATTGTCACTAACGGAACTGCCAAAATATGTTGCCTTGGCTTGAATTTAGCGCTATTTTACAGCACTATGGTCATTAAAACTGATTTTTGATAATAACTGAAGTTGTAATAAATCGTTTTTAGTAGGTTTGGTTGAAAAATATTCAGTCACAATTAATAAAATTCAAGTTATACCATCATGTTGGATGAATTTCTGATGATTTTCTGCTAAAAGTGCCGAAAATTACTAAAATGGGTACCTAGGTTTCTTGTTGATGTTTACAAAAAATATTTGATTTTCCTTAAATATAATGCTGCAATCTGAAAGGTAATATACTGAACTGTCTAGTGCTTTTTGGAAACAAATCTCAGATATGTGGAGAAATAAATGAAATACGAGCATTTAAACTTCATCATACAAAATTATGAAAACTCAGCCTCGACAACATATTTCCAATAAACACAATACCTGTACCAAAGTTACTAGTCCAGTATATATTGGGTCCAAATTCTAGCTCAGAAAGAGGCCTTTTCGTAACTACAACCATTCCACTAAATGCTTACAGGGAAAACATAGTGATTAACAGCTTTTGATTTTCAGCGAATGTTAGGCATTCTCAATGCACATCGTCCTTTATATTTGCAGTTTCATGTATTTGCAACTTGCTGAATTTTCCACTCATGGGTAACATAAATAAGATATTATTGAAGGCAAAAATAGTAAAGACATGATAAAGTAGAAGTAAGTAATAGTTGAGGTCATTGTACCAAAGCCGTAATCCAAACTCATAAATCCATAAACGAACGACGAATCTAATGACGAAGTAAGTTAGATGTTCTGCGACTAAAGAGAGTAAATATAGGTAAAAATAATACAAAGTCTTACGTCTGACTGTTTAGCGCTCCTCTTCAGTCGTTCTGCGCCGACCCATGTTAACATTTTCATAGTAACGCCACTAAAGTCTACCAATGAAATCATTCCGTTTACTTGTACTTCTTCAGAGAAGAAGACGAGAGAATGAATTAAGGGTGCAATAGCCCTAGCGTAGTCGTCTAAACTGTTATTGACAACGTCTGCACGACCTACAATTAAAAGTTAATTTAGGGGAATTAATACACTTCCAAACCGAGAGGTACCTCTGTAAAAATAGGTTTTGTCTCCCTTCTGAAAAGCCAGGAAAAGTTTGGGAGCAAATTTCCTCCTTTTAGAGTATACTTCTTTTCAGAAGAAACATTTATGCACAGAAATATAGAAGTCACAAACGTTCACTCCTGTGAAAAAGTAACATAAAATCTATCAAGTGAATTAAGTCCCCTTATCCAAAAGAACTACAGTTAAATAAAACCAATACATCTGAAACCGAAGCAGCGCTTCTAGAATTTTTTTTTTCAATATAAAATGACATAATTACTAAAATTTGTGACAAATCGAACGACTTTGTTTTTTATTTCATGGATGGCGATATCCCTCGGGCTGAATCCTATAGGTATATATTTTTCATTAAATTTGTTTTGTAAGAACGTCTTGTCAAGTCAAGTGACTTTAATAATCAAAGTACAGGTTTAACTGCCAAATTTCTTAACTATTGCCATGCTGAGTCAATTAAATTGCCACACACACTTCACATTTTTAGCCAGTTAGATTACTTGATCCAGGTTGTTGATACAAATTCACCTACTTAATGACAAACAGTGCAGAATCAGATTAGAATCCAACTGATATGGATCTACCTTGTTTGTAAAGGCAGGGTATATCCATGACCAGCAGGACAAGGGTCAAGCAAAGGTACCATTTTCATAAATAACGTAAAATATTTTTATCGTCCTCTTTCTGAATTAATGTCCAAATATAGTTTGCATTCAATAGAGACTTGGTCTTTAAATTCAGAAAGATTGTTGGCAAAACTGATTTTACGGAATAGTTTAAAAAGATTGACACTCGCTATAAAAATGTTACAATATTGATATTCTATGGTAAACTGCGTACATGGTTGTTAACCCACTAATGGTTAATGAGTTTGCTTCCGTATTTAATTGCATGACGGCAGGGCGGTCCTCAGACTAAATGGTGACTCCCTCCTAAATCGGTTTCATATAGTTAGCGCCATATTATCAATGTCTGTGGTAGAGTACATCATGGCCTGTTTGTTGATTTCTTGTGGTCTTACTTCAAATCGCCGCTGAGCCCTTTGTGTCCGGTTTCATCAGGGTTTTTAATTATATTTGGATCACTGCGATGTTTCACTGATGCCGTATAGACCCCAAGTAGTTTTTTCTACTAACAGTTCCAAATCGATCCCTCTTTTGTGGTTCGTCTTGGTTTCTGCGTCTTTGGTTTCATATGTGGTGTCTGTTTTGTCATTGTTTGTTCCTCGTCTCTCTTTCTGTTGGTTCCCCGGGAAGGCTGTTTTTCGTGATTGTGGCAATACGTGAGTATCCTCACTTATATTTTTTTCAGGGGGGAGGGGGTGGTGTGGGGGCCGGGGATGGGGCAGAGATGGGCAAAGTAATGTACACCCCCTTAAACCCCAGTTTTACTATATGAAGGTGGGATTTGGGGGAGTCTAAATTATTATACAGGAATGTTTTTTTTTTTTTTTTTTTTTTTTTTTTTTTGATAAGCTATGTTATATAGAGGCTTATTTGTAACATATATGTATAAGTCCTATTCTTGCTAGACTTAATATTAATTTCTTGCATTGCCTGTCATTTGGATTTTTTTGCCTTGATTATGTATAGTTTCTTCCTCATTATAGATATGCTTCTCTGTATGTGCTTCTATGTAGGCCGGAAATTCGAAATAAAATAAAATTCTTGTACCTTGTATATATATTTGTTTTATAATTAAGCAACGGCAACAATGAAATGGTACAGAAAATGTTCAGCTTCGCCAGAATCACAGAACATAGCCTACCAATGACATCAAGAGGAGTAGTAAACAAATTTCCTTTTCCCCAGCGCTGTTATTACAATACCAGATAGGTCCCATAAAACACATCAATAAGACATTATGTAAGACAAAAACATGGAAAAGACTCAAATCCATTGAGCAGCGCATCACGAAAACATACCTATTTAATCCCGCCCCCCCCCCCACGCCCCCCCAAAACCCTTAAATCCCATTTTTATATAGTAAAACTGGGGTTTGCAGGGGTATACATTATTTTTCTTATTTCTGCTCAAAAACATAGATTATTGGTACTCTTTAGAACCGCCGAGGCGGTTCTAACCAGTATCCACAATCTATGTTTTGAGCAGAAATAGGAAAAATATGAGAATTTTTACCTGAAAATTTTCATATTTTGGTGGTAAAAGTTTCAGTATATTTGAATAGGCTTAGTGCTTTTCGTACGTTTGTTCGGTTTGTGCTTGTTTAGATTTGTCGGTTTCCTCTTCCACTTGGGGTCTGGGAAGGGCTGCGGTTTGTGATTGTGGCATTTTCTGGACTTTTCTCTTACCTTTTTTGTTTTCGTAATGGAAAAGCTCCTCAACAACACTAGAGTCACCATCTAAGAACGGATAGCAGTAAAGACTATCGCGGTGTTTAAGAGCCCACTAGACATTAGAACCACCGTCGTAACGCTAAGTTAGTAGTAAAGACTCCCAGGGATTGTCTCAAATCTAAATCCATAAATGTTTCGGTATCAGAAGATATGGTTTTATTTAAGTAGTTGTGGTCATGGTACCCAAGCCATAAATCAATTTCGTAAATCCGTAAAAAAAATGACGAATCAGAATGTCCAGACCAACAGACATGGACCCCAGAATAAACGGTGTAATCAGGCGTCCGCGGATAGTAAGCATTACTTGGTAAGCAAGCTTCGCCCACCATGCCCATAGGCCTGAACGAAGGAACTGTAGGTAGAAGCGTATGTCCGGGATTTTGGAAGCCTATTTATGGCTCGTCTATGGCAAAAACATCAGAAACAATTCTGGAAACTGCCACATTGTAGGGATTGACCAGATTATGATGTCTCCCATAGAACTTCTTAAGTGTTGCTACCAGTTTGGTTTTTTGATACCCCTGGCTCAACAACTTTGTAGTGAGCACTTTCCCACGCTCCATGAAGTCCTGATAATTTGAACAGGTTCTGGCATAACGGATTAAATGTGAAACGTAAACGCCGTATGCTGGTGCAGAAGGGATATTACTGCTCAGGAATGGAAAGTTAACAATGAGAAAATTAAAGTCATCCCATTTGTCGTAAAGCCTAGTAGTAAGCGTTCCATTGTCAATGTAGAGATAACAATCCAAGTATGAGGATGAGGCTGCAGTCTCCGTTGTTTCCTTTATTTCAAGTTCACGTGGATAGATGAATTCTAAATACTCTGCAAATTTTGTGTTTTTCACAGACAATACATCATCTATATATCTGTAGGTGAAATTGAATTGTTGTGCGAGGTGTTTCTTGCCTGCTTGGAGGAGACTTTGTACAAACTGCGCCTCATACGAGTATAAAAACAAGTCGGCAAGTAACGGCGCACAGTTAGTACCCATCGGTATGCCGATTGTTTGCTGAAATATCCATCCGCCGAACTCCACAAAAAATATTGTCGATTAGACATTCCAGCATCTTTATGACATGTGCATCTGAGTATTTTTGTGGCGCATCAGAGTGATCCCGAACGAAGAATGTGTCTTTGTAGCCAATGACAACATACTGAAATCGACGGTTACCATTCTTGTGGAAGAAACACTGTTTGATAATTTCCTTTAATTTAGATTTCAATTTATCATGAGGAATAGTAGTGTAAAGAGTAGAGAAATCGAAAGATTTTATACTGTTGACGGAATGAAGAGATTATGCCTTTAGTTTTTCTAAAAGCTCTTTGGAGTTTTTCAGGATCCACATCTGATTAACACCACTTCTGGCATATGCAGTGTCATAACACTTCTGAAGGCCTTCTTTAACTGCGGTTAGGATTCGTGTTAGAATCTGAGAAAGAGGCTTGGTTGAGCACTTAGCTGAACCCGCAATATATCTCTGCTTGTACGGATTCTTGTGAAGTTAAGGAATCCAGTACAGTTTGGGAAGGTCAATATCTTCCTCTGGGAGGGAAATTCCAAATGTCAGCATCACCGAATAGTGGTTTTGTAGAATTTCTTCCTTGGACATAGCAATAAGATTGTATGTAGGGTTTCCGGTCATGGTACTCATACCAAGCTTTTCCATTAAGCAGTTTATATAGTGTGTTTTGCAAACAAACACAACGTTGTTAAATGCCTTGTCGGCTGGAACAAAGACAAACTTCTGGGAAGGGTTGCGGTTTGTGATTGTGGCACTCCCTGGACTTTTCTCTTACCTTTTTTTTTCTCATGGATTTCAGCTAACTCAGCAGCAACATCTGGATCATAAAACACCGATTCATGTCGGCGTGACATGGTTCTGCTGAGTACTGAGACACGTCTGTTTACCAAAGACATTACCGATTTAACCCATTCAGACAGGGTGTCAACCTCCACGTCCTCTTTCTTGGTCTAGTGTTGTGCATACTCTTCAACAGAATCCAAAATTAATTTGGAATTCTGTTTCCAAGTAAAAGACCTGGGTTTCCTATATTTAGGGCCTTTAGAAAGAATGTTCCTGAATTTGCTAATCATGACTATATTGAGGTCACCTGTTATGATGTAACCGGCTGGATTATAGCAGAACTCCGATGCTTTAAAGGAATACGCTGAGGGATTTCGAGTAATGTTCTCAGTATTTAGCCCTTGCAGCACGTTTTTGTAATTGAAAATTTTAGGTGCAATGGGAGACAAATAACTGTAGGAAATGATAGGTGGGTTCTGGTTTTTGAAGTAAACTGGTATGGTTGAAGTCACTTTCTTATAGTTCAGGATATTGCTAATGTTAACGGCGTCAAGATCCTTGTTTCTGAAGTCAAGTTTCAGAAAATCACGAGTGGGAGTGTCTTCTGGAGGAACTGTTTGAACAGGCTTGTACAACATAAACTTAGCAACATCCAAAATGATAGCAACCAGCTTATTCAGGAGAATTTTAAACATATGTTTTGTATCCACCACTTCCTTCTGCAAAGAGCGAAGTTTAGTTACCGGCAGCTTGGTACGAATATGATGAAGTCCTAATGGCTGCTGTACATATGGAAAGAGAGTGTCAAATGCGACATCAGCATGAAAATTAGGACGATTGTAGTGCTGATGTACATGACTTCTCTTACGTCTTTGAGAGCTGCCAAAGAGCCTCATCACACTGACCGAACTGCATCTTGGGCTGGTAAGATTCCCTACAGAATCTATTTTGTCATTGCAACCATATGGTGCTGCAGTGCCTAATTCTCTGATCCAGAATTCCTCACTCTGTCTACGAAGTGGCGTGCACAGACTGGGATTTTTAGTAGGGTAGTATATATTTTTTCTAGTATTCTTACTTTGAAGGACAAAATAGAATGATCTGGTAGATTGAAATGTTGATAAAGCAATTGATTGCTCCCAATTTTTATAGAAATAATCTCCATTACAATTGATTACACATGATTAACTTTGATTTTGATTTGTCAGTTCTGTTTCTAGATGTCGATGCACCTCATGTCATGTCTTATGGTGTGTATAGTTCTCAACTTATGTTTTGCTAGAGCATCTACCTTGTAACTGTATCGTTAATTGTACAAATGGCGTTCCCCATCACGAAAACGTGCCTATATAATTTTGACCCCTTAAACCCCACTTTTATATAGTAAAACTGGGGTTTACAGGGGTATACATTATTTTTCTTATTTCTGCTCAAAACATAGATTGTAGTACTCGTTAGAACCGCCTCAGCGAGGCGGTTCTAACGAGTACCCACAATCTATGTTTTGAGCAGAAATAAGAAAAATATCAGAGTTTTTTATCTGAAAATTTTCAGGGTTTTTTTAAGTGAATTTTTTTTATATATTTGAATAGGCATGTTTTCGTAATGTCATTTTGCAAGAGCATCTACCTTGTAACTGTATCGTTAATTGTACAAATGGCGTCCCCTGAAAGGCTGCGCTTCGTGACTGTAATTATATTTTGCACTTAACTCATACTCTCCCACATAATATTACTATCTTTACTGCAAAGCGAAAGAGCAGTTATTACAAACTTATAAAATCTTTATGCCCCCAACTTTGAAAAATTGGGGAGCATATTGCTTCTGGCTTGTTCGTTCGTTCATTCGTCACGCATTCTTATGTATAGCATAACTTAAGAACCATGTTTGCTGATGTTTTGAAATTTCATATATTGATTTCTCAGGGAAAAAAAATAGGTGACCTGTATTGTTTTCTTATCCGAATTACCTCCGATTTTAGAGTTATTTCCCTTTAAATAAAATAACATTGAAATCTCGTTAGCAAGGTATCACAAAATGTATTTTAGCTAGAGCCTTGATATTTGATATACTGATTAGAACTGAAAAGGAGATCACCTGATTCAATTTTCAATCAATTAAATGGAATGTTGTTTGAGTTATGGCCCTTTGCATTTTCTGTCCATTTAATGTTGTTGCTTTATTGTGCATAGCACTTGTTTAGAATCATGTATGCTAATCTTTTGAAATTTCATATATATATTCCTCATGGAAAATATTAGGTGACCCGTTTATTTTTCTTATCAGAATTATATCCCATTTATGAGTTATTTCCTTTTCATAGAATAATATTGAAATCTCGTTAGCAAGATATCTCAGAAAGATTTAAGCTAGAGCCTTGATATTTGGTATACTGATTGGGACTGAGGAGGAGATCACCTGGTTAATTTTTCAACCAATTTATAAAATGTTTTTTTGAATTATGCCCCTTTGAATTTTCTGGCCATTTAATGTTGTTGCTTTTTTGCGCAAATCATAACTTAAGAAACAAATATACTAATGTTTTGAAATTTCATATGTGAATTCCTTATGAAAAAGGTAATAAGGAAGCTGGAGGGGCTTATTGCTTCTGGACACGAGTAATGTCCCTTTAAAATTTTGGGCATTTTCCCTTGTCAGCAAAATACCTCAAAATCTGTCGGAGCTAAAGCCTCATAACTTGATGAATAAAATGATAGTGATGAGAAGATGTCCTGATTAAATTTTGACATAAATTCTGAAAATCAGGAGTTATAGTCCTTTCTAGATCAGGCCGTTTTTACCTTGTATTATCTTTGGAGGCAAGCATATGGAAGGGGGAATAGTGTTTTACAAACACAATTTCTAGTGCTCCTAGGGCGGAGATCAAACCTACACTCTACCGAATACAAAGCGGAGGCCCTGCGTACTGATCTAATGGGGGATGAGACTGGATGTATTCGCCCAGGTCTTAATTACAAATATGTGTTGGGTCTGCGTATGGGTTCTCCACCTCATCAATGGAATATCACAGTAAAACACAACAGTAACCATTACGAAAACCTACCTATTAAAATTTTACCACGAAAAAATTAAAACTTTCAGATAAAAAATTCTGATATTTTTCACATTTCTGCTCAAAACATAGTTTGTGGGTACTTGTTAGAACCGCCTCGGCGAGGCGATTCTAACGAGTACCCACAATCTATGTTTTAAGCAGAAATAAGAAAAATAATGTATACTCCTGTAAACCCCAGTTTTACTATATAAAAGTGGGGTTTAAGGGGGTCAAAATTACATACGCATGTTTTCGTGATGGAAACAGTTAATCTGAAGGCAAAATATACAGAGATGTTACTTTTATCTGAACGTTTTGAATAGTAAAATGGTAATGCCGTCAAAACTCACCCAATCGTGCTAAAAGGATACGCCTGCCTTGTTTGTCGGTTCCAGGTAGCACCACATATATCCCCCTGAAAGTTGAGCAATAATAGTAAGTATGCTTAGAGCTGAAAGAATAAGTGGACCACACGACTAGCCAACAACACTTTAGTGGCTGCAAGCGTGAATGTTATGGCGAAAAGTCGACATAAGCCGGCACACAAAAAAGGGACTTTATGGTTTTCCGGTTTTAGGATTTTCAAGTGCGCGTGCGCAGTCCCTCATTTGGGCTACAAATACGCGTTTTGCCCCAAGCTTCCTTAATGTCCCTACTACATGTCTGCGAATAGCAAGTCTGTGGCGAGATTACGCGTATCCTATGAGAAAAGTGTTATTTTCTTATATTTTGACTTATAGATAAGCGGGACACAGCATTTACTACCAAACTGCATTTGCATCCAGCGTTGATTCAGATTAGCCTGCATACCCGTGCAATCTGCTCAGAGTCTTTGCTGTCCACCATATTCTTAGCCATCCATAAAGTGCACTGTGAAGACTCTGATCAGACTGTGCGAATGCGCTTCATTACGAAAATACGCCTATTCAAATGTATACAAAATTTCATCTAAAAAAAAACTGAAAAAATTCAGATAAAAACCTCTGATATTTTTCATATTTCTGCTCAAAATATAGATCGTGGGTACCCGTTAGAACCGCCTTGCCGAGGCGGTTCTAACGAGTACCCACAATCTATGTTTTTGAGCAGAAATAAGAAAAATAATGTATACCCCTGTGAACCCCAGTTTTACTATATAAAAGCGTGGTTTAATGGGGTCAAAATTATATAAGCGTGTTTTCGTGATGGTTATTCTCCGGCTCATATGAAACTTTCAAATGACATTCTCATGATAAGCAATATACTTGTTACAAGTGGCATATAAGAAGAGGGCTAACAAATCTCTCAATAACAAAAGAGACCAGCTAGTTAGTGAGAATACCTTCTGAAACCTGTTCATTGGTTTTTAAGATAACAGTAAAATGCTATGAAAGTAGCTATCTGCAATGATTTGTTTTCTGAAGAAACAGTAATCTGTCATTCATGGCTGTTATATACATTTGGGCCCCTATCTGTTAGCAAAAGGTACTTATTGCCCTTTTTCAATACATGTCATGCTTTGATCAGCCTATTTATGCAGATTGATACATGTAATTCAGTTTGATGAATTTTATGTCTCTGCTTGGAGAAAGTAATATCACCTTGAATGAATCACAATACTTTTGATGGTCACAGTTTGGTCATACATGGCAGAAAAGTCCCCTTTCACACAAACTAACATTTTTTCACTAGCATCACCTTTGTGCATCTGGCAATAATCATGGGCATAACAGAATAACATTAATTGTTTATTTAAGATTAGAATGCTGCTTGCTGGCAGACAAAAGTTTAACCAATCAGAACAGGGGCATCACTAACCATCTAAGACTTTACTTCATAGCCCTCTTCTTATATGCCACTTAACTTGTTAGCATTGCTTGAAAATTATTATCGTATTCAGTTCATTATACAGTTGAACCTCGTTATCTCGAACTCGCTTATTTCGAATTACCGCTTATCTCGAAGTGAAAATCTAATCCCTGTTCTAACGTGAAACTATGACAACAGGTAACGAAATAATGTGGAAAAGATGAGAAATGCTCCTAAGGAGCAATTTCTCCCTTTTTTCGCATTATTTTATATATATATTTCTAACTTCAGATTACATATTCATTTGTTAAATGTGGTTGTTCAATTCATTGCTTTCCTCACCCTCTCAACTCTGATATGTTGAGGTACGGATATATCGAAGTGTTTCGGTGAGTCCCTTGGAATTCGAGATAACTAGAGTCGACTGTATTTTACAAATAAAGTAACCCAGGAGAGGCTACAGTCATGTAACACAAACGTCCTAAAGTAGTGAAAAAAAGTGATATCACGAAAACACGCCTATATAATTGTGACCCACTTATACCAAACTTTTATATACAGTCGACTCTCGTTATCTCGAATACCAAGTGACTCTCTGAAATGATTCGAGATATCCGTATTCTGACAAATCAGAATTGCAGTAAGAAAAATAAACTGAACAACCACATTTAACAAATGTATATGTAATTGGACTCTTGAAACTCGAGATATATTGAAAATATTGTGGAAATAAGGAGCAATTTCTCCTCTTTTCCACAATATTTTGTTACCTGTTATTAGATTTTCATCTTTAGGCAGGGACCAGATTTTCACTTCGAGATAAGCGGTTATCCGAGATATGCGAGGTCGAGATAACAGAGTCAACTGTAAAACTGAGTTTTACAAGGGTTTGATATTAGTTTTCTAAATTTGCCAGAATTTTTTATCTGAAATGTTTTCCTGTTTTGGTTGTAAAATTTGCAATATATTTGAATAGGTGTGTTTTTTGTACTGTTAGGAATAATCTATGAAAATACTCAACAGCACAGCGGCAATACTCGATATACTTACAAAGAGGAACTCTCACAGATGAACCCATATTCAACGGTCACCAGAAACAACTACTGGAGGGTTCAATTAAGTTTTCACAGACTTTACAGATTTGTTACAGCATGACAACCTCACACAGAATCAGACGCAGCTCAAAATTACAAATGTGTTTGGATAGCGTTGGTTTCTCTACCTCATCAGTGAAACATTACAAACATTACAATAAAATTTAAATGATTACAAGACGGCAATCAAACCAAGTAGACGGCTCAATGGCGATCTGAAACAAGAGCAAGAGCAAGCCACAGGACCCGACCACAAAGAACAGCTGTAATGAGCTATCCTTCCGAAACCGATTGAGGATGCAATATGCTTTTTTTTTTATTTTTTTTTATTAAAATACTTTTTTTATCTTAGTAACCGTTTTTATACAGAACAAAACACACACACACACACACACACACACACACACACACACACACACACAGAGAGAGAGAGAGAGAGAGAGAGAGAGAGAGAGAGAGAGAGAGAATTGGTCAGCAATGTTTTTCAATTGCCCTTTTTGGGCTTACGTCCTGTTCGTCTCTCTGCACATCGCGTCCTTTCTGCAAAAGGTGTCTACTCTCAAAAGAAACAGTTTGTTTCAAAGGGAAATGCATTGTTTCTTTTAAGAGTAGATCCTTTTTCCAGATGAGCGGTCAGAACAATTTTAAAAAAAGTTGCTTCCCTTCAAAATGTTCCCGTTTCCATAAAATTGAGCCTGGAATGCCCGCTTACAATATCTCCAATACTGTATTGAAGAACAGAGAATGCTTAGGTCAGCCTATGGCTTCGCGTACCTTTATAAGTGCCTAAGCTAAAATATGGCATACGAGAAATCTAAACATATTCAAGAGAGACAACACTGTCAATAAAGTTTTTCCCCTTCTTGAAAGGAATAATTTGCAAGAGGACCTAAAGCGCAGGAAAGAAAACAGTCACACACACGCACGCGCGCGCACGCACGCACGCACGCACGCACACACACACACACACACACACACATGTACTTGTATTTACCTGCTACCCCCTGTTGGTAACTTGCACGTATGTTATATTTAACCTTTACCATTCTTTTGGCAAAATCAACAGAGGACAACTTGATGACGTGTTTCTTATTTCTCCTGGAAAACCTGATTTGACATTTCGCAAGGTTTGCCTGCAATGTACTATATTCTAGTTTCCCGTAAAAAATAAGAAAATAAAATTCAAAATATCGTCTGCTGAAAATTTTACCAGAGTGCTAAGCCTTAAAACCCACCTGCGTACACTTACTGTCTGCAAAGTTCCAAGTATTTTGGGTCACCCGGATCATGACCTCTTATAAAATTGTAGAGTCCTGTTTCAGTGATAGATATAAGGAAGTTGGTAAGTCTCTCTCTGGTCATCAGCTGACTGAACTTTCCCCAACGTAGAAACGCAAGGAAGAAATTGGTATCTGTGCAATACAAAACTATATTAGATTTTTTTTCTTTTTTACTTAATATTAATGTCTGTTTTCAAAGCTAAAGAATTCCCCTGGCTGTCATTTGGTTAGAGAAAACCACAAACAAATAAAACCACGGCTGCTTATCTCCTCACGTGCAACACTGTGTTGTAAAAGGAAGATCGTAAGGTGCTCTTTCGGAGGCCGTTATGGAGAGTCAGTTTAGGTTGCGTTGAAGGTGGGTGTCCGTTGAAGTAAGGCTGGCATTTTGGCACGATTGCCGGTGTCCGAAATCCGGCGATGTAATTCAACCTCTTATTTAGTCTTCCATATAATAAGATCGGAATTGTAGTCCTTTAAGCGAATACGGAACAAAAATAATTTTTCACCCGATGCAAGGGTGGTCACATTATGCCGTTTTGATGTGAGACAGGCATGTCCAGATCTTGGAGAGAAGAGATTACGAATCTCTGGACAGGCATGTCCAGATCTTGGAGAGAAGAGATTACGAATCTCTGGTTAAATACATCACCGATTCAGTGAAGGTTTAGCATGTTTCTGTGTAGTTCAAAAGAAAATTATCGCAGGTTTTTGTCCATTGCACAAAAGCTAAGCATTTTATTTACGGGCGGTACATAAGTAGAGCGGTGGCGAGTAAAGGGACAGGTGGTGATTGAGAAGACCATGTTTTTTGTATTTTTTTTTTTCAACATCGTATTTGATACTATCAGTCGCGTTTTATCATTACGAAAACACGCCTATTCAAATATATTGAAAATTTTACAACCAAAAAAGGAAAATCTTCAGATAAAAAATTCTGATATTTTTCATATTACTGCTCAAAACATAGATTGTGGGTACTCGTTAGAACCGCCTCACCCACAATCTATGTTTTTTAGCAAAATAAGAAAAATAATGTATACCCCTGTAAACCCCAGTTTTACTATATAGAAGTGGGGTTTAAGGGGGTCAAAATTATATAGGCGTGTTTTCGTGATGTCTGATCCAGTTATGCCAAATGTGTTCCTGAAGCCTATGTTTTCAATACTAGTGCCATTATTACCATTTTTGCTTGCATAACGAAAATACGCCTATGCAAATATATAGAAAATTTCATGTCCAAAAATTGAAAACTTTCAGATAAAAAAATCCGATATTTTTCTTATTTCTGCTCAAAACATAGATTGTGGTACTCGTTAGAACCGCCTCGCCGAGGCGGTTCTAACGAGTACCCACAATCTATATTTTGAGCAGAAACAAAAAAAATAATGTATACCCCTGTAAACCCCAGTTTTACTATATAAAAGTGGGGTTTAAGGGGGTAAAAATTATATAGGTATGTTTTCGTGATGGTCTTCGTAATCACCGTCTATCGCTCTTCTTACGTAAATATATGCAACCGTGAAAACGTGTCAAATCATTTACAACGAAAACGTACAATTAAATTGGCCGTGTCAAGCGAAACAGTGCGTCCGAAGATTCGCAAAATGCCGAGATTCAGATCACCTTGTGCATGCGCAAAGTAGCATCCGGGCCTTCGCTCTCTATTCGTACATTTTGTAGTATCCTCACAGTTGTTACCGGAAAGTGAATGCTCTGATCAGACTACGTGGACGCGCAAGCTGATCTGGGCCATCGTTGTCTGCCTATGCCTAAAGACACGTTTAGTATGACGCGGTCCAAGTTATAGCTGGCTGCAATTGCACAAAAGAAAAAGGACTTGTATATGAGCCGAAACGTGCGAAAACGTAGCTTCTGACATGTGCGTCCAACGAAAACAAAAACCTACGCATCCACGCAGTCAGGGATGCTTAGTTTTCCGACCGAAAAAAAAATGCTTCTTTGGCCATCCAACATGCGCCTAGTGTAGATCCTGTTCAGACTGTGTTGCTACGTAGACTGATCTGAAGATCTTGGTCAGATTACGATAATACGCAGGCTGATCTGCAACTTGGTCGGGTATACATGTCCGAAGGTACGCTTTCTGAGGTTGCGGCTCGTTCAATGCTTATATACTTGTGTAAACATTAAATATAGAAATACCCACGAAAAGCCACACTCATGGAACACTGCCCTCCCAAGGCCCCGGATAAGAGCATAACCCTTTCATCCCTTCAGACCAGAACAGATACCTCTACAAACACTGTAGATCCAGATGAGACAGCTCGTAATGAGCCGTCTCTTCAATTCACCGCCTTGTTTAGTGAAATAAGGAATCGGGATGGCGGGGGAGAGATGGGGATGGGGGAGCATGGGGGAATTATGGGACGGAGAGTTGTAGATACTACAATAAAGTTCATGTGATATTTAACTGGAGACATTGTACATGTTGGTCCGCAAATAACTTTGAAGTGGGTTGATCCTTTCACCGATGAGTTTCTGAGTTCCGTCTTAGAATTTGGTTCTGTCTGGCATTAGAAATAGGGATGTTAGTCCTCAACCAGGACCTGAATAGCAAACAGTATAGATCCAGATGAGACGGCTCATTTTGAGCCGTCTCATCTGGGTCTACACTGTTTTCAAAAGAAACGTTCTCGATCTCCAGGGTTGAGTTAAAAGACGTAAAATGTGAAATTTGTTTTGGCGCATACTTTGTAAAATATTGTACATTGTAACTGCGTGCTGCGCCATTCTGACGTCGCTACGCAGTTGAAAATTATGCCGGATGCCATAACCGAGGAAGAGGTTTGAAGGAGTATAAAATTAGTTATTGGTGGCTGGTAATGGTAGTGTTAGATTCGTTTTAAACATATGAGCATACACGAAACAATGAACTTAATAGTTTTCCGGGTTTCGGTTCTTCTAATGCACATGCGCAGTCCACTATTGGAGCTACATACATGCATTTTTTTCTTAAGTTTCTTTAACGTCCCTACCACATCTGCGATTAGAACAAACTTTGGTAAACTACGTTTATGCGCAGGCTTGCCTGTGCCTTTCCCAGTAAGCATTCTTTAAAAATCTATAGCGGGCCGTTATCGGCCCGTCAGCTACCCTGACGGGCCGATAACGGCCCGCTATAGATTTATAAAGAATGCTACCTGGGTTGCTGTTAGCCAGTGAGATTACCTTTTTCCATGTGCTTGCTCATATTTCGTTGAATACATGTGCTTGTCTAACAGGAAACGTTTACAAATATCCATTTCGTCGCCCGTCCATGATTGTTTGAATCACCCCTTGTATTTTAGACAAGTGCCACGATGAATCGGTATAAAAATGGAATCAAATACTAGTGTAATCCGGTGTAACGAAGTTCAGTAAATCCCATTGAATAACGATCCCCGGCCATTAGTCTTTAAAGAAAACTGACCCGTTCAGTCATAATATTATGACCCCCATGCGAAGTAAAATGACCCCTCGTGAAGAATTGTGACTCCATAGAATAACGATCACGATAACGTTTTCTAAATAAAAAAATAGCATATAATATTATATTATTATTATCAACTTACTATACGTAGTTAAATGAAGATTCGCAAAGAAAAAAAAAATAACAACGCCCCCGCCGCCAACCACCTCATTTCCTGTTTCCTACTAACCCCCACCCCCAAAAAGTCACTCCGAAGTAAATGATTCATATTATTTCTTTAATTTCAGCTTATTGAAATATTCAACAAAGATGGAAAGCGGATCGGCTGGATTTTGTGAATAAACAGCTCTGATGGCATCAACTTCTTGTAAATCTAGGGTGCATCATTATGGCTGTATAATTGTTGTAAGACTTATTCGCTCTTTACTTTGTTAGTTGGGCATACAGACACGTCTTTGAACAAGGGGAATCTTGAAAAACTTGGAAACCTGGGCGATGCATTAAAGTTATTCTGAATGTTTGATATACATTGATTTGTTTTCAACTGATTTTGCACTATGGAAAACAATAAAAATCTATCTTGTAACTTGATGTCAAGTTTCTAGAATACATCGTCTTGTATGATAATTTTCATTTCGCAGATAATATATATGCAGTGAAAAAGCTACTCTTATTTTGAAGACTTATCTATATGCAGTGAAACTAAGTGAAACAATGCAAGAGTATCCTGTGTCTGAGACAGGTCTGTGTCTGTGTAAACTGGTGCCAAGCTTGCCTATGGCAAACGTATTCAATTTGGCTTTACTTGTCTCTGCACATTTAGACATAGATTTGTTTAGTTAATTGACCTCTTCTGCGGTGGTTTTATTCAATAATCTTGACCACGAGTTAGCTATGTCGTCCCAACGAGTTTACTATGTCGTTCCCCAGAGTTAGTTTGCTACGTCATTTCCAAGAGTAAGTATAATCAATCAGATTTTATGTAATTTCGGGTAGTTTGTAGGATGGAGCAAAACAACAAACCTAACATTAACACCATCTGTCAAATTAAACACATTGTCATTTATTTTTATTTGTGACATTAAAATAAACGTCAAAACGATTGCTCTTGGAAACAAAGAACACAATACGGATTAGAAAATGGGAGTCTCGGTTTTATTGAGACTCTTCATAAGCAGCAATGAAGTTTGCAACACTGCTTACGCCCTCTAGCGTATACATGTTCAAATGTACCACAATGAGCCCCATGATCCAAAATTAAATGAAATATAATCTGCCCTATGGTGATGTACGGGGAGACGTTTCATCGCCGCCACACGGCACCAACACCAGCTGCAGTGTAGTAAAATAAACGTCAAAAAGTCATTAAAGTTTGAGCTGGGGACCTGGGTCTTGCGAGCGCTTCATTGTCTTGATACGTTCTAATATTTGTTTCCAGTTATCTTAAAAATTCCATACAAAAGACGTAGTTACAGTTATATAGCAGGACACAATTATCTATGAATTATCTCTATGCCTAGGAGTTGGGTACTTGAAGCTTCCGCGCGACACATCGTCTTGACATTTGTGCCAAGTTACAGACAAACCTCTTTATTACCGACACTCGATACAACGACAAACTTCGTTATAATGACAATTTGACTGTCACGAAACATTCGCTGAAGAGGTAACAATTAGTCACAAATTATGCAAGAATATTGTATAATAATACTTTAGAAATACTTAAGAAACATATGTTTTAGATATTTGTTAGAATCGCCTCAGTGAGGCGATTCTAACAAATATCTAAAACATACGTTCTATCAGGAAATAAGAACAAGTAAAGACCTTTTCTACATATCAATCTGCTCATTAATTATTCTGTACAACAGCAAATTCATTTTAATGGCAACGTCTATGGGAACAAATGTTGTCGTTGTAACGAGGGTTCACTGTATTTTAAAATCCATCACCAAATAAGAGAGTTCCAACAGAAGAAGGTTACTTTTTCAATAGAATAATGACCGTTATTCTATGGGAGTTGCTTTAAAGAATTTTGACCCCCGGTCATAGTTTTATTTCCCCGGTTATAATATTATCAAGAGAGTCATTTTTTTTACACAGGCTATATTTTATACAGAATTATGACCGGAGGTCGTTGTTTCCATTACGAAAACACGCCTATTCAAATATATAGAAATTTTCACCTCCAAAAACTGAACATTTTCAGATAAAAAAACACTGATATTTTTCTTAGTTTTGCTCAAAAACATAGATTGTGGATATTCGTTAGAACCGCCTCGGCGAGGCAGTTCTAACGAGTACCCACAATCTATGTTTTTGAGCAGAAATAAGAAAAATAATGTATACCCCTGTAAACCCCAGTTTTACCATATAAAAGTGGGGTCTAAGTGGGTCAAAGTTATATAGGCGTGTTTTCGTTATGCTACGGGAGTCACTTTTCTTGGTTAGACAAGCACACGAAAAAAGGACCTTATTGTTTTCCGGTTTGTATTTCTTCAAATGCGAATGTGCAGTTCCTTTTTCCAAAGCTTCCTCAATATCTCTACTACATTTCTGCGAACAGCAAATGCTCTGGCGATGCTGTGCTTTAGCTCAGGCTCGACTGAGCCTTTGCTGGTCATCATTGTGATAAGTACCCTTTTCTCATGGGCTGGCTCATATATTTACCAATATCTGTAAATTTCAAAATCAGTAAATTTCCTTTGGTAATCATCATTGAGCAGTGCATACTACATCTCAGTCCGGGCACAGCATTGCCTTCAACAAATCATACGCGCCCAGCGAAGACTCGGCTGCATCCGTGCAGTCCGATCAGAGTTTTTGCAATATACACTGTGGGTAGCCAAGGATCAAAATCACCTTTAAACGGCCAGCGAAGACTGATCAGCCTGCTGGACGCACATGTACATTTGTAATCTTGCAGAAAAAAGCTGTTGCCCGGCTCATATGTCTTCAACGCTATGAAGTACGAGTAAGAGAGAACTATAAGGATACCTGTAGGAGACTGCAACCATGATTCTCTCTCAATCCATTCCTTGAGAGCCTGTACTGCACCAAGTCTTTCTTTTGAGTCTTCGTTCAACTCTTTTTTGGCTTTCTTTATACTTTTAGCTGATAATGTACACACGTACGCTGTCTCTGACATTCTGAATTTGTTCTGTTAATAAAGAAGAGGGAAAAACTAAAAAAAAAAAAAAAAAAAAAAAAAAAAACATTTTCACAAACATAACCTTCCTTATTCAATGACATTAGCATCGGCACAAGTACTTCGTACAAGACTGCATGTGTCTCTAGCAAAGATGCCGTTTAACCTACGCAAGTACGCAAACTGACCACAATCTTTGCAGAGCACTCCAAATATTGAAGTACAGAACATCATTATTATAATATGTTTTATTCTATATCATGTTAAAATCGCCTATTGCCCATCCTCGGTAACCCAGGTGTGACCCATTACGTTACACTTCACATTCGTGAAGTGTAACGTAACGGATCACACCTGGGTTACCGAGGATGCCTATTGCCTAAAGATGTTTAATTGTGAACAACATCTGGACCATTTAGACTGGTCAGTTGTGCACTCTATACCTCCAAATCTAGTAGTCCTTCATCTACAAATATACCAAAAAGAGCAGAGGACCGAGAATAAGTCCTTGTGATACCCCTGAGTCATTGTTTGAACGATACATAAATGTACCACTGACGGAATAAAAAAACATGACCCAATAACTTATATAAGCGCCTATTGCTCGAAATTTTGTCAAATGCCTTGCTGATCTCACAGAGGACGACGCTTACGTCCTCTGCTATCTACTACTTCAGTAAAGTTGTGGTATGCATCTAATAATATCACCCAAAGTAAATCCCGATAGGACAAAAGTGAGAAATCCACTTTGCAAAGGAGTGAGAATAGGTCTTTGCGGTTCCACGGCGTCAGATCCTGAGTCGTTTAAAACTACGTGTTATCTACGGTTTGAAATCTAGAAACTGAATAAGAACGCTTTACACCAGATACAGTTGACAGTGACATCACTTATTGTTTTTATTATCAGACTTCAGTCTATTTGTTTATAAAATGGTTAACACCACTTGAACAGCTCTAAGATATGAATCCTAATTACCTAGAAACATAAAACCTTACCAACTCAGTGATAGTTCTCTTAGTTTATACATATTGCCGTGACTTCGCGGGTTCAAACCCTCCTTTTTTTTCTTTCTTTCTTTTTTGTTTTAAGTTCTTGTCCGTTTTGTCATGTGATTTAATTTTAGTGTATCAAAGAACTGTTGAAATAGTATGTGGCAGAACTAATGTCATAATAGCATGTCTCTTGCACTCAGGCCCGTCATGTGTCACACATTAGGCACAACCGATTCTGACTGTTCGTAAAACGTATAATTTAATATAATGCTATCTAAGACAATTTGTATGGTAGCACATGTATAAGTTGAGCATAAAAAATATAATTTGATCACCAAAATACTTGAACATAAATTGATTTTCTTATTCCAAATTTACTACTATTGTTTAATAGAAGATCAACAAGACTTGCCACAATTTGCCTTCTACATTGTAAAACACTCGAATTATCCTTATCTAGAGCGAACTTCCATGGTCCCAAATGTGTCCGAACCATTGAAGTTCGACTGTATATAGAACATACACTGTTAGTTTTAGTCTTGTTTAACCTTTTTTATCCCCACGTTTCTGAAGTGGACTCCTCCAATCTTGAATTTGGACATATCCACTCATACAAAAAGGGGTTTCAGTCTAAAATAAAAAATGTAATGGCAAACGGTGTAGATCCCGATGAGACGGCTCATTAGCCGTCTCATCTGAATCTGCACTGTTTGCTAGGTATTGGCTTTGGTCTGACGGGTTATAAGGGTAAGTGGGAAGGGACAGATTTCCTGGGGAGGTAATTCTGCGAAACGTGGCTTTGCTCCACCCTGGAAAAAGATTTATTCTAAAAAAAAAAAAAAAAATAAAAATGCTCCAAAGGGGAGAAATTTCTTTCTTTCATAGTAAACGCCTTTCAGACAGTGGTTGGTGTAAATAAGAAAACAGTGTTTAGGTACTGTCTGCTTTTATTTTAATATACTCTAAAGTTCAAGCTTTCAACTTCAGCACCTCTCTAATGTGCCCCTGCAAATTTACCCGTCGCCCTGTTTAGTGACCAATTTAGTAACAAAAAAAGTTACACTATTTCTGAAGTTTTCAACGCAACCATTAAAAGGGTTTCATTTATTCAGAAATAAGGCAACCCCTCCTGTTTCACAACTTATAATACAAAGAGAGAAACGAGAGTGGTGGGGTAATAGCTCAGAAATTATAAGGGAGCTCACGTGATGCCACCATATAATTGCTACTGCTATTTTGATATATTTCTCAGTACCATCGTTGTGGTCCCGACCAGTGTGACAGTAAAGAGAGGACTAGCTTATCGTAGAAAATTATTTTTAATGTTTTAAAGCTAATGATATACTTGTAAATAAATATATCTGTAAGACCACTTACCGTTTGTGGAATCCGCAAACACTGTATGTATCCAGCTCAGGCAGCAACACAGAGAATAAAAAGGAAAGAAAAAACAACAACAAAATATTTATAAGAGCCTCAACATCAGAAAACGTACCTTCGAACATGCGCACTCAGCGAATATTCAGATCAGTTTGCCAGATTCATCAGAATGATCAGAATCGTTACTGGGCGCATTTTCAGGAAAGCCAAGGATGCAAAGTTTCTGTATGCGGACAACAAAACCTCTGATCCAACTTCGCGAATATGCAGGCTGATTTGAGCCTTTGTATGGCGCACATGTCAGACGGTACTTTTTTTTTCCTGTTCCGTCTTACAATAACTATGTCGCGCCATTAGAAAAGGGGTTTTCGGGTTATATGAGAACAGCGAAAACACATACTGGTCTTGTTATGATATTCCCTGTCTCAATGGTCTCAGATTTGTTGGAATCTGCAAATGGTAATAATTTAGGAAAGGCTTTCAAATCTTCTATAAAATAATGATATGTAGAGTGTACTCATTAGAATCGATGAGGTGATTCTAATAACTACAAACAGCGTACATTGTCATAATAAAATAAGACTATAATATCCCTAAATATTCGTTTTGAGCTACCGGAAGAATTTCCTATAGTGGCATAAAAACGAGTTCGACTCAGCCACGACAAACGAGCTATTGTTGTTCGAGTTACTGACGTTTTACCGTAGGCCCTACGTATGCAGATGTGCAGGGTGTTCTATGTTTCCGCTGGTCACATAGAAAGAATGTCGGTTGCGCAGCGACAGGTGCCTCGTTTAGCCCCAAGTTTTTTTTGTATTTTTTTTTACAACTCAGTTGTATTTGTTGTTGTAAGCTTGCGGTTGTTTTTTTTTTGATTATATTTCTATATTGTCATTCTTGTATTTGGCCGAGTTCTTATTTCACCTTTACCGCTCTCTGGGCTATTTCATCAGACGATAAATTGGCGACAGATTTTGTGTGTATGCATTTTTTTTTATTTTTATTTATTTATATTTTCTTTTTCTTCAGAAAACAGGTTGGGCATTTCATGCAAATTATCACCACTGGAGACAATTTGCATTAAATGTCATAACCTGTTTTCTGGGGAAAATAAAACAAAAAATAGTCCAAATGTTTTCTGTTGAAATTTTTACCCGGAATGCTCAGCGTTAAAGACACGTCAACCTTTAAGTGGCTATTTAGAGAAATGGAAAAAATGATCAGGAAAGATAGTAGAGGAGAGAAAACAGAAAATGGAGGTGGACTAGGTAACTATCAAATGACTGTATGGAAACAGAAAAAAAATAAATAAAAACATGTCCCTTTGCTTCACCCGCTGCAAGAACAGTACGCCCTTACCACGACCATACAGCATAAATGGTTCTTGTAAAAAATAAATTGTTATCTTGAAATACGTTTAGATAGAAAATAACTCTTTGAACTCAGTAGAATCACGTTTTGAGTGCGAATGCCCACTCAATTAGCGTCCACATGCCTGGTTGTTTGCATCACGACTACATACCTATATAATTTGGACTCCCTTAAACACCACTTTTATATAGTAAAACTGGGGTTTACAGGGGTATACATAATTTTTATTATTTCTTCTCAAAATCATAGATTGTGCGTACTCGTTAGAATCGCCTCGGCGAGGCGGTTCTAACGAGTACCCACAATCTATGTTTTGAGCAGAAATATGAAAATATAAGGTTTTTTATCTGAAAATTTTCATTGTTTGGAGGAGAAATTATCTATATAATTGAATAGGCGTGTTTTCGTAATGGGTTGAAGTCTCCCCTTTGCCTACATGTACCGCTTACGTGAGCGAATAGGATAGGTTGTGGTGAGACTGCGCGGATGCGCAGGATCGCCTGAAACTGTGTAGTTCGCCTATGCTATAAAGACTTTTCATATGACGAGGTTTATTTTACGGCAACGTAACAGAGCTTACCACTTTATAGATACATGTAGACAGATTTATCTTTCAGGCTGGCTATTTGAGTTTTACCTCACTTGAGCACATCGTTGTAAAGGAGAGCTAGTTTGATAGGTCAGCTGTCCGTCTTCCATCAGTGTCCGTTTGTTAATGTTCGACATCTCACAAACCACTAGGTCAGGTTTGTCCACATTTTGCATGAATGATCTTGGTTAATACTAAATGCTGTTCTAAAGATATGGCATCCAAGCAGAATTTTGGTTACCTCGTTCAAAAAAAAAAAAAAAAAAAAAAAAAAGAAAAAAAAAAAGAAAGAAAAACTGGCTCGACTTTGAAATACGTTGGTAGAAATGTTTCTGGGATATTGCTTTACAAATGTTCAAGCCATTGGATTTCGTAAAAAAGCATGGCCGCCGGAGATTCGATGACTATTCGCCATAAATGTCTATATCGGTCTGCCATGCGAAAACGTGTTTCAGGCATGTTGGGACAGCGAAGGCCCAGATCAGCCTGTGCATCCCCGCAGTCCGATAAGGGTCTTCATCGTCCGCTAATAGAATCATTGGATACTATAGAATGTATGACCAAAGAGCACAGGTCTGGATGATACTTTGTGCATGCACAGGGTGATCTGAATATGCGCAATTTGCGCATGTTTGAAGGCACTTTTTCGCTTGACACGGCCAATGTAGAAACTTTTTTTTCAAAACTAAGCGACAGTTAGCAGTAAATTTCTCTCAAACTACTTGAAAGTAAAAATAATCAGTACTGTGAATAATTAGCTTTTTTCTTTTTATCTCAATATTAAAATTGTATAACAGCAACGTGTAGACCTGGTCGGTCAGTGCTAAATGAGTAAAGTGCAATCCATCACAAAAACATGCCTATATAATTTTGACTCCCTTAAACCCCACTTTTATACAGTAATACTGGGGTTTACAGGGGTATACATTATTTTTCTTCTTTCTTCTCCAAAGCATAGATTGTGGGTACCCGTTAGAACCGCCTTGTTGAGATGGTTCTAACGAGTACCAACAATCGATGTTTTCAGCAGAAATATGAAAAATATCAGAATTTTTCATCTGATTTTTATTTATTTATTTATTATTATTATTATTTTCTGTGGTAATTTTTTCAGTTTATTTGAATAAGCATGTTTTCATAATGTGAAGGGAAAATCATAAGGGCCTCGATAAGCGAAGATTTATTTATTTATTAGAATTTTCATAGATACATACATACATACATACATACATACAAAAGAGTACATATACTACAATTTGATTGGACGTAGACATAGCCTATTTTAGTCCTTTCCTAGTGGTACTGTTTAGCTTAATATTCGTCTATAAGTATAGTTGAAACCATAATTTAAGATTCAACAAAAATGATTGCATATAAAACTATAGAAAACACACGTTAATAAAATCATAAGAGAGAGAGAGAGAGAGAGAGAGAGAGAGAGAGAGAGAGAGAGAGCAGCCTGTTCCGTGTACTTATATTTTAATTATTATTTCACAGAAAAACATTGTGAGTGTGAGTGTGTACCGGTGTCCTATTCAGATTCAGAGATACCTATACACCGGTTGAAAATTTGATCGACTTTTTAACCTGTACGCCGTGCAATAATTTTTTGCGTTAGACCCGGAAGTGACAAGCGAATAAGTGTCTTCGAACATGCGCAAAATACATAGATTCAGATTCATCCCGCGCATGCGCAAAGTCTCGTCCGGGCATTTGCTCTCCATTACTATATTCTATAGTGTCCACTGATTCTGTTAGCGTACAACGCAGTCTGATCTGGGCCTTCGCTCTCCGCACACGCCCAGACATCTTTTCGCATAGTGCGGCCAGTATGATAATTAAACAGAGCAAAATGCTTCCCTTTTAAAAAGTTTTCCTCATTTTGTTGACCGCCTCTTAATATAGCTTTGGATGTTATGGTAGAGTGTTCGATTAGCTCACAAGGAACTTTTTTATATAAGATTTTTTTTATATATATTTGCCGGGATCGTCAAACACACACACACACACACACACACACACACACACACACACACACACACACACACAGATATATATATATATATATATATATATATATATATATATATATATATATATATATATATATATAAATATATATATATATATATATATATATATATATATATATATATATATATATATATATATAACAAACTGTGTTACAAACAGATTAATGTCTATCATTTCAATCAAGAAATTTCATAAAGCTTAATAAAACCATACATTAAAGAATCACGTTGTTCTTTTTTGCCTGTTACATTGAAAATTGATAAAACTTAAGTATACACTTGTCCCATATCTCGAAGTAAACATAAACAAAATTTGCGCTAAAAAGAGGTCTGCTTTGAAAGGAAAGCTTTCCCTATACAGTAGCAACACACCAATAATATCACGAGACATTGACAAATATCTCAGTAGATAACAAATGTGCTGCACTAATTGAATGAAACGCGATAAGCAAATAAATAGGATTGCCTGTCTCTATACGGTATGGCTGTGACGGAGGTGGATATTCTCCTGCGCCACAGCCATCCCGTATATATTTACTTGGGATAGAGTAGTAATTTATCTAATCACTGATTTCCAACAAATCTACCAATACTTTATTTGTAACAAATCCCCTTAAAACGAAGATGCAAGCATAATTGACAGGATAGCAGTCTAAGGCGATAAACTTGTAGTTTTAGTCATAGGACAAATCATGCGTGCTGTTTAAAATAATAGTTTTTCTATCTGGAGGCAGAAATGTTTGCTTGTCAAAGTGAATATCAAAACACTGTCGAGTTAATCATGTATGAGAACTCGTAACACATTAATCAATTTGTCCTCGAGCGTTTACACGTACCACCGTTGTCCATTGCGGTTTGATATGTATAACCATGATTGACTCTTCTTTTGCTAAACACGACATGCCCTGTCGTAGCAAACAGTGTAGATCCAGATCAGTTGGCTTCTTAGAAGCCAACTGATCTGGATCTGCACTGTTTGTCATTGAATATGTGAATTTCTGTCAAAAACCCAGATCAAGTAATCTGATTGGCTGGAAATTAGAAGTGGGCGTGGCATCTTAATTTATTCAGCATGACAAGGGTTAAAGGAGCCTCAACATCAGAAAACGTACCGTCGGATATGTCCACCAAGCGAAGATTCATATCAGCCTGTGCACTCACGCAGTCTGATCAGAATTTCCACCGAGCGCATTTTTTGGATAGTCAAGGATGCAATGTTTCTTAATGCGGAAAATGAACACTGTGGACTGCTCTGATTTGCACGCTGAATTTAGCCTTCGCTTGGCGCAATGTCTAAAAGTACTTTTCACGTCGATGGCCAAATAATTATGTAATAAGAAAAGATTATCATTAGGAATGATGACAATGCATGCTTACACCGTTCAAACCGTTACACCGTTCAAATGATAAAATGCACTTTGCGGCAGTAAACAAAAACAAAGTAAAAAAAAAAAAAAAAAAAAAAAAAAAAAAAAACAAACAAAAAAAACAAGAGATTATATAATACAGGCTGCAATTGAAACTTTACCACTGTATGGGCTAATTCAGCAGATGACAAATTGATGACATTTTTCGCAGAAAATAGGATTTGCCATTTCATGAAAAAATGTCCTACGGAGACCCCGATTTTCGTTCTTTTATATTTAGCTATTACCAAGGTCAAGTTATAAAACATAACTTGGCTTCGCTGCAGCTGCTTTTAAAGGCCCTGTGTGTGTGGTAAAAACCTCCACGCACTTCATCATAGTGTAGTTTTTATTTCTAGATTTTTCTTTGGATCGCTAGGTTTATTCTGGTTTTAATTATCAAGAAAATATGCCTATATAATTTCGACCCCCTTTAATCCCACTTTTATATATTAATAAAACTGAAAATTATGGGGTATACATTATTTTTTCTTATTTGTGCTCAAAAACATAGATTACGGGTACGTGTTAGATCCGCCTCGCGGAGGCGGTCCTAAGAGTACCCACAATCTGTGTTTTGAGCATAAATTTGAAAAATAGCAGATTTTTTTATTTGAAATTTTTCATTTTTGGTGGTAAAATTTTCAGTATATTTGAATAGGCTTGTTTTCGTAATGTTGGGATCGCTAGGTTTATTCTGATTTATTGGACAAGAGAGTTCCGATTATACATTTGCTAGGCTGCTTGTACAACCCTGCAAACCATATTGCTGTTATTTGAAGAGTCTTAATAAAACAGAGACTCCGATTTGTGTTACAGTCGAACCTCAGTAGCTCGAACACCGATGGCTCGTTCACCATGGCTGATTCGAACTCGTTTTTGAGTCCCTACAAAATTCTTTCGATAGTTCAAGAAGACAAATATTTAGGGAGAATTTCCTATTTTATCAAGAAATTGTATGTTGCATGTACTCATAGGAATCGCCTCATCGAGGCGATTCTAATGAGTACAAACAACATACAAATATTATGTAGAAAATTGAAAATAGTTTACTAAATCATCGCCATTTGCTTCCTGACCAGGCGCCATGATTAACCCTCAGTGGCTCGAACTACCCAGGCCTCGAACAAAATTTAATGGTCCCAAAGATGTTCGAGCCATTGAAGTTCGGCTGTATTTTTTATGTTTTTGTCCGAGGGTAAACTTTATAGGCTTTATTGGAAGCATCTAAACCGTGCATAAATCGCAAAATATTGTTGACTGTTATATTCCCCAGATTTTACTATAAATTTTAGAGAACGTTGGGGTTCATTACACGGACTTGTTAACGTAATATTTGTCTTCACTATTTATTAAGACCAGTCTATACCAATACTTAGGGTAAACACGCCAATACGCTTGCGCAAAAAACTATTAGCGAAACTAAACTTTTGAACCGACTGCGTGAAATTCAAATAGCTTTTAAGGGTACAGTGAACTAATTATTTTTTCCATAGAGCTCCATAGTAATTCCACCCTTTTTGGTGGTTAAGGGTTCATTTCAGGGTATGGGTGGGCTTCTAAATTTGCTTTTAATTCAAAGACCAGGCTTAGCATAGCAAAATAAACAAGGAAAAATACCACCATCACCAGCACTTTCTGGGACGTTTTTGAGGCTGAATGTAGCAACCCCTCAATTGGCAGGTATCAAAAATTGAAACTTTGCCATTTCACTACTTCTTCTTTGGGCTCCAGCAAACACACACAGAAACATTTATTTCTTTGAAACAATCAGAAAATTACAAACAGACATTTTCTTCTTCAAATTAGAATGATGAGTTTTAATTAATCTTTATTATTAACCAATCACAGGTCGCCTTACACAAAATAACAACCCCGGGCTTCCCAACACTTTTTTTGCACCAATCAGCAGTCTTGTCACAATTGGTTCACTGTGCCCTTAACGCTTAGTATTCTGGATACAACTTTCAGCAGTCGACACTCATAAATGTTCGTTTCTTATTTTTTTCCAGAAATACGTTTTGACTTTTCATGCAAATTGTCTTCTTTTGAGACAATTTTCATGAAATGTCAAAGTTTGCCATACATCTTTTATGGAGGGTCACTTGGTAGAATGGCTGTTTGAGCTAAAAGTGTTACTCTCTGAAAAAAAAAGCAAAAGCCCATTTTCTGGTAAAAGAATAAAATGTTCTAATTCATCCCAGAGTGTAGTAAAGGTTAAAGACGTAGGGACGAGGTCAACTTAAGATATTCCAGACCTGGAATATCTCATCCATAGAAGCGATGTAATATTATATTAGTAATACACCTGATTATTTCTGTTCATTAAGACTACAGTAATACATTTAGTAAAATAAATGATAGTTTACTCTGCCAAAACCATCAGGAAACATTTAAGCTAATTACGAAAAATACCTGACTTTCTGACAGAGTAATAGGTTAATGAACAGATAATCATGTTCCTGAGAAAACTAATTATTTTATGTCTTAATCGTAATATTCTTGAGATAAACGAACTACATTAGATTCATCCTACACGAACAGAAAATACCGTATCAGTAGTATCAGTACAGACAATGCCTCAGCAACCTGTGTAAAAAAAGTCAAGCCATAGTGCGTCTGATCAGGGTGTACACTTCTTGCAGCTCACCTGGCAGTATTAGCCCCTGTCCTGCTGAACCCACTGAAGAAGCCAACTGATCTGGATCTGCACTGTTTGCCATTCAATGTTTGAATTTGTACCAACAACACGAAGCAAGTAATCTGATTGGCTAAAAATTAGAAGTGGGCGTGACATTTTAATGTATTCAGCAGGACAAGGTCAAGACACATCAACAGTAAAACAGTAGGCTTGTTCAAACTTAAGAACTGGTATGACAGACACAATGTAGATAGGGTCTCCCAGCTGATAGATTCCTACCAGTGTATATAGATAATCGAGACCAGACTACACATCTATCTATTTCAACAGGAGTCCTCGCAGCAATCTAAAAATAGACACAGACAGCAATATTCAGACGCCACATCACGAAAACATACCTATATAATTTTGACTCCCTTAAACCCCCACTTTTATATAGTAAAAACTGAGATTTACAGGGCTAAACATTATTTTTCTTATTTCTGCTTAAGAACATAGATTGTGGGTACTCGTTAGAACCGCCTCGGCGAGGCGGTTCTAACGAGTACCCACAATCTATGTTTTGAGCAGATATATGAAAAAATATCGGAATTTTTATCTGAAAACGTTCTGTTTTCCGTGGTGAAATTTTCAATATATTTGAATAGGCGTGTTTTCGTAATGAACATTCTGAAACAGACTAAGGAAGGCGCCGGCCTGACTCACCATCTTACACATGACGAAGTAAGCAAAGGTATGAAAGATAATTACGTAAACTGCCGTGCATGCAGCATGCCACATTACTTTCATGTTGCAACCTATCCTTTTTTAACGTTGGCATGACTATGATCTGTGATGTATGAAGTAGAAACAATAGGCATGTTATGGTGGTGAAGCTAGGCAACGTGAAGTATAAATTCTGAACTGTGAAGTATGAAGAAGTAACTACCCAGTAAGCATTCTTTATAAATCAGTAGTGTAAATTCTGAACTGTGAAGTACGAACTGTGAAGTATGAAGAAGTAACTACCCAGTAAGCATTCTTTATAAATCAATAGCGGGCCTTTATCGGCCCGTCAGGGTAGCTGACAGGCCGATAACGTCCCGCTATAGATTTATAAAAAATGCTACCTGGGTATAAACTGTGAGCTATGAACTATTAACTCTGAATGGTAAAGTAGAACATGTATGTTTGTTTGTTTGTGTTGAGGTTTTACGGCCCAGTCAACCCAATGGGGTCATGTCGAGTGCGGTCAGTTTACCTAACCCCACGTTTACTGGGCAGGCTTAGTCCTCTAAGCGGTTAACCAGTATTGTGCACATTCTTTCGCCAGAAATTGACAACTGCCCTTCTTGAATCAGCGGAAGGGAGAGAATGACCGTAAAAAAAATTCATGATCAACCTCCACGAAAGAATGTTGCCGCCCTCGTCGGGAGTTGAACCCGTGACCTCCTGGTCTCCAGTCGGACGGCGTATCCAACTGAGCCACAGAGGCCGGCAAGCAGAACATGTTAAGAAGGAGCTATGAATTGTAAAGTGAGAAGTAAATTGTGATTGGTCTGGATGTATGAATATCACCACTTGACTTTCGCACTTTAGTAAACCTCGTTGTCGGCTTATATAATGATTGGATACTATAGAAGATAATCAGGTGTAAGTCCCTGATCAGTTCAAATATTAGACCTTTACAGATATAATTATTATATGGTCCACGTCAAACGTAAATCTGCCTCCAAACATGTGCAAAATATGCAGATTCAGATTATTCTGCGCACGCTCAAAGTATCATCCGGGCCTCTGCTCTCCACTCATACATTTTGCAGTATCCACTAATTATATTAGCGGGCAATGAAGGTCCTAATCAGACTGCGTGGATGCACAGGCTGGTCTGGGCCTTCGCGGTCTGTATATGCTGAAAGGGACTTTTTCGCATGGCGATGCACATGACCTATTTTTTTTTTTTTTTTTTTTCAGTAAACGTATCTTTGTCTTATTTATCGCCTGCTTCAAAATGTATTATTTACTGAATTTGTACATGCGACAGTCAGTAAGAACACGGTTACATTAATAATTTATTTTTTTATTTACTTTATCTCGTTTTCGAATCAGACACAATGCGATCCATCCGGGTTTTAAGAATAAACGATCGATCCGGATGATCTGAAATTGTGTTAACAGTACAACGACACGCTCTACTTGTATCTGAAGTAAAAAAAATGATTAAAGCGACAAGAAATATTTCGTTTCTGACGCATATGTTAACAAATCTATGCAATGTCTACCCCCATTCTCTCCTAAGACAAATGATGAAAACGGGAGTATATGCGAGGGTCTACATTTTCAGTTGTTTTTCTTTCCGAGTTGTTCAGTTTATAACCAGCTTAATAACCGGTTTATTACTTCTAGCAAACCTTTTTTATTTCACAAATCTGATAAGCCAAAGCGTACTAATTTCCAATATTAAGTTGTTCAAAACCCATGGCTTACATACAACTATACAATAGGGATATCCAGATAGTTAGTTTTCTTAAATCTGTACGAAAACATTTGTTGTAGATCTCATTAGGCGCTTGTAATGAGTACCCACAACATATGTTTTCATGGAGATGAAAGGAAAAAAAATATCGATTATTACGGTTAAAAAGTGTCTTATTTAGAGCGTTGGCTTAGAAGTACACATGTCACACAGGTGTTCAGTGTAATGTCATAGCTACAGAATCTAGATCTTCCTTGACACGTCTTTCACACTAAAATCTCATTAAGTTTTTCTGTAACTAACCATTGGTTTAAACATATTTATTTCCGAAATGTTTACATATACAACACTTACAAAAGTACAACAATAGGATAAGAACGAAAGCATAAAAGCTTATTTAGTTCCTTTCCTATTTCTTTTTTTTTTTTTTTTTTTTTGTTTAAACATATTTATTTAACTAACCATTTAGAAAAAAAGCCTATTCAAATATATTGAAAATTTCACTACCAAAAATGAATGTTTTCAGATAAAAATTCTGATATTTTTCATATTTCTGCCTAAAACGTGGATTGTGGGTACTCGTTAGAACCGTCTCGCACAATCTATGATTTTGAGCAGAAATAAGAGAAATAATGTTTATCCCTGCAACTCCAGTTTTACTAGATAAAAGTGGGGTTTAAGGGGTTCAAAATTATATAGGTATGTTTTCGTGATGCAACGCTTTGTTCCTGGATGCATAAAAAAGGGTAACAATGCCAAGTACAACAGCATAATATCCAAAAGAAAGACAAACACACTTATAATTATTTAATACCAAACGCAATCATTAAGTTTTGTTCTCTCTACCATGCTCAAAGGGTCTCTCTCCGGTTGTTAATGATTTGTTCCAAAATAAATTGGTACTGCGTAATCCCAATACAATTACGTACATACTTGTAGTGGAAACACATACCAACACATTTTAAAACAGAGATGATCTTGGCATACACATTCCTTTTCAACATTGTAAGTGTTATTTCACAAACATGTATGACAATGATAACTATGAAAAACAGTTTTCATGTCAATATGATATAATATTCCAATTTCTAGAGAGAACGGTTTTGTTTATGAGACATTCAGCTTTCTGAAAGACGCCATAGCTTCCGCTTCTTTAGGTCTCTTCTTTATGTCGGCAGTGTACGTTCCGCTGTAAAGCTCTTTAAGAAACGTTCTCTTGACAGGGTCCAGAAGGAATTCTTTTATGTTGTCTTCTGTAATTATATACAAAACAATATTTGTTCTATAATATACATACAAACTTTATAGTTTATAAAGCTCACTACTAGGCTATACGACAAAAAGGAATGACTTCAATTTTCCCGTGGTTAATGTTCCATTTCTGAGCAGCGATATTTCTCCTCCACCAGCATACGGTGTTGAAGTTTCACAGTTTATAGTTTATACGTTATGCGAGGGCCTGCTCCGAGTATCAGAACTTTATTGAATGAGGATGACTGCTCACTACATCACGAAAACATACCTATATAATTTTGACCCCCTTAAACCCCACTTTTATATAGTAAAACTGGGGTTTGCAGGGGTACAAGTTATTTTTCTTATTTCTGCTCAAAACATGGATTGTGGGTACTCGTTAAAACCGCCTTGCCGAGGCGGTTCTAACGGGTACCCACAATCTATGTTTTGAGCAGAAATATGAAAAATATCACAGTTTTTTATCTGAAAATTTTAAATTTTTGGAGGATTAATTTTCTATATATTTGAATAGGCGTGTTTTCGTAATGACAAGAATGTAGACTGGGATATTAAAGGACTCTAGTCAACACTAAAATGTTCAAGGGAGGCATTCCTACAATGTAGCTATTTCCAGACTTATAGCTGATGTTTTGCCACAACAAAGCCGTAAATAGACTTTCTAAACCCTTGTCATTACTCTAATCTCTGTTCGTATGCATTGTGAGTGAAGCATGGTTATTTACCATGTATTGCTTACATTCCACGGACTCAAGATTACACTCCATTTAATTTGGGACCATATCTGTCTGTCTGAACATTCATATTTTTGGTTTTAGGTATACCGACTTTATGATTTTCCAAAAAACGATTTGGTACGTTGACCTCAGACTTTCAGTTGTGAAAAGAAACAAACGCGAATGACACAATGCAACAAAATTCTACATTCAAATCATAACTATTTTTTCTGTAAATTTTCTCAGCATTGTTCAAAATAAAATGAATGTGAATTTGTTTCAGAGATCACAAACATAAATCCTTTATTAGTATCTTTTTGTTCATTTTACTTTATACTTAATAAGGGCGTTTTATTCATAACGTTTCAGAATTTTAATAAAGCTATGTGAATGATGTATGTGTGGTGAGGACATTACGAACATTACAGAAAATTGATCTTGCTAGGGATGTCCCAGAAGTCTCAATATAATCATACATAGTATGTATATTTCATCGCTATTCTCACGTATGTTTTGTTATTCGAAGAGAAATTACGGAGAGATAGACGAGCTTCTAAGAAAGCATTTCAAAATGCAACAACAAAAATGAAATTTCTGGAATTTGTATTCTAGCCATCTTTCAGCCTACCGAACTGTTACTGATCTCATATATTAACACTATCATCCGTAACAAGTTTGTGCCATTCAAACGCATAAACACTGCCCAAAAGCAACATTCTCTGAGATAAACTTAAAAGAGCCTGGCGATAGCGCCGCGCAGCTCCGCCACTCCGACGGAAAACTTAAATCTTTGAACTTACACAGAAATGCCCATACTGGTATTGCTGTTCTGGTAGCGAATGAAGTTGAAATCTTAATCATAATTGGAATTTCATGTTATACACGTCTGGTGCCATGCGGCATTTGTTACAAATTAAAGCAAAACAAACATTATTTTTCAATATATGTCGTCTGTGCAGTCAGAGCTGTCATGGCAAACTAATTAAAGTTATGTGAATGAAAATATCGTAGTATTAACAGACTGAAACACAAACATTACGAAAACACGCCTATTCAACAAACATATTGAACATTTCACCACCAAAAACTGAAAGTTTTCAGATTAAAATTCTAACATGTTTTTTTTACATATTTCTGCTCAAAACATAGATGGTGGTTACTCGTAAGTACCCATAATCTATATTTTTGAGCAGAAACATGAAAAATAATGTATACCCCTGTGAACCCCAGGTTTACTATATAAAAGTGGGGTTTAAGGGATCAAAATTATATAGGTATGTTTTCGTGATGTATTGAAACATAGACATGGAGATCCATTTCTTACCCAAGTTTAAAACACAAGAGGAAAGTCCACGAGGGTAGTAGACAAACCTCGTCACTACAACTGGTTGCTTGCTCGTAAAATCATTGGCATTCTTAGCAATGCTAATAAGAAACTGTCGCAATATCATTCCAGTTAGAATTAAAGTATAGGAATTATAAATACATTAATTACCAACAATGTCTTTGATTGTCCCCGCCGACGGCCCCTTGTACTCGTCAGGAAGGTATTCCTCCGGTAGACACGATAAGTCAATTTGTTCGTACACAGATACCATTGTGTGATGGACATTTACCTAGATATTAAAAACATACAAATTGATGTCATTTCACATTTGATGTTATACTAGCTTTCTGTGATGAAACATCGAATAGGATTCGTTATTTCATTGCTCAAGTCATTCGTCGGATTCTTTGGATACTGAAATCTAGAAACATTTATAATTTTAGAGTTAAACAAATTTCAAAAGACATCTCCTGGCCAGGAACAGCTCTTATGTATTTGCCTCAGAAAAAAAATGCACAGTACGACATATTATGTGATATTACATATCTGACGCTATGTTTAGTAATTTCTGCGGTAAACGTAACATATAATTCCTAGTAGGAAATATTTGCTTCTAGAGTAAAGAAATGTTTCCTTTACAAGACCATTACGCCGCGCGACGAGTTTAAATGATGTAATGTCACAAAATACATCGACGTCATTTGAAAACGTCGCAAGAGTTACAGACAGAATCAGAATAAAAAAAAAAAAAAAAAAAAAAAAAAAACAACGTTTTTTTGTGGTATGTAATGTACATTGACGTCATTTGAAAACGTCGTAAGAGTAAAAGACAGAATCAGAATAAAAAACAAAAAAAAACAAAAAAAAAACAAAAAAAAAAAAAAAAACGTTATTTTTTGTGGTATGTAATGTATAAGTTCATACATTTTGAGTTTAAAATACAGAAAATATCTCCCTTGAGACTTAATAACCTTATAAAAAAAAAATCGTTCTAATGCTCTCGTTTGTTTATCGGGTTTGCGAATCTCTCGGTAAACATTTTCTGTATCGTAACTGCATTAACCTCTACTTTCTGATGAGAGCGAGGTTTCAAACCCATGCCGGCTGCGTTCACAGCGCGCGGTCATTCAGATATAATCATTATAACCACTGAGCCACTACATTCGGTAATAAATAAATCAATAAATAACCGCGTTTCATGGATCGTTGTTGTACCGCATTTATCTTAATGACACTTCGGTTAGGGTATGTTTTTTCATTGCACATGCACACTCATTATCGAGGAACCCAGAAAAAAAAAGTGTATAGGTAAAATTATAGTGTACTACTAATTAGAGCGAGGCTTCGAACCTACGCCGGCCACAGAACCTAGTCATTTAAAGACAATAATTATAACCACTGAGCAACTACGCTCGCCAAAATATGAATTTCATTTAACAGTGTTATACTAGCTTTTTATGAGTTACACGGTGGATAAAGTTCATTGTTTCGTAAAACAAGCACTTTATAGTCAAGGAGTTCCGATCGGATCATGAGGATATTGAAATAAACGCCAAAAAGATTGCCTTTGGAAACAAAGAACACACTACAGATAAGAAAATGGGAGTCTCGGTTTTATTGAGACTCTTCATAAGCAGTAATGAAGTTTGCAACACTGCTTACGCCCTCTAGCGTACACATGAGCAGAGCTAAAAACCTAGAGTTTAATGTCACATACTGCCGATTAGATCGAGATTTTGAATCCACACAGGCTGCGGCCGTAGCAACTAGTCATTCAACGACACCCGTCATAACCGCTTAGCCACTACGCTCGCCACTAAAACGGGTTTTGATCATTGCCTTCCTTTCTTTTTATGGAACAATGTTATACTAGATTACACTTATTGTAGTGCAAAACTGCCTGTAGGTGCATTGTGATTCGAACAGAGACAGTAAGCACGAAATTGTATAATTGACGGCTGCATATTAGATATAATGCCTTTTTGTTTCTTTGTAACGTTCTGCTTTATTCTTTACATAGATAGATAGATAGATAGATACTTTAATTTAACTTTAAGCAATGCATGCTCATGTATTGTATACATGACACAGAAACAAATACAAATACAAATGGGTTCAGTGACATCAAATACATACCACTAAATAATATACTAACAGTTGGTAGAAACACATATTTTGAGATATGAATATTCTTCAATCGTAATATGAAAATATAATATTTAATGGTTACTGCTCTATTTAAAGGCCTTTTCTGTGAAAATACATAAATTTAATATCTTCTTATTGTTTGATAATATAAGTTCTTTCAATTTCATCATACTTGATCTGTTTCAAAAATATCAATTTATGTACTGTTTTCTAAGGTCCCTATATAAAACACATTCTAATAAAAATGAAATTCACCTTCTAATTTATTATAAACCTGACATTTCCTCTGATCTATTGGTGTTCTATTTGTCGAGCCCGTCTACCAATTTCAATTTCAAATCGATGCGAAGATAATCTTAAATTACTAAGTGCTATTCTGAACTTTTTCATTTTACCTGTTTCTAAATATAACTGAAAATTAACATTTCAAGATAGAGAAAAGAAAGTTGCTCTACTAGACTCTGAGATTCTGCTATTGCAATTCTGTACAAAATTGTCATTTAACCTTATCTTGAATTCAGCCAAAAAAATTGTTCTTGTTACAACACCCCGATTTAATCAAACTTCATAAAAGCCTAATGTTGCCAGTAAATCTAAAATTTTTGGAGCCCAATTTACAGAATTTGCTCAGTTTTCCAAATCAGTCACTAACATGTTATATGCGTACTTAATATAGTTTGTTTGTTCACTTTCAAGTATTTGGAACCAATAATTAATAACAGAATATAAAATAGTAGTTTGTAATGATTACCTACCCAGCTCACCTTAAATAAAGTCATTTTATGTAGTTTTCTTTACCCCAAGCAATTTTTTTTGCAAAACTGAAGATGTACACGCACTTGTTGCACAGGCTAAAAAAACCCACACTTCACTCCCATAACATAGAATAGGCTTAATTTATCAAATAAGTCAAGTACATGCTTAGGGGATAGTTCAGTAAAATGGTATAAGTACTGATTTAATTAAAAGCTTGACCAGATAAAGTCTTATGAGTTTCATTAAAAGAACCTCCAGTTGAGAATGTTATCCCTAAATAGACAAACTTGCTTACAAGTTGTAAAATTTTCAATATATTTGAATAGGTGTGTACCCCATATGAGGTACGCCGGGGGACATCGCCATCCAGAAAAGGGAAATTGACTATATCAAAATCAAAATCGTCCCGTTTATCGTGTGTTGAGGCTTTACGGCCCAGTCAACCCAATGAGGTCATGTCGAGCGCGGTCAGTTTACTTAACCACAGGTTTACTGGGCAGGCTTAGTTCTCTATGCGGTTAACCAGTATTGTGCACATTCTTTCGCCAGAAACTGACAACTGCCCTTCTTGAATCAGCGGAAGGGAGAGAATGACCGTAGAAAATATTTCATGATCAATCTCCGCGAAAGAATGTTGCCGACCTCGGCTCCCGTTTATCGTAAGTTAAAATATATTCAAATAAGGCTGGGTAACAGAGCTGCTTCTGTTTTGGGCAAAAGATTGCCGACTGCTTGCCATCTGTTCTTTTAATGGCTGTTTTATATTAGTCTTTTCTTCACTTTGATGTTTAGAACTTGATGTGGACCTGACTGTGTCAGTTCCCGAATTCACTACGTTACTTTCAATTTTCATAACAATTTGTGCGCAACATCAGAAAACATACCATCGGACATGTGGTCCCAGTTCAGTTTGAAATCTTCCCTTGACGCATTTTGGTTAATGGATGATGCAAAGTTTCTTCATGCGGAGAACGAAGGGTCAGATCAGGCTGCACTGATGTGCTGGCTAATTTGCGTTTTTCTTGGGCGCACCCAAGTTCGTTTCCTTACGTAGCGACCTATTGTGTCCATTTGCGCACGACTAGTAACGCAGGCATTGCTTACTCCAGTGTCATCTTACGTCACTTGCATTTGGAGATTCCGGATTCCCATCGTTTACCTCATAAATATCAATGGACTATCGATGCACGTGTTTGGATCTACAGAAGTTTGTACTTCTAGCCCATTTATTTAAAAAAAAAAAAAAAATACTTACTCGTTTTCTGATCTTTTCAGCTAAGACAGGTTTGAATATAGCTATAAACGCTTCAAAAACAGGTCCCGTATTATAATAGTTTATACCTTTGATTCTGACTGGAAGTGATTTCTGAAAGTAACGATAACACAGAATCAATCAATACACATGTAACAAAAGAGCATACATCGTTAAGGTAAACATTTTTAACTATTAAGAACCGCAGCAAGCGTTTATATGCTAAAGTTGTAAAACTAATTTTTTTTTTGTATAATACATTTTGGTAAGACATTTTTGCCATCAGAACTATAAGTTGCACGCTAAGTCTTATAAAATGAGTTTATTACTATTTATAAAAAGACGATTTTTGGTAAATACATACACCCCTGTTAGTCGAGTGTTACTTTTTATAAGGGATCCTTTAAATAAGCTGGTACGTTTTGCCAGAATCCATTATATTTTTGATTAGCATGAGATGGGCACCAACACACTCGGGACGCCAAATGATCGTTAATAAACAATAAGCTAATAAGTGTTACGGTGTTGTCGAATGCGACAATTTGGAAAGAAGGTAAGTCAGCAAAGGTAATGTAACGTTTGAATATTTATGCACAAATGAGAGAAATGTGTTTTGTCTGAATCCTTCTTAAACTAGAGATTTCTTGCCAAAATGAAAAGATAATGAAGACGCATTTAGAAAGGATATTGCAAGACTTGAAACTAAAGAATGGCAAAAACTATCATTATTATTATTATTATTATTATTTCGTTTTTTCAGCACCTAGCAAAGTGACCATCTAGTTATCATGTAGTTTATATTTATTAAGTTATGTTATAGATAAACCATGGTTATTGTCGAGGTTTTGGGTATACTGTAAATTATACCATAGTTTGGTGACCTTTCACTGTCTGATCCCAAACGAGGCGGAGCCGAGTTTGGGTCAGACAGTGAAAGGTCACCAAATTATGATATAATTTACAGTATTGCCAAAACCGAGACAATAACATGGTTTATCTGTTTGAACCAATGTATGGGACTGTTTTTGTTTTTGTTTTTTTCTTACAAAAACTATACTTTTATTTATTTAGTATATCTTTTTCTACTTTTTTACTTTTATTTCACTTTTTCTTTTTTATACATTTATGGTAAAGTGGTAACAGGCAGTCTGATGAAATGCTGTACCAATTGACCTTGTGTACTAAAAAGGATGAAACACCCCGCCTTTTTTGAATTAAACTAACTGAGGCACTACTGCTAAAATCTGATTGGTTGCAATCTTGTCAATCACAAGAAATTACATCAGCATCTTAATTTGGTCAAATTTTGTTGCAATCTGGTTGGTCAGCTGTAGCTTTGGTCATTATAATATACTCCAGACAGACTGGCTGGTTTCATGTGTTTTATTCAACAAAAAATGTCATTTTTAAATAAAAAGTTGCTCAGTGCAGAAGTAAATTTGAAGTTCCTCTAACCTTTACCACTCTCTGGATAATATCAGCAGACAATATATTTGATGATACTTTCTTAGTTTTTCCAGCCAACAGAATTTGACATTTCATGCAAACTGTCTCTAGTTGAGACAATGTACATGAAATGTCAAATCCAGTTACCAGAGAAAAAATAAGAAAACTATTATGGTTAGCACTCTGGACATTTTCAGCAGACAACATATTGGTGATAGTTTATTTTTTTCCAATAACCATTTGACATTTGGAGACAATTTGCTTGAAATGTCAAATTCTGTTTTCTAGGAAAAAATACGAAAATGTTCAAATTGTCTGCTGAAACAAAATTCAACATACAACATTTTGAAATATTTTTCTTATTTTTCCCAGAAAACAAAAACCTGTTTTTTTGTTTTTTTTTTGGGGGGGGGGGGGATAATATCAACTTGTCATCGCCTGCGGAATTAGCCCAGAGAGTGAAAAAGGTTAAGGTGCACTGATGAGTTGACAGTCATTCTAAAGTACACCTGTGAGATCTATAAATAAAACCATGGGTTAATTTTCAAATCTGAAAATTATCCCATGGTCCAGCTATGGTATAATTTTCGGTTATTGAGATTTAACCTTAGTTTTATTTACATAGAGACAATGGAACATCCATTGGTTAAATATCAATTAATCCACAGTGAATTCTTTTACCTCACACACTGGACAGGTCCAGTTTTCAGTTTACGGGGAGTCTATGTTTGTTTATGTTTTTCAGTTCTCTTACAGAAAGTTTGATTTCTAATACCAAAGGTCTGACCGGATACCGTATTCTGCAGTGTCTGATCTGGATCTACAATGTTTGATTTAGCTTTATCAGCAGGAATGGGCGAATTTATGAACAGTGGTGGTCAAGGTGTATGATGAAGAGATTGGGTGGGGAGTGTTGATTGAACTATGTACCTACAATGTGTAGAATGAATGGCAAACAATATATAATATTACACTGATCTGACTGCTCCTTAGGGTCTAGAATACGGGTCTTTAATGTTTGCTCAGGCACCGATAACATTATAACATTTATGTAGCGACAGAAAGATTGGGAGGATGCCCGAAGAGTGGATTACAACAGAAACGAAAAGGAGAAGATAGACATCATTTCGATTTAGTTTCAAAATTCAGTTTTGGACTTAAATCGCTTCTGCAACAAGGCCTATCGGAACCTGAATTGTATGGTGATGTAGTATATAAATTCGGAAAAAATATATGCTTGCAATGGTTTTAGCATTCAATTTCATAAAACCATTCTTCAATATATAAAGATGGGATACAACATAAATAAAACAGACTGCATGAATGGTAGTTAATCCAATCACAGTAACTGTTAATAACTTTGCTTTCCTCTTTGGTTAGACGCCGGCGGGTCGGGACTCAGACTCTATGACGGCTCCGGCCTTAAAACTTTTAAGTAAGTCGGTTTGTGCTTGATGTTCTGGCTCTGGTCGGGTCCACCAGAGTCCTACTGTTGGTTCTCATTTGCTTCAGTATTTCAGTTATTTCTTGCTGTCGAGTTCTCGTCGTTGTTTCATCTCTGTATTCGTTTGATTTTTTTATGTTCTCGGAGATGTTGCACTGATGAGTTAGGAACCCTTCACGCGGACTGAACAAATGTCTTGTGTATACCACGGCAGAACTAAGGGCGAAGGTTGTGGCCACGTAAAATCGATTTAAACTCCGCCCCCACAGTGATATTTTTCTGACCGTTCCAAGGCGATGCTTCTGCTGTGATTTACTATATCTGTCATTGTATGTCTTTGCATGTATGTCTTGGTGATTTTTTTTTATTTTGGATAGCCGTTTGGCCAAGGTTTTGGAAAAAACTGTCCTTTTGGCTTTCTGCTTGTTGTGTTTTGATTGTGGTGCCGTTACTTTAAGTGCGCCTTTCTTTCTATTTGTTGTCTTGGAAATGAAGGTGTTAGGTAATTGTATCGATTCCTGATCATTGCCTTCCTTTCTATTTGTTGAGGCTTCTGTTTGTGATAACTCGATAGTTCCAGACTTTTTGGTTTTGCTGCAAGAGTTAAGTTTTGCTACAAGGAGGAAGGATTTGGATAGCCATAATCTAAATCAATGGATGTTTTTTGCAAGTATTCCACCAGGAAAAAATACATTTGGTAACCTAATTCAAGTATTACATATACGTACAAAACAATGCCCTTTCGTACTGCGCAGCCATGTGATTCAACCGATTGTATTTTCGACATTTTTTTAGTTTGTCTGTCGCTTTACTAAGAAGAGGTAAATTGGCAAACTTTTCTGTTCTCAATTCTATGCAAAACATTTTGTCATAACTACCTATGCATTAAAAGCTTTATTCTGTTTATTCACATGTACGTGAACTTGAAATTCAAGAAACAACCGTCTGAGTCAATAACCTCTTCCTCATACTTGGATTTATACCTTTATATCGGCCGGCCTCGGTGGCGCAGTTGGACGCGCGTCCGACTGGAGACCAGGAGGTCGCGGGTTCGATCCCCGCCGAGGTTGGCAACATTCTTTCGTAGAGATTGATCATGAAATACTTTCTACGGTCATTCTCTCCCTTCCGCTGATTCAAGAAGGGCAGTTGTCAGTTTCTGGCGAAAGAATGTGTACAGTATTAGTTAACCGCTTAGAGGACTAAGCCTGCCCAGTAAATGTGTGGTTAGGTAAACTGACCGCGCTCGACATGAGCCCATTGGGTTGACTGGGCCGTAAAACCTCAACACAAACAAAACCTCTATATCGACAGTGGAAAGCTCAGGTCTAGGTTTTACTACGAAAGGGATGACTTCAATCTTTCCATAGTTAATTTTCTGTTTCTGAGCAGCAATATTCATTCTGCGCCAGCATACGGTCTTTACGTGTCACAATTATTCAGTTAGTCTAGAGCCTGCTCTGAGTATCAGGACTTTATCGAACTAGCAAAACTGTTCACTTCGAGATTGTTGACTCAGGGTTACATTGTGATGACATAGCTTTAAAAATACATTTGAACTATTTTATGGGGAAATGGTTGTTTTCTGCTGTCATCTCATGTCACTAGGTCATTTTCCAGTGCCTGCCTTGAGAGGTGTGTGTTTCGTTATTTTGGCATTTCTCGTGTATCTATATAGATGTACATGTATTTGTCATTGAAAAGCATTACATGATAGGACCAGATGCACTGCAATTGAAATATGCTAGTGGAACCTGTAGACCTAGTGGTTGACTTAGTACACACATGGTTACAAACACATGCAAGCATTCGGACAGAAGTTCTACTAAATACACCTAATATATAACCTCCGACTGTATCATTAAAAAACGTGTACACACGCGCTCGTATCATGCACGCACACACATTTGGTTTAAACATATTTATTTCCGAAATGTTTACATATACAACACATACAAAAGTACAACAATAGGATTAGAACGAAAGCATATTGAAAGCTTATTTAGTTCCTTTCCTAACACACATTTAAATTGTAATTCTTTCACTGCAGCTCGTGTTAAGTATGGCGGCCGTAAGCTTTTCGTTGTTTTGTGTTTTCTTTGTTTCCAAAGACAATATTTTTATTTTTATTTCCCTTTATTCTTTTTACAATTTTTATAACTTAACTTACATTGGCATATTCCCCTGCTTTTGCGGCGCCGTCCATTCCGGTCCAAGTCATGAGGCTCATTGTGACACCTCCAAAATCCATGAAGTAGTTAACACCATTTACTTGGGCTTCTTCGTTAAAGAATATCAACGAATGGATCATCGCCATAAAGGCTTTAGTAAAATCTTCGTACGAATAGTACCCCGATGTATCTATGGCGCCTACAAGATAGGACATTGGAAGAAATCAATCACCTCAGCTGTAGATTGCTTAGTGTTTGTGAAAGAACACATAACAAAACCATACCTATAATTTTAGCCCCCTTAAATCCTACTTTTAGGCGTAAAAAATAGCTGTGTTTCCACTAATATGTTGAACAAAAATGCTTGGTAGTAGGAGAAACTTTTTTATTATTTTTCTATTTTTTCTCCAGAAAAGAACAGAGTCGGGCTTGTAATTTTATGAAAATGCAGGCATTTTGTCAAGGGTCGGTGCTTTACTTTTTTATTTTGCATTTGTATTGATAAAAATAGTAGAGTGTTTGAAACAGGGTCGGTCGGGTAAGTGGAAACACAGTTATTTTTTTACGCTTTATATAGTAAAACTGGGGTTTACAGGTGTATATATCATTTTTCCTTATTTCTGCTCAAAAACATAGATTGTTGGTACTCGTTTAATCCGCCTCGGCGAGGCCGTGCAAATGAGTATCACAATCTATGTGTTTGAGAAGACATATGAAAAATATCAGAAATTTCCATCTCAAAATTTTCATTATTTGGTGAAAACATTTTCAGTATATTTGAATAGGCATGTTTTCGTAATATGAAAGAACAGAAATGAAGCGGGGATAGGGTATGGAAGCGGATAGAAAGGATGCGTGTACAGTCGGTTCTGAAAACGTCGAGGTTGTGGTAATTCCCGGGTACCTTTGCTGACATTTTAATATGACCACACATGGTATTATCTGATGGTGGAATCTGATATCTAAGTCGCTATACTTGTATAGCTGCTAGGGGATTGTCGTTACGATTCATGACTTTGGCGGTCAGTAGAATTAGTCCATATCCGAAAATTACGAATGAGCCCTTTTTAAGTCTGACATCCCCCGAAAAGTGTGATTGGGAAACTGTTTATACCTAGATCAGACGCCTCAGACTTCTGATCAGGGGCTACATTGTTTGCGTTTAATACAGGAATTGCTATAAAACACAATGATAATAAAAACTAACTAGACACCCTGCTATTTAAGACCAGTCTAAAGAGTTGTTGTAGAAGAATCCACTCGACATAAATGGTTTAAGGTAGAAAAATAGACCCGCTTGATGACCATTGTGTGTGCTTGCAACACTGGAAATTCAGCGCCAGCTTATTGATGACAAATACAACTATCTTGCACTTTTGATAACTTAATGGGAGGGAGTAAATTAAATAAGGCAAATGGGGTTTCGTAAACTACACCACAACCTCTTTATAACACTATTGTTGGGGTCCATAGCATAAGCCGTGTTTAGTTAAACAACCGTGTTATAGCCAAACACAAATGTATAGGTTATATGGAAAAATGACCATCTTTGATGTTTTGTTATATCCAAAACCGTTTTATAACGAACCGTGTTGTAAAGAGGTTGTAGTGTACGTAGGTTTATATTATTCTGAATGGGTCTGCTGCAACAGTATGTGTTGATTATACTGATAGAAGCGATAGAGACACTTGCACCTGAGGGCAGAAAGATGCTTGCAAATCCGTATCCATTATAAAGCCATCTTTTGCAATATACATAGGTTCCGCTACATTTGAAAAGCCAAATATGAACAATAACACGACATATGCCAAAACCATCACAAAAACACGCCTATATAATTTTGACCCCCTTAAACTCAATTTTTATACAGTAAAACTGGGGTTTACAGGTGTATATATTGTTTTTCTTATTTCTGCTCAAAAATAGATTGTGGGTACTCGTTAGAACCGCCTCGGCCAGGCGGTTCTAACGAGTACCCACAATCTATGTCTTGAGAAGAAACATAAAAATTATCAGGATTTTTTATTTGAAAATTTTCCTATTTTTGTTTGTAAAAAAATCAATATATTTGAATAGGCGTGTTTTCGTAATGAATCAAAATGATTTGTATGGCATAGGTGCGTAAATCATGTATGGCATAAGTGCGTAAATCATATGTACTTACCTATCTTGCCGAAACATATATGTCGTCCTTCTTTGTCTTTCCCAGGAAGAATCATTATAGATCCGCTGAAATTTTAATCCTCAAATTACCTCTCTGTTGAAAATTAGTAAATTGACGTACTTATATGTAATAACATAATATGATATTATGCAATAATAGCTGTCTAGCGTATTTGTCAACATATTTTTAAAAGTTTTCGATAACAGAAATATTATGCAGTAGTAGTAGTAGTCGTAGTATTAGTAGTAGTAGCTGTGATATTGTTCAAAACATCTTTGTCAATTAGTAGACTGACATGTTGGCTGTGGAATGTCTCCTTCAATATACTGTACAGGAATGGAGGTCTACCGATACATGAATACTAATAACTGATGTATGATACGCATAAAACATGCTGGGTACATGCCAAACAGTGATGAAGCGCTTTCAACCTGCTGGGTAAGTGCAAAACAGTGTAGACCCCGATCAGTTCCGTGCCGACTGATCTGGATCTGCATTGTTTGCACAGGACTGTCTGTTTACATACGTAGGGTGTTTTATGGTATGTCCGGAGGTGGCCAAATGGACTTTTTCAGATCTTAGGACAAATATGGTAAGAAGTTAGATATCGTACTATTTGAGATGAATACGATGGTTTCTTACAAACAGAGTAGATCTAAAATATGGCAACATAGTTTTCCGCTTACTTGAGAGTTCGAAAGGATATAATTGAAAGTGGTTTAGATACAAAGACAGTAGTTTTTATATGAGAAAATGTGTCTTTACTCGTAAGGCATATGCTAAAAGTAAAACATCATATCTGCCAGCGAAACTGAACAATCCAATAGATGGCTTTGTTGTTCAGCGTCAAATGATTCTATAAGCGGACTGCGACGGCAGATCTTGGCATTTGTAGTCAGCACTATATGCCCCCATCCAAATCCAGGTACATTTACAAAGATCAGGCTCAAATATTTTCTTTTTCTTTTTTTTTTTTCGAAATATTTATGTAAAAGAGAATTCTGTTAAAGAAACAAGGGACGTCAGAAACAAACATACTTATATTAACATTAAACTTATATTATTGTATAAAAAGCAGTGTCGCACGTTATTAATAGCTGTGCATTAACCGGCGAAAAGCCGTGTATTAACAAGGCAATTCACGCATTGTTAATGCACAGCTACGCAATTTTCAATATGGTCGTACCGGGGCCACAGATTTGGTGCCGTTACGAGATGTATACTGCCCGGCCCTAGAACGAGCATACTCCGTGGAAATTACGTTCAGGAGACATCGGTGAAAAGGCAAAACAAAATAATGCAAGAAATAACGCGAAACGTAGCAAATGTTTTCATTTTTTATGCAATAATTGGGATCAAACATGGTTTTTCAATGCATTAACATTCGCCAGGTCCCGTGGGAGGTGTTGAAAACGGCGGCCTTCGGCCTCGGTTTTCAATACCTCCCACGGGACCTGGCGAATGTTAATGCATGAGAAACCATGTTTGATCCCTATAATCAACGGTATATCCGAAACACGTCTAACTGTTATTTAGCATTGTTGTATGCACTTATCCCATATATACCGAGCGGACTATTTTACGTTAACTTTAAGGTCCCTATTTTCTTACAACATTTACCATATTTTATAGAAATTCCTATATCTAATGAAAACTGGGTAAACCCTGATCAGACACTGCGTCTGACCTGGGTTTCAGACGCCGTGTTCTGTCTTATCTGGATCTGTACTGTTAGCCAAAGTCTCTTTTATGGCTAGCCATGAATGGATTGTCAGGTAACTGATCACGAAAACATGCCTATATAGTTTTGACCCCCTTAAACCCCACTTTTATATAGTAAAACTGGGGTTTGCAGGGGTATACGTTATTTTTCTTATTTCTGCTCAGAAACATAGATTGTGGGTACTCGTTAGAACCGCCTCGCCGAGGCGGTTCTAACGAGTACCCACAATCTATGTTTTGAGCAGAAATATGAAAAATATCAGATCTTTTTATCTGAAAATTTTCATTTTTTTGGTGGTAAAATTTTCAGTATATTTGAATAGGCATGTTTTCGTAATGTTTTAGGAGCTCCTCTGCATTTATGTTACACTACTAGAAATGTTATTGGCGTAAACGTGCATAGCGCCAAATCAGTCATTCCCAGAGTTTGTTCTGGATATTCTTCACTCAGTAATAACTAAGGCTGGCACAATTAATCGGATAATCGATTAATTGATCGATAAATTCCACAGAAAAAAAAAAAAAAAATATTATTACAGATTTTCTAATAATCGATCATTTGATTTCTGTGTCTGTTACTTACCGACACCGCAACTCCTTACAATACTTTATCTAAAATTTGAACAAGTACAATTTACTACCCACTGTTGTGTCTAAAATAGCTGGATGAGTGGCAAAGATTGTAGACCCTGATGAGACACCGTGTTTGCGGCGTTTCAGCTTGGTCTACATTGTTTGCCCAGGCCTGTCTGACCAAATACATACGTACAATAAAGTATAAGAGTCATGCTCAGACAGGTAAAATTATGACCAAGTCTTCAGTGGTTACTAATCGATTATCGATCACAATGGCAGGACTGATATTCGATTATCTTGTTCAGCTCTGATTAGCCAGCTTTAGTAATAACGCAGAGGTTAGCTATTGTTGAATAGGACATAGAATACATATATTTATCTATAGAATTGATCCAAGAGGCAGTTCGTCATTGCTCGTGTGTCGATAGTTTCATACATATGTGAGCTCAATGGCGATTTGAAGCCGGAACACAAGAAACACACAGGACCATGGTCGGCCTGACTACAACTTGCTCCCAATGGGAGACACTGTTTCTCACTTAAAAAGATACGAGAAACAAATATATATGTGAAAATACCAGAAAAATACCACAATTACAAAGCAAACCCGTCCCAAGGTGCCAGAAGAAGAAAGGACGAGAAACAAACAGTGACGAAACAAACCCCTTCGTTTTGTTTCATCATAGTGTATGTGATTATATGTGTTTCGTTGTGATGTTTCACAGATGAGGTAAAGGACCACTAAGAGGATCTAACATATATCTGTAGTTTGGAGCTACATCAGAATAAAGGGTAAGATTTTTCGCGAGTAAAACCAGTTTAAACCCCCAGTGCATTACGAAAACACGCCAATTCAAATATTTTAGAAATTTCACCACAAAAAATGAAAGTTTTCAGATAAAAATTTTGTCATATTTCTACTCAAAATATAGATTGAGGGTACTCGTTAGAACCGCCTCGGAGAGGCGGTTCTAAAGAGTACCACAATCTATGTTTTTGAGCAGAAATATAATGTATACCCTTGTAAACCCCAGTTTTACTATATAAAATTAGGGTTTAGGGGAGAGGGGTCAAAATTATATAGGTATGTTTTCGTGATTGGTTTTTCTACGGACAGTAACTAAGCGGTACCTCTGTTGCTGCTGTTCTTGTTCGTGCGTTGGTGATATATTATGTGAACCATCTCGTCAAAACCAAAATAAATGGCATGTGCTCCCAGCGAAGACTCAGATCAGCCTGGGCATCCGCCAAGTCTGATCAGTCGTCGCTGTCCTCATGAAGAAAACTTGGGTCTTTAGTTACCCATTGAGCGCGCAGCAAAGACTGGGCACATGCCATTTTGTTGCTTTGTCATGAGGTGGTCTATGCGATGATTGTTATGTGCGTTTGTTTGTTCCTAATCTCTCCTTCTTTTTAGTGCCTCAGGAGGGCTGCTCCGTGTTTGTCACATTTCCAGGGTAGTTTTCCTAACATTTTTTTTACTTAGTATATGTTAATCTATTTTCAGCGGGCCCCCGTAGCCTAGTAGATAGGAAAGTTCACTCTTAATCCATTAGGTTTCTCACCGCTGTGTTTCGAGTCTCGCTCGGGACTCATGTGGGAAAGCCAAGTTCTGCTTATGATGGTCAGATGGTTTTTCCCCGGGTTCTCCGGTTTTCGCCCACCTTTGATGAACGATCGGCTCGATATAAGTGAAATATTCTTGAAAGGGCCGTAAAAGCCCAAATAAAAAAATATCTATTTTCAGTAGAGCAACTAAATTAATGTAGACAAAGTTGCGTAATATGAAAGAGTATCATTTAACTTTTAGACCAGTTCTTTGTTTGTTGCACACTCATTTTCAATCAGGCATTTTGTTTAACTTACCCTCTAAGAATTTCTAGACTTTTTGGATCTCCCGGATCATGACCTAACATGAAGCTGTAAGATCCGGTTATCGAAGCAAGAAAGTTTCCAAGTCTTTCCCTTGCACTCAGTTGGCTAAATTTGGCCCATCGTAAGAACGAGAGAAGAAAGCGTGTATCTGAAACGAAGCAAGTTTTTCAAGTGAAAAAGTACCTTCGATCATGCGCAAAATTGTGCGGACTCTCATCAACCTGCGCATGCGCAAGGTCTCACCCGGGACTTTGCTCTTCACTGATACATTGTCTTGTATCCAATAGTTCTCTTTTCGGACAGTATAGACCCTCATAAAGCTGCCTGATCCGGCCCCGAGGTTATAAAACTTTTTGCATGCTCAACTATATTCAACAAGAAAGAATTATGCAATTGTTAATAATTTGAGATTTATTAGCAGGACAAATTTCATGCTCAGCTTAGTTGAGCACGAAAACAGTTTTATAACCTCGGGGCGCGTAGGCTGACTGGGCTTTCGCTGTCCGCATATGCCCGAGGACATATTTTCACATGGCGCAGCCCACATCAACATCAACATACAGTCGAACTTCAATGACTCGAATACTCCCAGCAAACACAAAACGTCGGCACAACGTCGTTACAACGTCGCTGCAACGTCGTTGTAACAACGTTGTGCCGATGTTTTGTGTTTACTGGGCTGTTGGCACTATGGAAATTTGAGTAATTCGAGTCACTGAGGGTTAATCATAGCGCCAGATCAGGAGGCAAATGTTGATTATTCAGGGATGTCTTTTCCATCTTCTATAATATAATGGTATGTTGAGTGCACTCGTTAGAATCTCCTCGATCATGATTCTAAGCCAACATACAATAAACAGCTTCATGATAAAATAAGAAAATTTCACAAAAATATCTAGAAATCTTTGCTTTCTTGAACTATCTGAAGAATTTCCCTACGGACTCTAAACCGAGCTCGAATCAGCCACCGTAGGTTCCAGTTACTGTAGCTCTGCAATATTTTAACGTAATGTCAGTTTACACATAGTTTCTGCATGATTAAACTTAAAAACGTGTTATAAAAATAGTACGGCTTCATACAGATACATGAGCAGCGTCAGTTATGGCATATTAGAACGAAAAAGGTTCAGGCGAGCCTGCGCATCTGCGCATTTGCGCAATCTCCCTCCTAAACCTATGCTGTTTGATCGCGTAAGCGGTAGGGTAGGCCGAGGACAAACTTCAGCCAAAGTAGCACATTACGAAAACACGCCTATGCAAATATATTGAGAAGTTTACAACCAAAAAAGGAAAACTTTTAAATAAAAAAAATCTGATATTTTTCATATTTCTACTCGAAACACAAATTGTGGGTACTCATTAGAACCGCCTCGCCGAGGCGGTTCTAATGAGTACCCACAATCTATGTTTTGAGCTGATATAAGAAAATTAATGTATACTCCTGTAAACCCCAGTTTTACTGTATAAAACTGGGGTTTAAGGGGGTCAAAACTATATAGGCGTGTTTTCGTGATGAGGCGTATCATTGTTAAAGGGCTGGGCATGTGCACTGACAGGTTGATTCGACGGAAAGTCTGAAGAGGTTTTTTTCTCTCAACGCGGCTCATATTTATACTTAACTCACGTGTGAGTAATTAATCACCCAGACCAACACAGATACCTTTGTAAACAATGTAGATCCAGATGAGACGACTCGTAACGTCCCGTCTCATCATAATCTACACTGTTTGCCTTTCTGTCATCGAATTTCTTCTGAAATCACTATTTGCAAGAATGGATGTGTACAATTTTAGATATGTAAGAATGCATTTCAGAAACTCGTGGGTGAAAAAGTCAGTTTTTCTCAAGCTAAAAGGGAATATGTTCAGAAGGTAATAACATGTTGGATCCTTTAAAAATCACGTAAGAAATTCAACGAAAAAAAAAATAAATAAAAACAACAACAAACAAACAGAACTGCATACCGAATACTTTTAGCCTTTACGAGTATTTAACTGCATACCGAATACTTTTAGCCTTTACGAGTATTTAACTGTCATGTATGTATAGCCAATAAAATCAGACAATTGCTAAGGTAAAAGACATAAGCCCCAAAACAGCAGATTAATATAGATTGGTATAGTAAAAACACGTATTTCTCGTTTAAGAAGCGTTCGTAATCAAAGGCGGTCTTGCCACCGCATCAGGAATGGACTGTATTGCTTAGACAAAATCACCAGAGAATGCACAAAGGTCAGCTCAAACTGGAAATTGAATGGGCCACGTCACCGGGCATATGCGGACAGCGACGGCCCTGATTAACCACCTGCATATCGGCGTAGTCTTATCAGGTCCTTCACTGTATGCAATCAGAATCATTCATACTGTAGAATGATTCAAAGAAGAGGAAATGTCCGGATCCACACATTTTGCGCATGCTCGAAGGTATTTTTTTGTTTGACCCGACGAAAATATTTGGTTCACTCTAAAGGCGGGCGTCATCGTCTTATTTTACCTCATTCCATTTTACATAACCAATAGGACGCTCAATGCAACCTGTCTGCAAAAATTACCTTTTGAATGTCAAAATATTGGTTGTTGAAGCGAGACAGCTCTTGTACAGATTTTGAATACATAATGAAACAACATTAATAGAAATCATAAAAGTGGCTGTTTTATGAATGTGGCTAATGTAGTTGAGATGTAACATTTCATGAAGTTTCAACTCATATTTATCAGTAGGAGTCAATGGTAATAAACCTCAAGTGTTGCTTAAACCTTCAGAAGTGTTGCGGAAAATCAACACTTTGAAAGAAAAGGTTATCCTATATGTAGATAAGCGACAAAGAGCCCTTATTGCAACCATGCTGTTGTCTCTTGTCACTGTTTGTTCCCTATCTTTTTCTTACTCATCACGAAAACATACCTATATAATTTTGACCCTCTTAAACCCCACTTTTATATAGTAAAACTGGGGTTTACAGGGGTATACATTATTTTTGTTATTTCTGCTCAAAACCATAGATTGTGGGTACTCGTTAGAACCGCCTCGTCGAGGCGGTTCTAATGAGTACCTACAATCTATGTTTTGAGCAGAAATATAAAAAAAATCAGATTTTTTTTATCTGAAAATTTTCATTTTTTTGGTGGTAAAATTTTCAGTATATTTGAATAGGCATGTTTTCGTAATGGTATCTCCGGAAGACTATGCGTCGTGCGTATGACCTTTCCTGGGTAACTTTTTATAACACGATCGCACCTCTTAATTACAAATGAGCCAGCGCATGACAAAATCTATAAAATAGCGTGTGCACCCAGCGAAGACTCAGATCAGCCTGAGCATCCGCCAAGTCTGTTCAGAGTCTTCTCTGTCCGCTCTATGGGTAGCTAAGGACCCAAGCTTTCTTCGTACGGACAGCGAAGACTCTGATCAGCCTGGGCGTATGCCCAAGCTGATCTGAGTCTTCGCTGGGCGCACATTCCATTTTGTAGGTTTTGTCGTGCGCTGGCTTAAATATGAACGATCCATGGAGAATCCGCTATATCACCAGTAAAACCTTACTATCAATTAAATACACAAAAAATTACAAAACTGCAAACAAATAAGGTAGACGATGCAGTGGCAGTCTGAAATCAGAGAAACAGGAACGCACAGGATAGAACAAGATGAGTCAGCTCACATATAGCGTCAACCTTCTGAAACAGACTGCGGAAGGAACTGGTATTCAGTCCGAGACACGATTCACCGTCGTGCGATTAAAGAGGGAAGCATTTTTATCAACCTTTATTGGGTTAAAGTCATGCGTGCAGTTGGCTGAATAATATACGCTTCATTGCGCCCCTTGCTTTGTTTCATCACGTGTGTTTGATTATATGCGTTTAACTGTGACGTATCAGAGATGAGGTGGGGACCCATATGCCGACTGCACATATTTATAAATGGAACTGCATCAGAATCAAGGTAGAGGTTTCGGGCGAGTATAACTGGTTAAGCTACCCCCCCCCCACGAAATCCCCCATCCCCCTACCCCCCACACACACCCAGCTCCCCGCCTCAGTAGTATTCCTACTGTCCGTTCCAAGGCGGTTCCTCTGTTGCACTTCTTCTTTGTTTGTGCGTCTGTAATTTTATATGTGGTGTTTGAGGTGTCCTAATTTGTCCTCATGTCTCCCTCCTTTGGGCTGTGCTTCGTGATTGAAGCATTCCCTGGGTACCTTCAATTAGATTTTTGTAAGTGACTTATCTGTTAGACAGCAATATTATCAATAAGTGTATATCTTTTTACAAACATATGTGTGTACGATTGTTGAATCAATACAAATGGCATTCAAAGGATAGCATTTAAACCAACGACAAACAGCTGTCACTATTTTTTTGTGGGTGTATGAAAATAGTTAACGCTCAGTAATTTCCAGGGCCCAGTTGTTCAAAGCGTCGTTAGCTTAACGAGCTCGTTAAGGGTCATTTCGTTAACTGTTTTAGCGGATTCAATATACAATATTCTGAATTTTTTTGCTGAAAAAATGTGAGTAGCTTTTGCACTGCAAAAGCTACTCACATTTTTTCAGCAAACAATTTCAGCATATTTGCGTATCACTCGATGTAAATTTTAACGAATCGTTAACTAACGATGCCGTTAGCTTTGAACAACTGGGCCCAGGCTACATTCTTGGCAAAGTACACAGATTGTTTTTGTTGTGAGCGTTACACATATAGCATACTAGCTACACACATATAATGTATTAAATACACTCATATATAATGTTAAATATAATCTACAACCTGTGGGTGATGTTATCCAAGGTTCACGCTCAATCCATTCTCTTAGAGACTGTACAGTACTCAATCTTTCATCCGGTTCTTCGTGTAACTCTTCATTGGCCTTTCGGATACTTTTCTCTGATAGGGAACACGCGTACTTAGCCTCTGCCATTTTGTATCAAACTAGCAAATATACAGAAACACTTAATCATTAAAGTATTATATTATTATATCCTGTTATACTTTTACATGAACCGTAACGTCAGAAAACGTACCTTAGAACATGTGCGCCCAGCGAATATTCAGATCTGCCTGTGATTTCGCGCAGTCTGATCTGACTCTTCATTGGACGCATTTGGATAGCCAAGGATGCAGTTTCTTCAGGCGGTCAAAGAAAACTCTGGTTTCTCTTTGCTGATTCTGGGTCTGATTTAAGTATTTGCTGGGCGCACATGTCCGCATTGTCTGATGTTGACGAGCATATTATGTTTACGCGTGATTAACACCGCAAACTATCTGATTCATTTGTTCATCTGTGGTTTTATACATGGCGCTTGTTTTGTTCTTATTAACGTATTCATCCTTTCATCTTCTTTTGGGGTCTTTGAAGGGCAGTGCGTCGTGTTTGTGACATTTCCTCATTACCAAAAATAACATGCCTATTCAAATATACAGAAAATTTTACCACCAAAAATTGAAAATTTTCAATAAAAAAAAACAACAAAAAAAAAACAACAAAAAACAAAAAAAAACAACAACATTTTTTTTATTTCTGCTCAGAGTATAGATTGTATATACCCATTAGAACCGCCTTGGCGAGGCGGTTCTAATGTGAACCCACAATCTATGTTTCTGAGCAGAAATAAGAAAAATAATGTATACCCCTATAAACTCAAGTTTTACTTAAATGAAATGGGGTTTAAGGGGGTCAAAATTATATAGGCATGTTTTCGTGTTTTGGATAACTTCATTTATAGTGTGCAATAATTAAAACCTTCAAGTACTGGGATAGATATACCTTTACAAAGGGTATAGATCTAGATCAGACGCAATAGAATGCAATAGAATATTCAGTGTTTACTTTTTGCCACACATACAGCAATATTTTAGAACACATCAAGAAGTAGTAGAATGGACTATTTCAAATTTTTGGACAAGTATGGTATGTAGATTAAGTATCTCAACAATTAGGGGAAATACGGTGGTATTAGCAGTAGTTGTAGCATATTCACGTAATTTAAATACGGGCATATCCAAGAAAGGCTACAAGCCCGGAACACAAACCTTCTTAGGCACCGAATAAGATACGAGGGTGAGTCAATAAATAACCAGCCTATTCCATTTCCGATAGACCGAGACGGTCACGATTTTCATGCTTTGTTTAAATATATGTTTTATACATGGGTACTTGGCGTCGGTGGCGCAGTTGGATGCGCCGTCCAACTGGAGACCAGGAGGTCGCGGGTTCAACCCCCGCCGAGGTCGGCAACATTCTTTCGTGGAGATTGATCATGGAATATTTTCTACGGTCATTCTCTCCCTTCAGCTGATTCAAGAAGGGCAGTTGTCAGTTTCTGGCGGAAGAATGTGCACAATACTGGTTAACCGCTTGGAGGACTAATCCTGCCCAGTAAACGTGTAGTTAGGTAAACTGACCGCGCTCGACATGACCCCACTGGGTTGACTGGGCCGTAAAACCTCAACACAAACAAACAATACATGGGTACAAAACTGCACACGTATCGAGTCATTCTTTAATAAGATATTGACTGTCAAACATGGCTAGTGATGCAAAGGCATGCTTTCATCTAAAGTGGAGTGCCGTGCTGTAATTCGGTACTTGTATTTAAAAGGTAAAACAGGCAAGGAAATACACGGCGAGTTAGTCGATGTTTATGGGACTTCTGCACCATCTTATGCTTAGGTTAAATTCTGGGTAGGGGAATTTAAACGCGGTAGAACGTCTTAGGAAGATGAAGCCAGGTCTGGACGCCTACTGGATGCCACCGACGAAGAAATGTGTAAGAAAGTTCGGGATCTGGTATACTCTGATAGGCGCATTCAGGTGGAAGAAATAGCGTAGGCATTAAGTATTTCACATGGTAGTGTTTCAACAATCTTACATGATCGTTTAGGTATGCGCAAGCTAACAGCCCGTTGGGTCCCCCAATCCCTTAGCGATGAGTAAATGGCAACCAGAGCATCAGTATGCAGCGCCTTGTTGAAGCGTTTTAGGTCAAAAGATGATTTTCTTTTGCGTCTGGTGACTGTAGATGGGTTCATTATTATGAGCCAGAGAATAAAGCTCAGAGTCGTCAGTGGGTAGGGCCTGGGTCCCCGAGGCCAAAGAAGTTCAAGACGCAACCATCTGCTGGCAAGGTGATGGCCACAGTATTTTGGGACGCAAAAGGCGTTATTATGTTGGACTTTTTACCCAAGAGAAGTACAATAACTGGAGTGTACTATGCAACATTGTTAGACCAGCTGAGAACCGCCATCCGTGAAAAACGCCGAGGTAAACTCTCTAAAGGTGTTTTGCTGCAACAGGACAACGCGAGAGTCCACACTTGCAAAGTTGCAATGGATGCTGTAAAGCGAAACGGGTATGAATTAATACCACATCCTGCCTATTCGCCTGACTTAGCTCCTAGCGACTTTTTCCTATTCCCAAATTTGAGAAAGCATATCCGTGGACTTCATTTCCGGTCTGATGAAGAATTCATGACGGCAGTTGAGGAGTGGGTCAATGGAAAGGACCCTGACTTTTTCAGTTCTGGGCTGATGGCACTTGAACACCGTTGGTCTAAGTGCATCATACTAGAGGGTAATTACATCGAAAAAGAAGAGGTGGATCTCAACCGAAAATAAGTTAGGCTGGTTACTTATAGACTCACCCTCGTATCAATGCATCGAGACGACACATTACGAAAACATGCCTATTCAAATGTATTGAGAATTTTACCACCAAAACATGAAAACATCCAGATGAAAAATTCTGGTAGTTTTCATATTTCTGTTCAAAACATGTATTGACAGTATTCGTTAGAATCGACTCGACGAGGCGGTTCTAACGAGTACCCACACTATATGTGTTTGAGCAGAAATAAGAAAAATAATGTATACCCTGTAAACCCCAGTTTTACTATATAAAAGTGGAGTTTAAGGGGGTGGTCAAAATTATATAGGCAGATTTTCGTGATGATTTCAAAAACTTTAATGAAATAAACAGTATTCTAACGAAACCAGAGCAATTAAAACGAAGAAAAACTGCAACAGAAATACCATCTTGAAACTGTCAATTTCAGTAGTAGTAGCGTATTACTCATAATATAAATACGTAGCCGGGCTTAGCACTTTCACCTCTAATTTTCTAATGCAAACTTTTCCATTCTTGAATTTGGACCGATCCATCTTTCTAAATAGGGATCTTGGTCAAAAGTCAAAAACAGAGTGGCAAATAGTGTAGACAAAATCATATTTTTACAAAATAGTGTAGATCCAGATGAGATAGTTCATAATGAGCCATCTTATCTGGATCTCTACTGCAAAAAATATGCATTGGTCTAAAAGTCCGAAATGGTAAACACGGTTCTAATGGTTTTTACGGTGCTAAACCGTCCCACAATCCTGACAGAGTTCTAACATACATGCAGTAACATGTAATTGTTCCGTCCACGTAAGGGATTCCATAACTCACCAGCCGACCAAGGCTTAACCCTACAACGCAATGATAAAACGCAGTTTTTGAATTGTATAATCCAGTTTCCAACATTAATTATACCTGATTTTTTTTTATTACCATTTACTGTGACGGCCATGAAAGAAATCAAAATGTTTCTTCCTGCAGTTTCACTATCACATTATTTTTTTCCCGTGAATATCGATATGATGTCTAACATGCGGGAAAAGGACAAGACTGACATTTGAACATGCCGTCTCATTTCGACCTTGCTGCCCACGGACAGTATAAGTGGATATTGTCAGTATTGCCACAAACGCAGAAGGTCCTGATCAATCTGCGACAATGCTCAAATATTTGAGCGAAGATAATTCGGTCTAGTCCCTAGATCCTTGCATCTGACATTAATGTCATTTGTTACTTTGGGAAACATCTACTTTCTATCTGGTTGAGACATAAATAAATAATCGCATCAATTCCCTTGAAACACAAATCTATGGTCTTTTAATTAATCCCAAATGTTCACACTAAAATAATTGTCGTATAAAGTGACTGCAACGTCAGAATAAAGTATCATTGGACATGCGCGCCCAGTAAAGGCTGTAATTAGCCTGCGCTTGCGCGCAGTCTAATAAGAATGTTCATTGGCCGCATTTTGGATAAGCATGAATACAGTATCTTCATACGAAAAGAAAAAAAAGACTGCGTGGATGCGCAAACTAATTTGTGACTTCGCTGGGCGCACATGTCCGAAGGTACATTTTCTGACGTTGCGGCTCAAACATATACCCGGTATTCAACTGAGCAGAAATAAGTGTGTGATATGCACGAGTGCTATCCGATATCAATGTGAGAAAAACACTTCTTCATTAGCCTATGTTTACAGCTTAAACAGAACCCTGTCAATGATGTTAACAAGGAATACCTTTGTAGTTGTAGAACCACCAACGCAGTACGAATAATTAATCATGAAAGCGCCAAGCAAAATTTGTTGCAGACGAGATACTTTTTTAGTTTTATTTTAATAGAAAATAGTCTGAAGATTTCATGTAAAGCGGCTGCTTGGCAGACGATTCACATGAAATATCAAGACTTATTTTCTATGAAAATAATAATACGAATAATAAAACTATTTAAAGGTTTTGTCTGCTGCAGTTGTTGTTGGCGCTTTAAAGGTTAAATGAAGCAGGGATAATGAAGTTATGTTAGTATAGTTGAGAAAATTGCAATTAAGGTTAACGCAGAACTAATCTACTTTCAGGAAAGGTAACTCTGTCAAAATATTTGTCCTTCCCTTCTGACAAAAAGGTATCTACTCTCAATAAGATAGACTTGCTCACTATGGGAGCATATGCTCTTTTTTTTCCAGAAAACTCCTTTTGAGAGACTTGGTGGGCAAAAAAGCAAACAAGAAGTTACAAAACGTGTCTATCTTGACGAAAATGTTGAATTATCTACCAAATGTACCCAGTTCTCTTAAGTGGCTGTGATTCTATAAAAAGCGTTTTTGGCAAAAATGAAAGATGAGATGCAGACAAACGGCTATAGCTCGAAAATCTTTGGAACCATGAAAATTAGTCGTGGACATGAATATATAGTTCGAGCAGTTGTTGTATATCATAGTGCCACGAGGCAAATGGAGATAATTTAGTGTTGTCTTTTCGATCGTCTACAAAATAATGATATGTTAAATGTACTCTTTAGATCGCCTAATGATTACACACAGCATACATTTTCATAATAAAGTAAGACAAAATACCTACAGTATCCTTAAAAAGTTGTTTTCTTGAGATATCGGAAAAAAATGCTAGGTACTCAAAAACGAGTTCGAATCAGTCATGGTAAAAGTGCCATCGGTGTTCGAGTGACTGACGTTTTACTGCACATGCTTTCAAAAAATAAATACCATTACGAAAACACGCCTATTCAAATATATTGAGGATTTTACCACAAAAAATGAAAACTTTCAGAAGAAAAATTCTAGTAGTTTTTATATTTCTGCTTCAAATATTGATTGTGGGTATTCGTTAGAACGCCTCGGCAATGCGGTTCTAACATGTACCCAAAATCTATGTTTTGAAATAAGAAAACATGATGTATACCCCTATAAACCCCAGTTTTACTATATAAAAGTGGGGTTTAAAGGGGTCAAAATTATATAGGCATGTTTTAGTGATGGTTTTTAAATGAAAGACTTTTGATAAATCGAAACTTAATTGATTATGATATATACGCATTTATCCTCCTTATCTTCCTCTTCATATGTCGCACGTAATATTTCTAGAACAAAATCTAGACTATTTAGATTAGACTGGCTCCAATTCTTAGTAACTAAATTTATTACTTTTCAGTATTCCCACATGCTGCGTCAGATTCGTTTACTTCACTACTATCACATGGTAGTGGTAATACAATTCTCCCTTCTTGAGTGTTAAAAATGAAGATCCAATGGTTTATATGTTAGCCTGTCATGTAACCGTCTGGCATGACAGGCACATTTTTTGTGTATATTTAATCTTTTACGGAGGTCAACTGAAATGTCGTTCCCTGGTTATTCCACTTACTTTGTGTCATGCTGTCGCCCGGAGTGGAAATCATGTTACTACTGAAACCATATCCCAGATGGCTGATTCAGTTACACTTGTAAGCATGAATTTGAATGCTATTTTGGTAATTTTACGTCAAATTCAAGGAATGTGGCTATATTATTGAATAATAATTTTTAACTTAAAGTACAGAAAGTAGAAAGGGATGAAAATGGTACACTGTAATAGGTTAATTTTGACAATAGAAATAGAAGGACAACTGTTTATGCTTATAAATATTTAAGGACCCAACATAGATGATTCAAAATTTTACAAACAGTTACTTCTGAAGATAAATGAAAAGGAAAATGTGGATATTATGGCGGGAGATTTTAACTTAATATTAAATCCGGAAGTTATTTTTTGTAAATTATGCAAATCTAAATAATCCTAAAGCTCGGGACGAGGTACTTAACTTAATGATTGAAACAAATTTAATAGATGTCTGGTTAATTTAGAAAAGAAACAATTTACATGGAGAAGAAAATCTACCAATCAAAAAGCAAGACTAGATTTCTTTTTTATATCGGAACTTTTATTTATTAGTATTGTAGGGTCTGAAATTTTACCTAGGTATAAAACTGACCATTCCCTAATTTTATTACAGTTAGAGTTTGGGAAATTTCAGAAAGGGGGGTGGGGGTGGGGGTGGGGGTCATACTGGAAATTTAATAATTCTTTATTAACAGATAATAGTTATGTAACAGAAGTAAAAAAAGTAATAGAAACAACAAAATTACAATACGCAAAAGAATGTCAGTTTAACTATTCAAATATCGCGGAAATATCATTGGATGAAATACAATTTACAATCGAAGATGATTTATTCTTTGATAGACTACTTATGGAAATCAGAGGTAAAACAATCTCGTATCCATCATATCAGAAAAATAAAAAAAACAGCAACAGCATGTTAATAAAGAAACTAAGTTATTGGCTTGGGTTATGGCTTAGGTACCATGACCGCAACTACTTATTGGAAGAAATTTAAGTTCTAGAAAATACGGATAATATAATGTTTGAATTATTGGATGAAACGCGGAAAGAATTATACGATGTTTGAAAAGTAAAAATGGAGGGGGTTAAGGTAAGATCTAAAGCTAGATTGAGTAATGGTGGGAAAAAGGTCACAAAATATTTTTGTTATATGGAAAATTGAAATTATACTAGTAAATGTATGAATACGAGTAGTATAAAAAAAGAGATAGGAACTCTTATTACAGGGCAGTTGAAATGAAACGGTGTCATTTTTTTTTAAGAATTTATATTCTAAAAGACACACCTTGGATATCGACGTAAATGATTTGCTTTCCGATTATGATATTCTTAATTAAATGAATCAGAAAAGATTTCTTTAGAAGGACCGATAAAATATGAATACATTCTATAGTATCTAAAAATCGTTCAATAATACCAATCCGGATGCGATGGATTTACATACGAATTTTTTGAAATTCTTCTTGAAAGACGTAGGGATATACTTATTAAGGGCAATTAACACTTGTTTTAATAAAAGAGAACTAACAGACACTCTCAAAATAGGAATTATTACATGTATTCCAAAAGGAACCAAGGACAAATTGTTATTGAAAAACTGGCGTCCTATATCGCTGTTAAACACGTCATATAAAATAGCCTCATCTTGCATTGCAGAAAGACTTAAAGTTGTGCTGCCATCTATTATAAATGATGTCTAAACTGGTTTTATTTCGGGTCGATATATTGCTGAAAATGTAAGAATATTATATGACATAATGCACCACACCGAAAAAAAAAACAACAACAAAATACCTGGAATGTTGCTTATAATAGACTTCGAAAAAGCATTCGATTCAGTAGACTGGGAATTTTTATATAAGGCTTGAATTTTTTTCATTTTTGGAGAATCATTTAAACAGTGGGTAAAACTGTTTAAACTAATTGTCAGTCATGTGTTATTGTAAACGGACATCTTTCGGAATGATTTTATTTACAGAGAGGCTATCGGGAAGGGGACCCTTTATCCCCATAAGTTTTTGTGGTTTGTGCTGAAATTTTAGCCATCCTCGTACGGCAGCCTGATGGTATAAAAGGAATTACTATCGGCAATGTTAAGTTTCTAGTTTCACAATATGCTGATGACACTTCCTTTATTTTAGATGGCTCCCAAGAAAAAACTAAGGTTGTTTGGGTTGGCTCAAGAACAAATAGTCATATAAGATTCTGTGAAAACAACAAATTACAATGGGAAAATAATGAATTTACAGTTCTTGGTGTGAAATTTACAAACAATTTAAAGGATATGGTAGATTTGAACTATCGAGAAAAGTTAACCGACATTCGAAAACTATTCCTAAACTGGTCGAACAGATGTTTAACTCCACTTGGAAAAATTACTATTATAAAAGGTATGGCATTACCAAAAATAAATCACTTAATTTTAGCTTTGCTCAACCCATCAAAACAAATAATAAACGAAATACAAAGAATTTGTTACGAATATTTATGGAATAAAAGCCCTGATAAAATTAAACAGACAGTGGTAGTACAAAATTATCAGGATGGCGGTCTTAGAATGATAAATGTTGATATATTTATTAAATTATTAAAACTTACCTGGCTTAGAAGAATATTGTTGAAGAATAGCATGTACAGTGATTATATTCAAGAGTGTTTTCTGTTCACTAAAGATTGTCTACAATACGGTAGTTTATTTATTGAAAATGGGAATATAATTGTAGATAATATTTTTGGAAGGGACATCTTTCTAAGTTTAAAATTGATTTTAGAAAACGTAGAACCTTTGTCTTGGAATGAATTAGTAAGTACCCCATTGTGGTATAATCCATCCATAAAGGTCGGAGGCAATGCTGTATTTTATAGAAGCTGGAACAATAAATGCATTTTGTTAATAAATGATTTACTTCATTCAAACGTTGAATTATTAACTTATCCTGAATTTCAAAGAAAATTTCATTTGCTTTTGCACGACGGCGGTTCGGGCCTCAGGCTCAATGACGGCCTCTTCGTAAAACTTTAACCAGTGGGTTGGGGCTTCACGATATGTCTTTGGCTTGACCCGCCATGGTTCAACTATTGGTTTTCATTTACTCTGGCATACAGTAGAATTAGTCATGAGTACTCTTCTTTGTTTATCATAATTGTGATTAATTTGATTTTTACATTTTCGCTTTGATGCATTGACTGAGTTAAGATCCTTCATGCGAACCAAAGTTTTATGTATTTTTGTATTAAGAGTAGCATCGGGACCCAGGGTGAAGTTGGCTAGCTGTAAAAGTGCTTTTCCCCCTGTGGTTTACTCTACTGACCGTTCAAAGGCGGTGGTCCCGATGTTAGTCTTACTCTTTGTTGCTTTGTAGTTTATTCTACGAGGCGATTTGTTTTATGTCTTACCTTGTGTTATTTTAGTACTTTTAGCATTGCGATTAACTCACTTGGGGAAGAGAGAGCTAATCGTAGTGCTTTTCGTAAGTTTGTTTGATTTGTGCTTGTTTGGATTTGTCGCTTTCCTCTTCCTTTTGGTGTCTGGGAAGGGCTGCGGTTTGTGATTGTGACACTCCCTGGACTTTTCTCTTACATTTTTTTTTTGTCCATTTTCTCTTCCTCTTGGTGTCTGGGAAGGGCTGCGGTTTGTGACTGTGGCACTCCCTAGACTTTTCTGTTACATTTTTGTTTTTATAATTTCTTAGTATTTGAAGGTATTGCCAGAAGTATCAAAAACTACATATTTAGTTTTAGGCGGACTCCATTTCGATAAAGACAAGAAAATCCGATTCTAATATTTTAAGCACAAGAAAGGATATAGGCATATATATGATAAACTTCATGCTCTTAAAGTTAACCCGAGATTAGTAGTTAAATGGCAAACTGAATTAAATTTACCGGAACAGTTTGATTGAAAAAAAAAAATTTTCTATTTACTCTTTAAGGTAACAAAGGAAACTAGTCTCAGATGGCTGCAACTTAGAATAAATCATCGATTTCTAGGCACACATTATTATCTGTCTAAGATGAATCTTACAGAAAATGAAGTGTACTTTCTGCCAAGAACAGCCTGAAACAATTAAACATATTGTTTGGGAATGTGAACATGTAAGGTACTTTTGGGATTCATTTATAATGCTGTTATACGACAACCGCGAATATAGTATTTGATGCAGAAAGTATTATTTTTGGTAGTCCAAATTTTGATAATTTATGGAAAACGTATGCTTTTTCGACAGAAAAAAGAAACTGAACTCCCTGCCTGGTTCATACGTTTAGTGAAACTGAATTATAAAATAGATATTTATAATGCTGTTAAAAATCAAACTTAGTTTGCCTGTGAGAAAAAGAGGGACAAATACTGAGAACTGCTTTATAATTAGTAATACATAAATATGAAGGTACAGCATATATATTAGTAGATGGCATTGTATGTTGTGTCTTGCCTGTCCTACCGACTGGTAGACCGTCTTCGTTACTCTTTTTATGTACTTTCGTGTTTTTTTTCTTTTCTTGTTTGTTTGTTCTACCTAGTTTTAAAGCACAAACAAACAATGATAGTTTGCCTAAATGTCATAATATAGAACATAACCCAGCGGGCCGATGGCGTTTGTGTGGTGTCGTATGGACGTCGATGCAACGTCATTCCATCGACGTTCATGCGACGTTGTTTGGGCGTCGTCTGCTCGCTGGGTCGATTCCGTGTTGTGTTAACTGAACGTTTCAACTGAAGAAATTGTGTTTCAATTTATATAGGCTATACTTAATGCCATTAATTCTGCGGTTTGGATTAATACTATACCAATTAAAACATCGTTACTCCAACTTCTATTATTTTGGTAGTCTTAAAATATAAGACAAATATACTTATGAATGTTCTACATTACCATATAGCTGCATTATTATATATCTATAAATATTTCTCTCGGTTTGCTACTTATTCTGTATTAGTTTTTAATTTGACGCAGCGAACAGTGCTTTTTATAACGGTGCAGAACTGATATCAGAAAGTGGTATAATTTTTGCACTAGTGCAATGTCAACATGATATGTGTTTTGCTGTTCTGCAGCGAATCTAGATATAAAAATAAATTATTTGAGCAAAAATCAGCTGTTTTGCTTCACTAGCGACTTTCAAACTTGATGCGTAATTTTATATGATGTTTTGGTCCAGTGAGACGCCATATTTCATAATGGTAAGTAAAAATGACATCAGAATTTGTACGTCATAGAACGTCAACATTTCATAATGTTATTAAAGTTTGAGATTTGTAAATGGTCGACAAACAAATATTACTGATCTAAAGAAAGCATGTAATTTTGATGTGGCGTGTTGATCCGTGTTGGTATTGAGAACTATCGGTATCAGTGTTCCTCGGATTGTATCGTTGAATTAATATCATTTAATATTTATAGCTATATAATTATTACGCTAATCGTAATTACGTCACTTTTGGTGTTAGAAGAGTAAAGATTGTCAAATTGAGAAATATACAGTGTAAAATATAAATAAATTTATGTTGAGCTTAAGATGCGTGAAGTACCTTTCTTAAAGTTTGCAGATCGTACAAACTTGTGTTTGCACACTCGATATTTGATTGATTTGTAAAATAATAATGTGAGAAATTACTATCTCGAAAATCACTTCATGCGTCTTGAACTTAAGATGGAGCAACCTCTATATTATATCATTGCTATAAATGTCCGTTGTATGTTTGCGCTAAAGAAAAATGATAAATTAAAAAACATATATATTACTTTTCAAGTGTTATATTTCTCTTTGATGTAGACACAACCATTAATCCCAAGACAAAATTTGCATGTTATGACCATGGCGAACTATTTCATAATCTTAGCATATTCATCTTGCCTTTGTATTATTTTAGTGACTATATGAAAGAAAATTATAATCATTAATACATTTAGTCACCAGGGACTGAAACCAGCCTACATTTCGCTGGCATTTATTCTAAAGACATAAAACACTTTTTGTACGCAACTGGATGGCTGCGGTGTCAACATTAATTAGTGCGTTAGGTTATAGGACTACATATAAGCGATGAAAGTGTTTATTTTGGACTTGCTCCAAAATATTTTCTAAGCAAAATCAGACAAGATGTTACAGCGGGTGGAATAATTCATATCTTATCAACCGTGAGCGCATTTGCGTGAGATCAAATCTCCACACAATACAGAACGCTACTTCCGATAAAATCTGCATTGGTTTCAAGTAACACTCATAAGAAAACATCATCAACACCAAAATGATATCAATAATAACAATAATAATAATGGCTTCTGCTACACACAGTACTACTAGTATATACTCGATATATAATGCTCTGAGGAGTATGCTACTGTACTTTGGCAAAGCAGGTTTTTATTGATTATCAGTAAGTTTTGCGGATTATACTTACCGCAGTAGCTGTGTATATGTCGAAACAGCGCAATAAGTAGAGCAGGGTGTTTTGAATAAAAGAAAAACAGGATGCTTTGACTGTACAAAAACGTCTGTTATATTTTAAGCCAGTCCCTCCCATCATCAACTGCTTACTCTATTTATTTATTTTGTATTTATTATTTAAATCAATTTTAGATTTGTATTTTTTTGCTTGTGAACCTATATTTTTATAGTCTTACAGTGTAAAACAACCTGCAAAACTCTAGTGGAAACCAGCAAAGCTGATTCTTCGGTCTTATTTTACATACAGAAAGAACATATTTTAAAAGAAATACCCCTTTTGCACGGACTTGTAAAGCCATTTTCTAAATAAAAGCGACTTGAAAAGCAAATTTTCTTTTTTAGGCAAGGGAAAGGAAATCAAATACATTAAGAAATCGTTTCATATTTATAATTGTAAAAATGTTTTCTGTTTTACAAAATATGCATAATTTCTCTCAAAAATAAATTTTATGACAATAAGAAAGAAGGAAACAAAAACAAAAATAAAGTAAACTTCATATTAGTCTTCGAATCCGCAGGAGAATTGTAAGCGAAGCGACCTACTATTGAGCTAATTCACTTATAAGATTTTGCTGCTTATCATCGAGAGCTAATCGTGTGGTGTTTACCTATTTCTAGGAATGGTCTTGGCCTTAAACTTAAATAATTAGTGTCGTCACTGTCCACTTATCCTCAGAGAATATAGCATAATGTTAGTTCAGTTTGAAATAAAATCAAAATATAAAAGTACTTTAACAATATCGTTGTCACGACCACAGATTATGGGTGGATTTAATTCTAAATATCGGCATCAGGTGTTCTGTTCAGAGTCGACGGTATCATGTTTGAGAAACCAAAGTAATTTTATACATTTTTTGTAAACATTCGGGTCATTGTTAATGAAAATAGAACATAGACTGGTTCTCAAATGTCTCTAAAATAGCAACAGGTAGCAACATCATTCGACCTTGACATTGACGGTAAACAAAGATGGCGAAAACAAACGCAGAAGCAAATTTAAACCGTCTTAACCAAGCGTTTGGAAGCCAATATTGAATTAAAAGTGAAACAGAAACAATGTTTCACAAGGTGTATGACGAATGGTCTACTTTGCGTTCTTCCGGCGGGCTACGGAAAGACTTTAAATGGGGGCCGATGTGGAAAGTTGACTGACCGATAAAAGTCATGTCTTGTTTTTGTTCTATCCTTATTGTCATAGAATGCTTATCATTCCCATTTTTTGTCCAATGTTTCTTTCCTTCAAATCAAAAGTTTGAAATTTTCAGCACGGACATAGGTCCCATAAGAGTCTTCATTAATTAATGTTAATGATGCACCTACTGACGGTTGAACTCTTTTATGTAAATGAGAAAGCAGTAAACTGACTTTTTGGCCTTATTTTGCCATTTTTTATATCTTTTTCCATCAATAACTCAAATGAAAGACTTTGTAAACTTTTAGTTATACAAATGGTAATGTGACAATGGCAGAGCAGGTTGTGTAAGAGAAAACCAAAGATGCTGTGCTTTATTTTTATTCTGATTATTATTTTATTTTTTGCCCATCCTTCTCATGCAACACTATGGGAATTTACATCTCCACATATGATCTGACATATCTGTGATAGCTATGGCCGCGGGTATGAGAGTTTGCCTACTTTCTGATGTACATGTAATTTATTTATTTATGAGTTTCTTTAAGTCCATGTCAAACTAAATGCTAGTAAAACCACTAAATGGTACATAGATGTGCCCTGATGTGAAAATTATGTCACTTTTAAGGATACTAGTCAAATTTAACCATGAAATCAAAATAAAAACCTATAAAATATAAATCACAATTATTACGGTTCATTATACATAGTTAAAATATTGATAATTTATCAGAAAAAATAAAATGAAATAAACTTACAAGAAGATAAAAGACTTGACTTTTTCATCCAAATGTGATGCAATGTCACAGGTACTAAAACTCACTTCATGTTTCATCAGAAACTTTCATGCTTTAATCATTTATGGCATTTGTAATGTAGCATAAAGATAAGTATTCACCAAAATACTGATTTTCTGCTTTATGAACTCTTTGCACAAAATTTGAATGTTTCTAGCAAAGTGTATGTTGTAGATAAACCATGACTATTGTCAGTGGTGAGAGATCTTGGTTGGTTGCCTGATTACACATTATGGAACCTGTCGCTGTACACTGGAAGTTTTACAAAAGAAATAGAAAATAACCTTAACTGATTTTGCTGTTGTGAACTTAAACATTTGTGCTTTTAAGTACCGCATACATGACCAGGTCTGGATGTTGTCCAGATTGGGAGAAGACAAGGGACATTGAAACTTGCATTTATATATAAAAAAAACAAACTATGTTTATAATTATGTATGTTTAGAAAATAAAAGTTTGTTAACTACTTGTGATCAAGTGTGGCATCGGGATCCAGGGTGAAGTTGGCTGGCTGTGAAAGTGCTTTAAACCTCGCCCCCCCCCCCCCTCCCCCTTGTTGTTTACTATGTACTATGCTGGCCGCACTGGGGCGGTGGTCCCGGTGTTAGTCTTTGTTGCTTTGTGGTTTATTCTGCGAGGCGATTTGTTTTATGTCTTGCCTTGTGTTGTTTTGTTCTTGTGTTTTTCAGTCCTTTTAGCATTGCGATTACTCGCTTTGGGAATAGAGCTGATCTTAGTGTTTTTCGTATGTTTGTTGGATTTGTGCATATTTGGATTTGTCGGTTTCCTCTTCTTCTTGGTGTCTGGGAAGGACTGCGGTTTGTGATTGTGGCACTTCCTGGACTTTTCTCTTATCTTTATTTTTCAATAAAAGTCTATACCAAACAGGAAAGTTTCTGGTGCCTGTTTTATCTTTCTTGTCACAATTCTATGTAAATGCCTAAATGCAATCTTTTATATGAGCTGTATGCTGATTGCAAAGTTTACACACATTCATCTTGGACAGCCGAGCAGAACGAAAATTGGTTTCACAACTTTTGATTGGTACATAATGCTCTCAACTCCCCTGTAGAAAAAAATTCTGAGACAGTCAGGAGCATAACTTCTGCAAGTGATTTTTTAACTCAAAAGGGTAAAAAAAATTTGCTATAGTTCGTGGATTTAATTTGTTGCAGTTTTTTTTTTAATTTGTGCCATAGTTTTTACCTTCTGATTTTTGACTTACTACAATTTTCATGGGCATGTGGTTAATTTTGTATTGAAGATCTATCATGTAACTTTATGATAAAGAATAAAATTTTATATGCACCATTTAGAAGTTTGTATGCTACGCCTTTGAATTTTAACAAAAATATACTATCTAACTGAGAGCAGTTATGAGAATTAACCTAAATAAGTTACGAGTATAAACTTGCAATCTACATGTATCGTGATCACATTCCAAATATGGGAAGAGGAATGTTTCGCTCACCTAAGCTATGCTCAGGATGAGCAATATAGTGATCACTTTTTGTCCGTCGTCCGTCCGTATATCCATCTGCCCATTAACACTTCCAAATGACAGCACCTCTAAAGAAATTGAAGCGATTTTTCCCTAATTTGCTAAGAATGTTATTTGGGAATGGGGACTAAAAATAACTAAAATTAAGGTGCCTTTTGGTTTGGTTGTCATGGCTACCCAGTTTTTGTGTTTTACGACCAGTGGCCATTTCATTCTGGTGCCATGGCAACATTAAATTTAAAAAAAAAGAAGATTTGTTTTTTTAAATGACAAGTCCTTCAAAACCACTGAACCAGTATGCTTCTTATTTGTTACAAATTTGTTTCGGTTAGGGCAATTCAATATAGCTAAAATTATGGTGATCTGTCTTTTGATTTGGTTGCCACAGCAACAGAAATCTCCCACAGACATTTAGGGAAAATGGTTAAATTGCATTTTCGCTATAACCAGTAAAGTGATGCAAACCATATTTGGCAGTTATGATCATCTGATAATTGTCTACCCAGTTTTTGTGTTTTATAACCAGTGGCCATTTCGTTTGGTTGCCATGCCAACATTAAATTTTAAAAGCGGATTTTTAAATGACAACACTGTCTAAACCATGGAAGCATAATGATTCTGATTTGGTACAAATGCTGCTTGGCTGTGGGCTATTCAAAATAGCTGAAATTAGGGTGATATGCCTCTTGGTTTGGTTGTCATGGCAACAGAAATCCCCCATAGACTTTTAATGAGAAAATGGTCAAATTGCGTTTTCTTCATTACCAGTGAAGTGATATGAAACATGTTTGGCAGTCATGATCATTTGCTGATTGTCTAACCAGTTTATGTATTTTGTAACCAGGCGTTTTGTATGGTTGCCATGACAACAACATCTCAAAAACTGTTCAGATGCCCACCCCTGAACCATATACATTCTATACTAGGACGAAAAAGAAACGTCTGGTACATAGTATATGCAACAGATAATTTACTGCTTGGCCTAGAATAGTGAACATGTATAGAGATGAAATCCTCCGCCTAGTTGCCTTCCCATGTGTCCATGGTGCATGCTACGTCCCTCGATGTTGTGGGGCCTTTTGCTGGGTAGGAATGGTCATGACTTATTCATTTTATGATGGTTTCATGTATAGTATGGTAAACTGTGGTAAAATGAATAAGCCATGGTGCATACACCATCCATCATTTTTAGGGGTCATTTTTTGTGTAGAAATGATCATTGCTTATTTATTTCACCATTTTTTCTTTTTATATATGCTATAGGTTTGATCTAGAATAGAATAAAGTTGTTTGATATTATCATTTATTTACTTTTCATAAGATGTAATTTTATCTTCTTAGCTTTAAAGCAGATGAAATGAGTGAAAGTTCAGCTTAATTCAAGTGTGACAGCTGTAACAATAGTATATTGTTTATAGAGTTAGGGTACGAGTTGCTTTGTGGTTTATTCTACGAGGCGACTTGTTCTGTCTTACCTTGTGTCATTTTGTTCTTGTGTTTTCAGTCCTTTTAGCATTGCGATTACCTCGCTTGGGGAAGAGAGAGCTAATCTTTGTGCTTTTCGTACGTTTGTTCGATTTGTGCTTGCTTGTATTTGTCGGTTTCCTCTTCCTCTTGGTGTCTGAGAAGGGCTGCGGTTTGTGATTGTGGCACTCATCGGACTTTTCTCTTAACTATTTTTTTTTTTTTTTTTTTTTTGGTAAACAGCCTCTTAATTTCCATCTGCTTATACTGTTTAAGAATGAGAAAGGTGCATGACAAATGATTTCCAAAGAAAGAAGAAATAATACATGGCTCCATATATTATAAGGTGATAATTTGATTAATAATTTAAGATCATTACTATTAACTGTGCAGATAATCATACTGTGAATATCATGTTCACCTAATTGAGACAGTTCTAATGAATACAAAAATAACAACAATTATTGCATAAAAACAGTGCCGCACGTTATTAACAGCTGTGCATTAACCGGCGAAAAGCCGTGTACTAACAAGGCAATTCAGGTGCTGTTAATGCACGGCTATGCAACTTTCAATATACCTATACCGGGGCCATAGAATTGCTGCCGTCACGAGATGTGTAATGTCCGGCCCAAGAACGAGCATAGTCCGTGGAAATTGCGTTCGCGAGACATCAGTGAAAAGGCGAAACAAAATAGTACAAGACATAACGCGTAATGTAGCAAATGTTTTCAGTTTTTATGCAATAATAGCGATCGAACATGTTTTTTCAATGCATTAACATTCGCAAGGTCCCTTGGGAGGTGTTGAAAACCGCGGCTTTCGGCCTCGGTTTTCAACACCTCCCACGGGACTTGGCGAATGTTAATGCATGAAAAACCATGTTTGATCCCTATATTAGATAAATTTTATAACGCTTTATCTGGAGCTGTGTCAATTACCTTCGGCCTCGGTTTTCAACACCTCCCACGGGACTTGGCAAATGTTAATGCATGAAAAACCATGTTTGATCCCTATATTAGATAAATTTTATAACGCTTTATCTGGAGCTGTGTCAGTTACAAGTAATATTGGGATCGTGATATAGACCAAGGTTTGCCTAAAACCTGCCTAAAGGGACATAGTTCAAAATTCCCACTGTCGAAAAAAACAAGTTGCAGTCGGAATCCTGACGCCTCCCTATTTCTGGAAACGTCTCCCTATTTATGCTGGAGGGAGATGTCACATCTCCTTAAATGTTTGGGTCAGCTTCATCTCTGGCTGCCCAATACATAGAATTGTAAAGTTAAATAATATTTTGCTGTTAGTGAGGGTCTTATTGCCCACAAACATAGTACATGCCTGAACAAATATGGTACAAATATGGTACCAAAAATCAACCAATGAGGAAATTCACATCTATGAACTGATGAAAAACATGAAAAAAAAAGAATGCCCACTTAATGATGGAAGAAAATTAACCAATCATAGCATCAGACAGCATCTTGCTAAAAGTGTAATGATATGGGTTTACCAGCCATCTGTACTGTGCTTATAAACAGCCATAAAATTTTCTAAAATGTGATCTTGCATTGAAAGCCCCAAGTAAATCATTCAAAATTGGTCGTCATTTTTATTTATTGAAAAATAATGTGAATATCCCAGCTAGCATTCTACGTAAATCTACATCGAGCCGCCATCGGCCCGTCAGCTACCCTGACGGGCCGATGACGGCCCGATATAGATTTACGTAGAATGCTGACTGGGATATTTCTTGCCATTTGAAAACAAAGATTCATGAAAAGAAAAAAGAGAGATCATTTCCCGAGATTGGTAACTTTGGCACGTATTAACTGCGAGACATAGTCAGGATACAGTGGTGACTTTCATGCTTGTTATTCAATACTATAGATGTGCAGGTAACCTTGCTTGCTGCCGTTGAAGATGGCTTTGGCGGCATCAAAGTTGCCTTCTTCAACGCTTTTCATGTCCATATTTCAAGTATCATCTGTATCGCATTAGTATAGTAGTGGTAGGTATATGATACACTTGCACTGCCTTGCGGTACAAGCCGGATTATACAGCAAGGCAGTATAGTGCAACATAGTATAGTCCAGTAGATCAGGATCTATTTCCAGCCATGGTATTAGAATTTTATTGGCCGCCGCGCGAATCGCGCCGGTCTCTTAATATAGCTTTGGATTTTTACACATGGAAGACTATTCGATTAGCTCATAAAGGACGGTTTATATTTACCGGGACGTCGGTTTGTGACCATCTCGGCAAATATAAAAAAAAAAACAAAAAAAACATCTTAATACAAACTGTGTTATGAGTAGATTATTGTCTATTTTATATTTATTTCAATCAAGTAGTTTCATAAAGCTTAACAAAAGTAAAAATTAAAGAATCACATTGTTGTTTTTTTCACCTGTTACATTGAAAATTTATTAAATTTAAGTATACCCTTGTCCCATATCTCTATGTAAACATGAACAAAATTTGCGCCTATACTTAGACGTTTACATCTAAATATTTTGTCTTGTACCTATTAATACTGAAAGCAAGGAAAACATGACACAAATAACACTGCGAACTGCTGTGTCCAGAAATTAATAGAAGCGCGCCAGAGAAATGCAACTTATAGTAACTGATAGACAAGCAACTAGAATTGTTCATATCAATCCGTCCATGTCATTATGAAGCCCAGTCTGAATCACCTAATATGAATTTAATAGGTGCTACCTATATACATGCATCCAAATTATCATCACATGCTTCATAGGTGTGTTGGCTAGCTCTAACTGAATTTGAATTCAGACCACGCTCGACTTCTAACCCATTGCACGAATAGCGATATAACGTCCGTCAACAATATTTCAGTAGTTTAGAGACATCGCCTCCAAATTTGTGGGACTTTTACCCGACCCGATTAGATGAATTCGGGTCCTGCTTAGTTACTAGCAGCTCTGCTACGGAGGCTTTAGGCAGTCTATCTATTTCGCGGGCCCCGATGGGCGGGGGCCATGCTTTCCGAATACCGAAAACTAGTGTATGCCGATGACAGGCACAACGACAATATACTATCGTTCGCTTACCTTTGTCAAGTTTTTTTAAGATTATCACGTGAAAAGAGCGTAAAGTCTATGCGTTATCTGAAAATCTATATCAAAGTGTACCTTATGCACAAAACGAATCGTGCTTAGCTTGTAAGCAGACGGAGAATAGATAGAAATAAATTCGAAGTGGAGACAAAATTCAAAATTGCTGCGATCGCGAATTGTGTAGGCTGACGTCGTAAGTCTCGTGATTCAACCCCTTGCAATTGGAATACTTGGCGTTATTGGCTGTTTGATGCTATTATCGGCACGACCGCAGTGTCAATAGTCTCTGCCAAATCACGGAACGCTTATTGTGTTTCAGGATAAGCACCGAACCACCCAAGCGTTTGTTGGACCATCACAGTTTTGGTCACACACATCACTGGTCACATCGGTAGTCTATAGTAAGTAGTGCATCTGCAGGCCGAACCGCTCCGCGATTCGGAGAACTCGCAGTTCACGTTGGACGCACTTAAAATTGTCATCTGTGATATTCAAGTTTGCTGCCTTCAGAATTCAATGGAAGCATGTCCTAGAAACACCACTCATTTGACAGGTGTTTACAAAATGACATGCAACCGGTGCTTCCATGTCGATCTGTCCATGGCTTGGGCTTGCCAGTTGTAGGGTCCTCTACACTGAGTCGTTATAATGTCATACCATGTATCCCGGGTATAACTTCATCGATGATGGTGTTGTTTATCAATAACACGAGTTACGACACAAGTTACGAGCTGTGACAAACAGTATTGATGCACATGTGTAGAGTTATTAACTGTTCGCCAGTCAACTAAAATCACCACACATATCCTACCTTTATCATTCTTTCAGTAATAAATTCCTCTTCATGTATAATTCCTGTCATCTGATAAAAGAATGTAAGCCATTTGTTTCCTTTACATGGAAAAACGCCTGAAAACACGATTCAATAAATTAAAAGGAACAAATATACAGTCGTTAAAAACTATTCCAGTTACATCACTAAGCTTGACACTACATCCAAAGGATATAACAGAACTTTAAATCTCAATCTCAGTCATCCAAATTTTAATAACAACTCAAGAATATACTTAATAGATATACTAAATAAATGTCAAGAAATCAGTGCAGACCAAGGCATTAATTATAATACTTGTGACGCATGTGCGAACCAAGAATTACAATTAATTAAAACGCTAGCTGATAAACCAGATATAATTTTCAATACGGAAGATAAAAATTTAAACATATGGAACTTAAAAATTAGGAATCATTTTTCCTTAGGTGCGTCGTGTTTATTTAGCTGATGTAAGTCCACTTTATATAGCAATGCATAAGAACAATAGCATCATCTTGTGCGGTCAAACATAATCAGACAGATTCTAAATTTCCAGTTCTATTCCTTTCTATCATTATCTTGGTAACATTTAAAGATGTTTACTTTGCACATAGACATGGCGATGTTAAACAATCACTTATTCAGATGAGACAGAGTTGAAGAACTGTACATGCACCGTAAGATTGGATAACTCATCATTTCGATATTAAAGTATCAACAGCATTTGTTGATAGATTTCAATCACACGAAATCCAATTACTATGTAATGATTCATTTTATTGTATGCCCAATTCTAAATTTTGGTTGATGTCTGTTCACATGAACAGTCCTACAAATTTGTTTAAAAAAGAAATAGAGTTTGAAGTTGTAACAAAAACAGAAATTTTGAGTACAGGACAATTAAAAATAAGTGTTAATTTAGTGGGTTGGGGCTTGACGATATGTCTTTGGCTTGGCCCGCCGTGGTTCAACTATTGGTTTCCATTTACTCCGGCATACAGTAGAATTAGCCATGAGTACTCGTCTTTGTTTATTATAGTGATTAATTTGATTTTTGTGTTTCGCTTTGATGCATTGACTGATTTGGAAACCTTTATGCGAACCGAATTTTTATGTGTTTCTGTATAAAGAGTAGCATCGGGACACAGGGTGAAGTTAGCTAGTTGTAAAAGTGCTTTAAACCCCACGGTGATTTACTCTACTGACCATTCTAAGGCGGTGTTAGTCTTACTCTTTGTTGCTTTGTGGTTTATTCTACGAGGCGGTTTGTTGTATGTTTTTCCGTGTGTCATTTTGTTCTTGTGTTTTTCAGTCCTTTTAGTATTGCGATTACCTCGCTTGGGGAAGAGAGAGCTAATCTTAGTGCTTTTCGTTCGTTTGTTCGATTTGTGCTTGTTTAGATTTGTCGGTTTCCTCTTCCTCTTGGGGTCTGGGAAGGGCTGAGGTTTGTGATTGTGGCACTCCCTGGACTTTTCTATTACCTTTTTTAGACGGTAATGTATTAGAATCAATTTTGGGTTATCCATTTGCTATAACCTTCATTGATAGACAATTTGTAAAATCACCAGAATATTTATGGAGAGTTCGGTTACCTATTGGTTTTATAATAGAAAATATTGATGCAGAATTATCTGCAATTAGAAAAGAATTAGATGAGGATGATATCCAAATTCACTTTCATGACATAAATAAAAAAAACTTGATAACTTATGTATTAAACAAGAAGAAATAATTAAGAAACAAAAAAAAAAAAAAAAAAAAAAAAAAAAAAAAAAAAAAAACGTTTAGAAAAAGAATCTCCTAAATAATTAGATCTATTTGGATTACAAGACTCTGCAAAGGAACCTATTCCCGTAAATTTCCAGGAAGAATTAGATAAAATTAATAATAAATTAAATGGTTCTGATAATACCATTCAAGAAGTATTAGATGCTGACGTACTATAAAAATAATGTTGGAGTTGAGGAAATTCAATTAGCTGTAGAAAATTCCGGTTCGGGTGAACTTAAAAAAAAATCGCTTTATTAGATAATTCAGCTGAAGCTATAACAAAATTTTACCTAAAGTCCAAAGTTAAACTAACATGACAAGTAAATTTGACGCATTTCAAGGTAGTCAGGTCAACAATTACTTCAAGCAAAAATAAACCAAATGCGACAGTCTGTTCGTGATAAATTTGATACCATAATTAATATCACAAGTACTGTAGAAACGATGAGAAGTTAGGTAAATCCTAAAACTCATAAAACTTATAAATTAAAAGATAGAATAGAAGAATGTGATGAAAAAATAACTAAATTAACTAACGATGTATATAATATTAAACATCGGTTAGTTATGACAGATTCTGACTAAAATTGAAAAAAAAATCTCCATCTAAAAGTCCGCCAACTCCTTCACCTGATAAAAACATAGAAGGCTTAGCTGCTGATATATTAGGTGGTATACTGAGAGGTTAAGATGTTGTTGAATCAATAAGGGAATATGAACAAAAAAGAGAAGAATTACCTGAACATATAATGTATACACATCATGAACCATCTCCCACTTAACCGTTAGAAACTGCATCTCCGTCTCCACCATCTCCACCAACAGAAAAAGAACAATTACAACATTTAGCTGGTGATATATTAGGTGGTATTATGAGAAGTGAAAATGTTGATGATAAAATTGAAGAGAAAAAACGAAGAAGAGATGCATTAGCACAAGATAAAATGGAAACTACTCATAGATAACCTGATGTTCCTGAGTAAGATTTCAATATATCTGCTGCACATGTAGACATATTATAATTAGGATTACAAGTTCATTCACTATTATGGGTTAATAGTGAGAGAGTAAAACGTATGTTAGCTGTGATTCTTTCGAAGACAATCTGGCAGAAATAATGTACATGTGGCAGCTTTAAATGAAACTGTACAAAAGTTAAATTACGAAAGACAAGGTCTAATAGCTGGATATTCTACTGGTCCTCGTCCATTCAATCCGACTTCTAATGTTCGATTTCAGAATGAACGTCAGAAGAAGACCTATTGAAATTTTAGGTAGTATCGTTCCTGATGACCAGTGGTATTCGGTTATTATCTCAAACTTAGATAAAAAAGTAGAACCACACTTCATACTAAACAAGGTTTATCAGGAGGCAGAAGACGGGACCTATGAGGAGACAAATACTGTGGGAGTATACAAGAGCAGACATGCTACTGAGCAAGACTTTGAAATTGGGATATATAAACACCCCACCCATAACTTATCTACCACACTTGCTGTATATAATGAGATGTCCCTTGTTTCAGAAGGAGGTGGTGGATTCCATTAAGGGAATTTGCAATAATTTTCCGCCTGCCTTTTTTGGCACAATGGGAAGGCGGATGATCATTGCCAATTCATTGGCCTTCATATCCATCTCTTTTTGGGCTCTCCCGAACAGTTAAGACATGTATACAATTACCGAAAATATGTCTCAGAGGTTACGGCGTCATGGCATTAATATCAAATTGCAGAAGGTGAGAAATATCGATGCCCTGACATGGCATCTCTTAGAACCTCCTAGAACACTATTAATTTGTAATCACATGCAACTGTGTGGTCTGATAACAAGGTTTAGCAAAATAGATAATAATGGTGATATGGGAGTCGCTGACTTGGACATTGACTTTAACAATGAGGAGGAGCCGGTAGTAGATCAGTCAGTTGTTGAGACGTCCTCTGCAATTAACTGGATTCAGAAGCATCTTAATAACCGACCGCAAAAAGAACGATTATAAAAGCAAGCAAGTCAGCGTTTACCATGTCCTGGATCGTACATTGAGCAATTAGGAGAATTGTCAAGTCAGGGGATAATGGCCGACCTCAACAGGAAGAACAATGCAGGCAACTTCAATGATATTGTTAAAGGGAAGCCCAGTACCACTGATTGTTAAGTGTCATTCCGGAATCTAAAAACATCAAAAAACGGCAAAGAAAGTTGATATTGTTAAGGACTTCGTTAGGTACCAGAAGAAAACTGTCTCTGACCTTTTGGTGGCAATAATGGACACCGGAAATTAGAAGAGTTGGAAACCTTTAGGACTTTACGGTTAGGTCCAAACTTCCAACTTATATTCACACAAGCTCTGCAAGAATTAGAGATTGAATCTCAGCAGCGTGATAAATTCTTAGTCCGGAGTCGAGAATGTTATGACAACACACAAAACAGCAGTGGTATTTACGGAATGGTGCAGAGAGTAAAAAATAATTACTGGGTAACTTATGACGGAGATGTATGCATACTTGATTGTACCTATCCTAAGAAACACTGCCATATGATGCAGGGAGCTTCCAATGCCGGGAAGACATTTTGGACGGACACTATAATGTCTATCCCGGACTTGGTAGGCCAGACAATCCAGTCTACAGACTTTGCTTTTCAAAATTGCATTGGTAACCAGATCATCTCGATTCCGGAACTAACGTTTTCGAAAATGGAGAAGTGGAAGAAGCGAAGAAGATATTTGGCAGGACTGCCGACTGTAGTCAATGTTAAGAACAAAGAACAGGTTCGTCTGCCAAGAACGCCCGTGTTCTTAACATGCAACCAGGTGCCGTGGAAGGCGTTTGATCAGGAATCGAGACCTTTGCATAATCGCATGTTCTTACATAAAGACCTCATAAAATCGACAGTCTTACCAGCCAAGACAGATGGTCTTGTCCCCGATCCAAGATTCTACCAGAAGGTGTTAACCTTCATCCGATCTGATGTCATCGGAAAGATGGAATGGCCTCCTACGGTAGATGATCTTGACTGGTATCTTGCTGTCGATATGGTGTCGGATTTCATCTCTGACAAAATCAATACGGGAATGGATACGTTGAAATCACTTGTGACGATGGCAGGAATAGACGGGGCATTGGAAGATCGGTATTATAAAGATGGTATGTGTTCGTCTGGCAGGATTCGAGATATTGACGTGGGGTTTTACGGTTTTGAAGAAATTTCCAAACAGATGTTACCACGACTCTTGGCATGGCTATGGATGTTGCAAAAAGAAGACTCGAGCGACTATTATTGGGACTTTACAGATTTCAAACGCCCAAAACTGATATGTTCAATGACGCATGAACAGTATGACCCTCATACAGACATGGATGAGATGGACTACTCCAGTATGAAAGATGGCATGCTATTCTCAGCAGGATTCTCCTAGGTATCAGAGGCTGGCCACAGTTTAGTAAAAAAACGTTTACATCAGATAACAAAAGAAATTCATGATAAGGACAGCTCTAAGGAAAATGGCGAATGTTTTGAAATGGTTCCTTGTACAGGGTAAAGAATGGTCTCAAAGCAAATTGACAGAAGTTGATCAGGAATTTGCTTTTGCTCGAGGAGTAACAGAGTCAAACACACCGAGAGGAAACAAAAGGAAACTGGATTACTTTGAGGACGGAAATGTATTAGTTAGCCCCATTACTATGCAGAAGCCAGCCAAAATAAAAAGAGTAGAACAAGAAAGACAACCTGTAAAGCGTAGGTTGAACTTCGATAATATGTCTCCGAAGAAAGAGAAGAGTTTTACGGCTACAAAATATGAACCGACTGCTGCAGAAATTTTAGAAGCAAAAAGTATAACACCAGATATGGCTGCAGATCTGCTTGCGTATGCCATGAGTGGAAACCAAAACTGTGGTATACAAACTGAGGAAGAGTTAAGTGTAAATCTATCGGAACCTTGCCAATACGCTAGTAATAAAACTCCCGACATGGACAAAAAGCGCGAAATGAATACGTCAGAGGAGTCACTACCATCTTTAGAAAACAGAACACTTGTGGACTCTTCTCCGGAAACTGTGCATGATATTAGAAAGCAGATATCCATAGATCAATATAACTTTAAAGCAAGAATGAAGAAAGTGACATTTGAACCGAACATTAGTAGACCTGGTGATAGTAGTGAAAATCCAGTTGTATTGTAAATTAGAGGTATGTATAAAATGCTGTAAAATGTTATAAAAGTAATAAAATAAAAACAAATGGAAAAAAAAATAGGCCACTGGAATCGGTTAGAGGCATTCTAACTGGTTCTGGTGGCTTATTTTTTAACACCATTTTTGGCACGTACTTTTTCCCGTAATAAAATTAACCAATCAGAATCAATGTTTATCTCTGTGGTACCCCGCTCCACTATCCGGCGCTAACTTCTCAGGACACCATTTAGGGGGTGTAGAGTGCGGTACGAGAGTGTCGAGCTGCGAGCGTACGCTCTGCCCCTCCGGGGTATAGCTCGACACTGTCATACCGCACTGTAAACTGTAAGAGGAATTGCGTCCATACACAACCCATCTCATTGTGTCTACGGACGGACGGAAGGACGGGCGGACGAACCCATTTTAAATGTCCCCTTCGACTAACGTGCGGGGACAACAAGACCGTTAATGGAAGCGAACGATTTTGTGCAGATGTAATTAAAGACGAGCTAAAATGCTATGGATAAATAAATCACCCTTATATATGTTCATTGTCTATGTGTATTTAGTATTTGAATTGTGTGCATTGCCTTTAAACCTATTAGGGTATCTATGAGAAATGAATTATATTCTAGTCTATTTATTACCAGATACACGCTTACTGTGTCACCAGTCGTAGAAATTACGTCCTCTTAAGCTGGGTTAGGTATAATTCCAGAAAAGAATTTGACGTGTGATTATCCCAGCGTGACTGGCAATTAAACCATTGGAAGGGCTGTGAAATAATAATAAACAACATGTTAAGATAAAATTTGAATGATAAAAATATGAAATATACGGAAACCTATAAAAAGTTTTGCAATATACATGACTAGCAAACTAGCAAACGTAGATGAACGTTTGAAATCAGAACACCTTTCTAGAGAAGGGTTTCCACAGATTTGAGATTTCCATAGGGTGAACAATATGGTTTACAGAAGTCCCGGTGGTTTATTCTACTGACCGTTCTAATGCGGAGGTCCCGGTGTTAGTCTTACTCTTTGTTGCTTTGTGGTTTATTCTACGAGGCTATTTGTTTTATGTTTAACCTTATGTTATTTTGTTCTTGTGTTTTCAGTCCTTTTAGCATTGCGATTACCTCGTTTGGGGAAGAGAGAGCTAATCTTAGTGCTTTACGTACGTTTGTTTGACCATACCGGCTTCGGCGGCTGTACCTAGCCCTTCAGAGTCAGGAGACATAACCATTGCACCACTACGATTGTAAAAACAGATTTCATGGAACAGTATTATGCTTGATTTCTCTTAATGACCAGTCGGATAGGGTATGTTTTTGGTTCGCTATCGCACTCATTATATACAAAAAGAACTCTCTGGATCTATAAGATACTGAAGCTTGGACATATTATTTTAATTTAAGATTTAAACAAACTTCAACAAAAAATTCCAGCCCAGGATCATTACTAATGCAAGTACTTCAGAAAAAAGAAGTGTATAGGGAAAAATATGAAATACCACTGAGCTGAGTGAGAATCGAACTCACGCCGGCTACGACGGCAGACCTAGATCTTCAGAGTCAGGAGACATAACCACTGCACCACTGCGGTTGTTAGAAACAAGTTTCATGGAACATTATTATGCTTAATTTCTCTGAAGGACCCGTCGGATAGGTATATTTTTGGTGCACCAGCGCACTCATTATATACAAGGAACTCTGGATCCACAGGATACCGAAGCTTGGAAATATTATTATAATTTAACCCTCTAGTGCCCCGCGTATCATATATGATACATGACAAATATTTGGTACTGCAACCAGGATATTTCAATATATTGTTGACATTTGATGCTAAAGTATGTCAAGATGTGAGATCATAAGAAAATGCAATTTATTATTCAACAGTTTAACTTAGAATATACTTTTTCAGCCATCAAAATGAAAAAAAAGTGGATGTATCATACACTGAGCAAAATTTTCGCTCAAAATGAAAAATTTCCCTGCCAACCACATTTTTAGAGAAAAACTTGATATATATTTTCCAAAGGAATCTTTTTAATAAATGCAAATATTGAAGGCACAACTAAATCATAAAAGATCTTTTATTCTGGAGCTATTTACCTAGCTTGGTAACACTTAATGGCATGCCCAATGTATCATATATGATATACATACGTATCTTCGCGACCTTCGACCTCCCAAACATTCCAAGTGTTGTTTTGTAATATACTTCCCAAAATAAGTCATTGTGGGTAATATGAAAGTTATTAGACTATGCTTTCTATGGTTGGGCACTAGAGGGTTAAGATTAAAATTTAAACAAACTTCAACAAACAATTCCGGCTCAGGACCATTACTGAAGCAAGTACTTCAGAAATCTGTGTATAGGGATATATATATATATATATATATATATATATATATATATATATATATATATATATATATATATATATATAGTGAACACTCGTGACGACGACAGCATTTATTCCCAAAGATATTGCCATTAATATGAATTTGCTGCTGTGAAGAATTCTTACTGAGCAGAATGATACGCAACAAATGCTATGTTTAATTCTTATTTCTTTATAGAACATATCTTTTGGATATTTGTTAGAATCGCCTCGTTGAGGCGCTTCTAACTTATATACAAAACATATGATGCTTAAAGTATTGAATAATAATGGTCCTGCATAATTTCTCTGATTAACTGTCACCTCCTGAGAGAGGTTTTCTGTGCTAGTCAAATTGTCAGTCTAACGCATTGTGTCGTTGTATCGAGTGTCGTTATAATGAGAGTTGAGTGTATTGAGAAAAACTAATGTCAGATTCCATCACGATATCAATTTATTTTAGGTTAACCGGTTTCATGTATTAACAATTTTCAAAGTCATAAAAAGTCTTGTACATAATCATAAGCGCTAACTTTGTCCAGGTAATTACGTAACGCTAACTTTACTAACTGTGACGTAGTGACGTTACGTCTTTAGACTTCCTGTGGGGTCTTATTATTGTAACATATCATCACGAAAACATACCTATATAATTTAAACCCCCTTAAACCCCTCTTTTATATAGTAAAACTGGGGTTTACAGGGGTATACATTATTTTTGTTATTTCTGCTCAAAACATAGATTGTGGGTATTCGTTAGAACCGCCTCGACAAGTCGGTTCTAACGAGTACCCACAATTTATGTTTTCAGCAGAAATATGAAAAATTTCAGAGTTTTGTATCTGAAAATTTTCAGTTTTTGGAGGTGAAATTTTCAATACATTTGAATAGGCGTGTTTTCGTAATGGTAATTCTGGCGTCACTGCTTAAAACACGTCAAAGCGAGTTTAAATCAGGTTTATATTTTTGAATGAAAATCTTTTCTATCTCTTTTCGGTCTATTATGCTATGTCGTTATTTTTTTAAAGAAATGGAACATAAAATATTTGGAATCCATGTTTGAGCAAGAAGCAATATGTCCACTAACCGGGATAATCCTTAATGGTAGGGTGACAATGAGTGAAACTGGCCACTCTTTCTAGGGGTAACCCGGACTCCCCCGTACAACAAAATGTGTCATATACCAAAATGTTCCCTATTGTCTGTACTTTCTGAAACTGCCGGCATAAATTGGCATAAGTGATGGCGGGCCGAGAAATCTAATATGGCCGCCAACATGGCCGCCAAATACTAAAAGTCTGCCTTTGAAGCCTAAATCGTCTTCAGTATGCATACAAAATGTATATTTAGATTGACCTAAATTCATTACAAGCACGACTATTTATTTACATACAAAAAGAAGCATAATTCAAAAATTAAAAGCAATTTTAGGGATCAAAAGGTCAATATTAGGTCTAAAAATGGTGTACTGAGAGGTAACAGAAGTTCCTGAAAATTACTATAGTGATATTTCTTACTTGAGTTTAATTTTAACAACACACTAAGTATCATGGTCTGCTCAGGTATTATGTTTCCATATAAAATATTAATCTAGTATTAAACGGTAAGTAGTTTTTTACCCCTACCCCCATCATTTGATTTCATTGCTTCTGAACTGACTCTGGTAAAGACTGATAAACGAAAGTAGAAAAACAATGATAAAGACAGGCAAGATGACAAGCTATTTATCAACCTCTTTTTTCCAGGAACGATTGATTTGCTTCAAAATTTAAGTTTTAATTTACAGACTGAACAATAAATAAGAAATAATGACCCGGATAAAATTGGCTTGACAATATTTACTGTGACCCCGACAAAACGTTTGGTGGGAAACTTTGAAACTATATAAACTTGTCAATAAATTAATTGAAACATAATATAGAAATAAAAGGCACTTGTAATCATACAATATGCACCTATAACTGTTTTCCTCTGAACGGGGTGGCAGGATTACCTCCGGGTATTAGATAAATTTGAAAATTTTATTTCCTTTTCCATACCTCTGACACCGGACCCCTGAGTTCTAATTTAGTGTCAAAAATCCCGTGGATGGGCTTCAGAATTTTCACTTATTTTCTTAACCCTTACAGAAATGAAAAGGTAACGCTTTAAAGTGGCTTTGTAGCTGCAATAAAGCCGCTATAAAATTTAGTAGACACAACTGCTAGCCAGAAAGTAGCAATGATAACGGCCAGTAGCTCTATTGCTGCAATATTGCCACAGGTATCAGTCGCTACCAGCTATGTTAGCCACTAATGGTTATATAGCCACCAGCAGCTTCTAACAGCCAGAAGCTATCCACAACATAAACATTATGGTTATGGACAGAAACAGAGCCACTAGCGGCTTTTAATAGCCAAAAGATATTCACAAGTTTTAGAAAGTCATATGTGAAGATACCCGGGCAATGCCCCATCATGAAGCATGAGGCACAGCCTTCCTTCCCTAGATTTCAAAAGAAGGAGAGATGAGGAAAAACAATGACAAAGCAAATGTTACCTATGAAACCATCGATGCCTAAACATAGAACTGCAACAGAGAAGCAACCTTGGAACTCTCAGTTGAAAAACTACTGTGGGTTTTAACTATTTTTATGAAAAACCTCAGCACCATTGATTCTGATGCAGCCCCAAATTATAAATATAATGTTCGGTTCGCATAGGGGTCCTGTACCTCATCGGTGAAACATCACAGTGAAGTACATATAATCTTAAACATTGTGAAGAAACAAAGGAAAAAGCTCAATGGCAATCTGAAGACAGGAGTACCACAAACAGGACCACAAATGGCCCAACCACATGCAGACATTCATAGTCAGGTGTCAACCGTCTGAATCAGATTGAGGAGGGAGCTGTCATTAAGTCGGAGGACCGACTAACCTTTGTGCAATAAAATAGGAAAACAAAGTTACCAAGCATGATTGGTTAACAGCTATGTGTGCAGTTTACTGCATAATATTAATATCCCTATATTGTAACTTAAATTCAAAGGGATATTTTGTTGCTGATGAAGCAATGAGTCATTACGAAAAAAGTTGTCTTGCCACTTATACTGTTGAAAGGAAGAATAATGTATATTTAAAACCCTGCTTGAGCAAAACAAGTTAGAGAAAGCTGAAGCCAGTTTAAAGTCTACTGAAAGGAAAGATTGAAACTGAAAAAATATCTATTTGAATTATCATTTTTGAGGTCACGCTTACTAGAAATTTGAAGAGTAAATGATGTATCCATTGGTGAACACAAGTTTAAAACAATGTACATAAAAAGCATAAAATAGATTTGTCCAGGACTGATGTTTATTCTAGGGGTTGGATCTTCTGTTAAATGTTATGAGAGCTAAAGTCCCATGTCAAAGTATGTAAGCTGGAAAAATCCTGAATCAGAAGACTGCAACACAGACCGCTCTGACAAGTTCAAAGATTTGGAATCCAGCGATGTCTTGATTTTGCACCAAGCCACAATTATCCTACAAAACAGAATTTCAAAAACTGAAGGGCTGCAGCAGGAGTTTTTTTCACCAAGTGAACTCTCCCAGATGATAAAAGAAAAGGAGGCTTCCCGTTGGCAGACTATGGGTGGCCTACTGTTTTACATTTAATCTGTAGGTAGCTCCAGTAGACAGGAGCTGCCTATTTGTTGCCCTTCTTGCTGCTTATGGGCAGCCTATGGGCAGAATAGGCAACCAGTAGGCAGCTCAAAGTAAGTTTGTTTTGTACAACAGGCAGAGAAGGCGACTCCAACTTAATTTACTTTTACAGGCAGAGTAGGCAACTCAAACTTTCTTAATTTTCTGCAGGAGGCAGAGTTGGTAGCTCTAACGTTATTTTACTTCTTGCATTACGCAAAGAAGGCAGCTCAAACTTGCTTTATTTTTTCCTGTAGGCAGAGCAGGCAACTCAAGCTTATTTTATTTTCTGCTGTAGGCAGAGTAGGTAGCTCAAGCTGGGTTTACTTTATGCAATTATTAGGCACAGTAGGCAGCTCTGTTTTGACCTAAATCCTTTGTCAGGTAAAGTTGGCCGGAAAATATAGCAGCCATTGTGATTGCAAAGTCTTTGTTGTGATAAAGCTTTAAAAATGTGTATTGAGGATGTTTTAGATTAAACAGAAATTTATTTCAGTGAATGTAAGAAGACTACTTGTTTGTTTATTAGTGAACATAACTATTATGCTTGTTATAGGTAGAAAAACGTTTAATTCACTAAATTTAATTTAATGCCTTTTTTCGTGTTAAATATCAAAGCAAGTTGATGCCATAAATATGTAAATCTGGTGTAATACTGACTATACGTTAAGATACATAGATCTGCTTGCCTAATACATGTTCATGGAGATTTCACATGATGGAGTTATGGTTATTGCTTGAATTATCAACCTGAGACCCTATTATAAGCCCGAGATCAATTAAGCTTAAGCTGAAGGTCCAATAACGCAGAGGATTGATACTGATACCACTGCTGTCAATGCATAACCATAAGGTATCATAGAGGTATAAACCCAGCATCGATTGCTCAGTCGAGAAAATTTGAATTTACTTGTCCATGGTCAAGTGAGTTCTGTTGGAAATATGACTTCGCTTCCCTGTTTTTCAGTCATTTTCCAAACGGGAGCAACTCTTCTAGGAAGGAATTTGCTCCCTCCGTGAACAAATTCTTTTCTGTAAAACAAGAAAAACGCCTACAGGCATTATGGATGTTTTTTTTTTTCAATAATGAAGAAAGTGAGAGTTGTCCCTCTTGCATGGGAAACACCTACTGGTCCTTCTCTTCATCCCTACTAAATATGAAAGCAATCCACTGAAGAATAAAGGTAACATAACTTTGAAAAAGGTTAACCTGGAACGACGCCCGCCCGCTCACCCGACGCCCACCTGCCCGGACATCGCTATTTTAAAGGACAGATTTTTTGAAAACCCTATCCAAGTAGCCCATGTAGAGCGTGATTAGCTAAGTGATTAGTGCACTTGCCTCTTCTGCCAGAGATACCGAGTTCAATGCCAGCCAATGAACATGTAGTAGGCAAAACAGGCAGCTCACGAGCAGTTCCCACTGAATAGGCATAGTAGGCAACTAAGTAGCCAATAAACAAGCACTAGGCAGAATAGGCAGCTCCATTCCAACTGAATAGGCAGAGTAGGCGCTCAGTAGCCAATGAACATCTAGTAGGCAGAATAGGCAGCTCAGTTCCCACTGAATAGGCAGGGTAGGCAGCTCAGTTGCCAGTGAGCATGTAGTAGGCAGTTCAATAGGCAAGGAAAGCATTTAAGAGGCAGTAGTAGGCAGCTCAGTAGCAAATGACAGACGAGGATGCAGAATAGGCATAGTAGGCAGCTACAGATCCCTTTTTAGTCATTGTCTATGAGCTGCCTACTCCAATTAAGGAGTAGGCCACTCAAAATTTGCATGGCAAATTTCCCGTAGGCAGCCTATAGGCAGCCTATTGCACTGCCTACGAGCTACCTATAGGCAGCTACAATAGGCAGCTATCGGTATTTTTTGTATGGGAGATGTCTTGAGGCACAATGTAAATATTTAGACCATTTTTTTTTTTTTTTTTTTTTTTTTTTTTTCGTCTTTTGTTTGTCCTATAAAGCAAAAGTTGAATGAAGCTGGTGATAAAGTTAAGATAAAACTGATATACGAAGATGGTTGCCATCTGTTCTGAATCATAACAACTCTGGTCAAATCATCATAACACCGAAATATCTCGGCTAACAGTCTATCTTCACTACTTGTATAGAAGTAAGAAGCCAGTAGAAGAGCTTAACTCATACGGGTAAACCCTAGATTATTCTGCAGTCAGACACTTTGTTACGTCTTCAACTTTTCACACAATGGAGACTGCATTGGATATATATTATAAGAGAGAATCTAAATTATCTTCTTTTTCAAATAATTCTTTATTGTGTATATATTTTATTGACAGTCAGTTTTAATGTTTTCCTGAAATTCTTCCTTTAAAATGGCTCTTGCTTCCTCAGACTTGCTTTGTTCAGGCAGGATTTTAAATGCATTATTGTTTCTTCCAGCAATATATGTCACGGGCAGTAATCTCGTCACTCATGGCTAATTGTTTTGCAAAGAAATAAGTGACGTGAATATCCGGACACGAGTAGCGGAAGCTAAAAAGGTTGCTGTTTCAGGTGGGTCGTCGACAGTCTGGGGCTTTTGTCGTCTAGACGGACGTTATTTTAAAAAATTGGTGACTACAATACTGCGCGGAATTAAGTTCCATACAACCCAGCACCAAAATTTACGACAAAATATAGCTATGGTTCCTGGAATTTGTTTCATTCTGACGATAATTGCTCCGAATTGGGTGCAATTTTGGACGATTTACTCATTGAAATTAATGTTTTCAGCCATATCTGCATCTTTCATCATTGTTTACATTTGAAGACTGTCATGTTTTCTCAATTTAATTACCTACTTAGATTGGGTTAATGATAAAATCAACTGGTGCTAAGATGCACGGCCCCATATTAGCTTTAGTAATGAAAAGTGGCATTAGAAAGGGAATTCAATAGCTCGAGTATGTCAAATATATCAAAATAGCTTTTTGTATTTTTCGCTGACTGTCCACAGACAGGCTCACGAAGTGTCCACTATGGATGGATAAGTCGATTATAGGACAGTCTTCTAAGGTCGACCTTACAGTATGTCGACTTTTCTGCAAAATGTCTGCATGTGTATGACAGTTTATAAATACACTTGCCATTCCATTCTAGATTTGATTTCAATTAATTTATTTACAATGTTTAAATACATGTATTTTTAAAGTTTCTCTCCATAACACTCTGTCGATGTTATAGTAAACATTATCAAGCCAATTTAATCCAGGTCAGTGTTTCTTATTTGTTATTATGTCTGTAATTTAAAACTTGAACTATGAAGAAAATCAAATGAGTCCTAATTAAAAGATGTTGATAAATGAAATAATTTACCATTCTGCTCATCGTTTTCATTTCTTCTATTGTCTCTTGTCAAGCTTCACGAGCATCAGTTCAGCAAATTTGAAATCAAATGGTGGGGGTAGGGGTAACAAACTGCTTACTGTTCAATACTGGTTTAATATTTTCAACAGAAACATGATGTTTAAATTGGCCATGATAACTGGTGTGTTCTTTAAATTAAAATGAAGCAAGTAATATTGCTTAAGTACTTTTAAGGGGAATTTCTATTTCTTCTAAGTGCTCTATTTTTTTACCAAAAATTGGCTATTTGTCCTCTTATTTTGCTTTAATGTTTCGATCATGCTTCTTTTTGTATTTAAATAAATAGTAATGTCTGCAATGAGTACATATCAATCAAAATATACATTTTGCATGCATACTAGAACAACCAGAAGACGATTTAGGCTTCAAAAGCAGACTTATAGTATTTGTCGGCCATGTTGGCGGCCATATTAGATCGGTTTGCCATCATTTATGCCAATTAATGCCGGCAGTTTCAGAAACTACAGAGAATGGGGAACATTTAGGTATATGACACATCTTGTTGTACGTGGGGGTCCGGGTTCACAATTTTTCAGTCTTGAAAGTCACCCTACCATAAGTGTTCATGTCTTATATATTGTTTATGTAGTGTGGTTCTGTTTCGTAAATTGTTAGTTTCTCCTATGTAATACTTTCTACATCCCCGGCACTCACTGACGTAGATAACATTCTTGACTGTGCAAGTCATATCAGCATGAACATTAAAATGCGCAAAAATCTAAAAGAAGGATCTTCCTTTAACTTTAAAGTTAAAGGAAGATCCTTCTTTTAGATTTTTGCGCAGTCCACATCTGGGGTTACTCGATGGATCCTTCCTAAAGAGTGCTTTGTTTTTGACGCCCTGTATGTTATCAGTGGTTCAACTGATTAGCCAGGGTTGCCAAACTTTCTTTTAAACTCACCTTTATAAAGGTTTCTCAAATTTTGAAACCTGACTTCATTAACAGCGCACTGACATCCTATCTTCACACTGTTCTTTTTAACGTCACCACAGAACAATAGTTAGAACGTATTTTGTGGTAGTGAATACTTCATAAAAAAATATATTTTGAATGTTTGTTAAATCACAGTAGTCAGGCGATTCTAACATATGTCCAAAACATATTTTCTGTGGAAAAATAAAAATAAATCAAATCATTTCTTACATATCAGTCTGCTGCAGTTAAAGATTCGTTACAAAAGTAAAACTATGTTAACTGCAAAGACTTTAGGAAGACATTCTGTTATTGTAACAAGGGTCCACTGTTGATCAACCAAAGGAACATGGTTAACTGTTTGCAACAATCAACGGGAGGTGAATATACCAAGGCTGTAGACAGAAGTGATGGATAGGAACCGTCATTGATTGACGAGCTCATTTACATAGGTTTTCATAAATTAAAACTCCACAAATTAAACTGAAAGCTGAGGGCGAGGATTGGGATCTTTAGCCTCACAGAAATTCATTACTGACCGTTTCAAAACTGTACTTTTATTGCGGTACTTTTTGTTAATTATTATGTAGTTTTTCTCTTTCTAAGGTTTATCTTTTAATAATTATTTAAGTTGAATATATACTAAACAAAAAAAACAAAACAAAAAAAAAAAAAAAAAAAAAAAAAGAACATCCAGTATTACAATAAGCAGTCTGGAGAGCGCACTTCAGTATTCATGATTATGATTTTCGAAGCATTAGACTACAATATGCTAAAACATGGTCATTAAAATTTCAACTTGGCAAAAGCTATATTCGCAAAACCGATTTTTAGAAAAAAATGTTACTAGGGTAAGTCAGCGCATGCGCAGGAATAAATGTTGATTTGCAGTTAATTCTCTACAGTCTAGGCACCAATAAAATTACGGGAATTATTTAAATTAAATCAACTCATTCTCGCTAATGAGGTTTGAAATCACTTCATTTAAAAATTACCTCCCTTGGAATGAAACATATAAAGATTTTTAAAGTGCGATTATTTCTTTACACATTCATTAAATTGAACGTTTTTTAATTGTGTCCTTTATATTACAGGCTTTATTGTAGGAATGCAGCATATGAAGAAAACGCATTTTTTCGGCAGTTATAGCAAATTTAATTTCTTCTGAAAACGCTGTTATAACAGAAATTTGAACAGAAAGTCAGAATTATTTTGGATAGCCGTTTGGCCAATATTTGGGAAATAAACTGTCCTTTTAGCTTTCTGTTTGTACTGTTTTTGATTGTGGTGCCGTTACTTTAATTACATCCTTCTTCCCATTTGGTGTATTGGTCTTACGCCAGAGGCGTAAACAATGTAGCAAACTTCACTGCTGCTTATGAAGAGTCTCAATAAAACCGAGACTCCCATGTTCTTATCTCTAGTGTGTTCTTTGTTTCCAAAGGCAATCTTTTTGACGTTTATTGGAATAAAGGTTTTATGTAATTGTATTGACTTCTGATCTTTGCCTTCCTTTATGTTTGATGAAAGTTCCTTCTTCCCACTTGGTGTCTTGGAATGGAATGTTTTAGGTAATTGTATCGATTTCTGATCATTGCCTTCCTTTCTATTTACGCATTTTCTTCGCAGCCTTTATACACAGGGCGAAAGCAATTGCTGCATTGCAGATTTACAAATATTGTTCCATCAGTGTATCATAAGAGATATTGCTCATTCAAATTGCAGTTCCATTGCATAAAAGCATTTTCTGCTGGAATTAAAATCTGTGATTTTCAAAACTTTTATCTGTAAAAACTGAAAACTGCCCTAGCGTAACATTTATTTTGGACTCAGCATTTCCAAAATGGTCCGAGCTGCCACGTAGTTAGATACATGTATTTCATGTTTTAAAACCTGCATTAGACAGGGAGGAATTTTCATTCGTGTTCACTCGAGCATGACAATGTTACCTGAATACTTTCCTTTTTGGTGAGTATATATTCTGTAAAGTTTGGGTAACAGAGTTTCCATCTTTTTGAGTTCCAAACTCTGCTTGCCGTCTATTTATTTTGTGATTGCTTTCATGTATTTGTCTGCCTGTCCTTTGGGTGTTGGGGCTTGATATGGATCTGATTTTATCAGTTTCTGACCTCCCTTATTTACTTTCAATGATTCGAACAACGATGACTTGAAACCTTTTTTGAGTCCTTAGGAAAAAATAATAGGAATATCCTAGGCAATTGACTCATCAGCATACCATTGTTTTATAGCATTTTGCGCTAAGACTAGGCGCTTTGACTGCTCCTCAGTGGCTAGAACTACTTATGTCAAAAACAAATTTCAGTAGCCCCAAAGACGTTCAAGCCATTGAAGTTCGACTAAATTCATTAAGTGTATGATAAACAGATCCACTCAAAAGACTATATTTCTATACAAGTCAACTCATTGTAAGTAAATGAATAATTCTACTGCCTACACCTGATGTCCTCCGATTTAGGCTTGCTTGACATGTTCAAAACTATTAAAATAACTTCCGACAAGACTGTCGGGTTCAGAAACATAGTCGCGTCTCACTGCAGATCCAATTTTCGCAAGTTTTAATCCCAGCTCGGTCGCATTACCTCTGTGAAAATTGATCATAAAATATTTTTGACGGTCACCTTTCCCCTGCCGCTGATTCAAGAGCAAACGCTGGCCAAATATATGCATAAATCCAACGTAAACGCCTTGTGGACTACGCCTGCTCAGAAAAAGTGCGAGTAGATTTATTTACCGGTTCGACGTGACCTTAACAGTGTTGACTGAGCCGTTAACGCCCAAATCAAATCCATTAATAGTACAATCTTATAAAAAAATAGAAAAGAAGGCAATGATCAAGAATCGATACAGCTACCTGACACCTTCCGTCCAAGACATTAACGGGAAAGGACGCACACAAAGCAACGGCATCACAATCAACACACTACAAGCAGAAAGCCAAAAGGACAGTATTTTTCCCAAAAATTGGCCAAACGGCTATCCAAAATAAAAAAATCTCTAGGACATACATGCAAAGACATACAATGACAGAAATAGTAAACCACAGCAGAAGCACCGCCTTGGAACGGTCAGTAAAATATTTACCTGGGAAGGGTGGTGGTTGGTGGGGAGCGTGGGATGTGGGGAGGGCGCTTAAATCGATTTTACATGGCCTCAACCCTCACCCTTAGTTCTGCCCTGGTATACACATTGACAAGACATTTCTTCTGCCCGCTTGAAGTGTTTCAAACTCATCAGTGCAACATCTCCGAGCAAATAAAAAATCAAACAAATACAGAGATGAAACACTGACGAGGACTCCACAGCAAGATATAACTAAAATGTTGCAGAAAAAAAGAAAACCAACAACTGGATTCCGGTGGGTCCGACCAGAACCAGAGCATCAGGCACCAACCAACATACTTAAAAGTTATTGAGACGGAGCCGTCAAGTCCGAGGCCCGACCCGCCGGCGTGCAACTACTGAATAATCCCACTGAAAAGCAGCCAGAGATTGTCGTACTTGTGCCAGAAAAGTATCACGGTATAACGTTTTATCTAAAATAGTCTTTTGCTTCTGTTGATAAATGGCGTTTTTTTTTTTATTGAGAACCGATTATTTTTGCATAATAACCTGGACATCCACGAACACAACAATTGGAAATTACACATTTGATCAGATTTAGGATTAAGCCGTCATTGATTATGCGACCCGACCAGCGTCGTGAATGGCATGCTTTGATTGTCTAAATAAAAGCGATAGTATCAGTATCATTAAATCTAAACTCATGAGTGTCCGATCTGGTGATAAGTTAATTAATTGCAGTTATGGACCTCCGAAAACGCCGGAAGAAAGCGTTTGCAGACAAGATCAGATTTAGGAAAAAAATCAGCATTCTAAAATGACCTCGAAATTTATCCTGACAAGACAACAGTAATTGATTTCTTGCATTTTAAACTGCTAATATGATATATAAATTATTTTATAATACATTCTGTCCTGATCCTAATTAGTCTACTCTAATTTATTGTGAGTTGCTGGCAGATTGAAGGAGTTTTAGCATGGAAGAAGATAAAAATAAAACAAAAGAACTCAGGGTTCATAGAACTTACTGTCTTTAATTTTGGCATTCAATAATAATAATAAAAATAAGCGGCACTGTTGTACATGATTGCAAATTAAATAGTGACATATCATGAGAGAGCCCATCGTATTTATCCCAAGTATTTGGATGGAGGTGGTCGGATGGTTCGAAGGTGTCGTGTATATTATGTCACCGGGGCGTCCTATTGGTGGCTTACTCTTTGTAGATTTCTGGTTCCCGCATTGCTTTCTTCTTTTTTTAATCAATGTGTTGTGATGCTAGTATTGTGGGCACCGTCTTCAATAGCTGCCCACTTTGCTTTCTGTTTTACTAGTTGTGTTGTGATGCTAGCACTTTGGTCACTTCCGACAGCTCCGTTTTGTTTTCTGTTTTACTAGTTGTGATTAAGAGTGGCATTGGGACCCAGGGTGAAGGTTTATTCTACTGACCGTTCTAAGGTGGTGGTCCCGGTGTTAGTCTTACTCTTTGTTGCTTTGTGATTTATTCTACGAGGTGATTTGTTTTATGTCTTGCCTTGTGATATTTTGTACTTGTGTCCTTTTAACTTTGCAATTACCTCGCTTGGGGAAGTGAGAGCTAATCTTAGTGCTTTTCTTACGTTTGTTCGATTTGCGCTTGTCTGGTTTGTCTGTTTCCTTTTCCGCTTGATGTCTGGGAAGGGCTGCAGCTTGTGATTGTGGCTTTCCCTGGACATTTCTCTCACTATTTTTTTACAGTTGGCCAAGGCCTGCTAAATTTGTAGCAGGTAAAGGTAGATGGGGAACGTTTTTATTTCTTCTGTTTCTTCATGTTCATTCCTGTTCGTCTTTTTTCTCTGTTCCGCTCTTTCATCTCCTCTTCTATCTCTTTTCTCTGGGAGACAACACAAAATGACCCACAAGGATTGACGTGTCGTTAAACCCAAACAAAATCAATCAATCAAGTATTTGGACACCTGTACTTCTTTACCAAACACATCCTAAAATTATAAATCAATTTTACTACCTTTTGATGGGTCTTAAAAACTGCTCGAGTGGCAAACAGAGTAAACCTTGATCAGATGCCGTATTGTGCTGCGTCTGATCTGGGTCAACACTGTTTGCTCCTGTCTGTCCAAAAACTTAGGGTAAGTGTGGTATATTATGGTATGTCTCACAGCAAAGATTCAGATCATTCTATGCATCCAAGTTGCTGTACACGCTGATCAAAGGATCCTACCAAGGGCAACCAGCACTGTTTTGGTTTAAACAGTATTTTATTTGTATAAACCCTTACAGAAAATAAAAAAATAGAACAATCGGATTCCGATCGGAACGATTTTAGCTATGTTTTGATCTATAATTGTAGCTAGATTTGATCTGCAAGTCACCCAGAATCTTCTAATTAGTTTCGAGTCAATTGGCCTTTCGGTTCAAGTGAAGAAGCCCAAAATATGTTTTCAAAATGGCCCCATCTTGGCTTTCCGTTCGGAGCGATTTTAGCTACATTTGATCTGCAAATTGCCTCGACACTCCCTAGCAAGTTTGAGTCAGTTAGCCTTTCGTTTCAGAAGAAAAAACGCAAAATAGATTTTCAAATGGCGGCCATGGAGGCCATCTTTGATTTCAAATCGGAACAATTTTAGCTTTGTTTTGATCTACAAGACTCAAATGCCTCCTGCCAGGTTTCCAGTCAGTTGGCCGAGGGGTGTAGGAGGAGTAGGATTTTAAAACAAATCGATGATGCCGCACGACGGATTACGCACGACGGACTACACTGGCTTTTAGCACTGCTTAGGTGAGCTAAAAGTGAATGTACGAGGGGTGTTCCAAAGAATAGCATATTGTGTCATTGATGGATATCGACGTGCAACTTGAAACAAATCAATGCACACCTGTATAGCGCTTTCCAATACATACACAATAAATCTGATTGGAAGATAGACAATTTGCCATTTGAATACACGCAATCTTTGAGTAGTCTTACTCTTTGTTGCTTTGTGGTTTATTCTACGAGGCGATTTGTTGCATGTCTTTCCGTGTGTCATTTTGTTCTTGTGTTTTTCAGTCCTTTTAGTATTGCGATTACCTCGCTTGGGGAAGAGAGAGCTAATCTTAGTGCTTTTCGTACGTTTGTTCGGTTTGTGCTTGTTTAGATTTGTCGGTTTCCTCTTCCTCTTGGGGTCTGGGAAGGGCTGCGGTTTGTGATTGTGGCACTCCCTGGACTTTTCTCTTACCTTTTTTTTTTTTTTAAAAAAAATGGTTGGTAAAACTGTTGCCAAGAAGGAGAAAATACGGGCCTCTATAAAAGCTCGCTCTTAGATAGATTGTTCTTTGAAACGAAATTTCTGTTTTTACGGATCTTCTTACGTGTCTCATGAACCAGCTCGTAGATGGAAAAAGAAATTAAAATCTTGGTAAGAGTGGATTGAAAATGCACCCAAATCGGAAAGGCAAAAGCCTGCATCTCGTGACGAAAATGTATAAAAAATAAAAGAAATTGCTGACAGATATGCTAGGTATACACTACATGATATAGCACCAATGGTTTGCATCTCACTATCAAGAGTTCACTACATCTAAAGTATATATTGAATGTTAGGAAGATTTTTGCCAGGTGGGTGCCTCATTTGTTGACTGACGGTCAAACAAATCTGAGAGTTAAAAAAAGCCAAACAAGGTTTACTCTTCAACTTGAAAATGTTTTGGTAAAATACTAATTTTCACTCCATATGCTTGCCTCTAAAGATTATAGGAGGTAAAAATGGCCCAATCTATAAATAGCCATAACTCCTGAGATATTTCAGAATTTATTCATAAGTTAATCAGGTCATCTTCTCATCACTACCAATCTATTCATCAAGTTATGAGGCTCTAGTGTCAACAGTATTTGAGATATTTAGCTCCAACTGTATTTGAGATATTTTGCTGTCAAGGAAAAAATGCCCAAAGTTACAAAGCTAGTCTAGCCCAGAAATTATGACAGTTCATCTGTGTGTACATTGCTCGCAACCGTCTTTGCTTTTAGACGTTTTCTTTTCTACAACTAGTGTAAGTGGCATGCAATGGCCGTTAAACACCCAAAAATGCCCATATTGAAACGTTTGTTTTTTGAATTTGTTCAAACGTTAATCAGGACATCTTTTTGTCATTTCCAATCAATTCACCAAGTTTCAAGACAGTTTTGAGATATTCTGCTGACAAGGTAAAAATGCCCAATGCTACAAAGGGCCGTAACTAATGAAGTATTTTTCATAACTAATTCAAAAGTTCATCAGGTCGTCTACTCAACACTAACAATCTATTCATCAAATTTCAAGGTTCTAGCTTCAAAAAATTTTGAGATTTTTGCTGGCAAGAAAAAAATGCCCAAATTTACAAAGGGCCTTTACTCATAAAAATTTTTTCAAAATTTATTCAAAAGTAAATCTGGTCATCTACTCATCATTACCAATCAATTCACCAAGTTTCAAGGCTCTAGCTCAAACGGTTTTTGAGATATTTTGCTGACAAGATAAAATGCCAAAAATTACAAACGGTCATAACTCATAAACTATTTTTCAGATTTTTTTCAAAAGCTAATCAGGTCATCTAGTTTTCATTACCAATCTATTCATTAAGTTTCAAGGCTCTAGCTTTAATAGTTTTAGAGATATTTTGTTTCCTTGTGTTCTGGCTTCATTTCGCCATTTAGCCCTTTGATTTCATTACATTTATATTATTTATATGCGTTTCACTGTGATGTTTCACAATTGTTGATTTTACTGAATGTGGCATTTCCTGGGTAAATATTGTTCCATGGTTTAAGAATTACAAAATGTGTCTTGTCAATACTCATTTTATCAGTTTATTTGCATTTACAACGTGACAACACACACCCTCTGACATGTGCGCCCAACAAAACTTCAAATTAGCCTGCGCATTAGTGCATCAGCGCAGTCTGATCAGAGTTCTTATTCTCTGCATGAAGAGACTGCTTTCATTATCCAAAATGCGCCCTTCGGAAATTCCGATCAGACTGCGCGACCATGCAGCCTGATCTGAAACTTGACTGGACGCTGAAATTCGAAGATATATTTTCTGACGCTGCGACATAGAATGTTCATCGCTTCAGCAGTCACATCATGTTTGTTAAACAAGCAAGCCGAAGAAATGATATCTCAGTATAATCTGGTGTCAAATGAGGTTTGCCTATCAGCCCGTAAAGTCAAGAGACATTTAACTTCCTAAAGGATGCCGTTGCCTCTGTTTCCGTTGGTTTCTTCGTAAGGTCAGCGCTATATATACCGCTGTAAAGATCTTTTAGGAACGTGCGTCTATTCGGATCAAGGATGAATTCTTTTATGTTGTTCTCTGAAAATAAACAAAATTAACATACATTAATTTCAACAAGTAAGTCTTTTTGTTTCGTTTTGCTATGTAAACGCATCTTAAGTGGTTTTGTGCCGTTCTATGGCCATAAAATATCTCCTTGTACTTCATCATAATGCAGTATTAATTTAAAATGAGCCTTCGGACCATTGAGCCCTTTCTGGTATGTTGAGAAATTGATATCTGTCTAAGCTTGAGATAGGGTGGGAGATGGGGAGGCAGGGCATTATGCAGCCTAGCAAACTTTAAAACGGATACTTCGATTATCCCCTTCCATGTGTTAATTGTTTCCAAGAACATTTTTTTTAGATTTTTTTTACTTCTCTGCAGCTGGTGTTAAGTGATGTTGTAGTAGTAATAGGTAAATGATATACTTGTACTGCCTAGCGGCACAAGCCGGTTTTCACAGCGACGCTGTTAGTCCAGCGTATCGGGATCGATCCCCGGTCGCGAGATAAGATTTTTGTCACCTGTTACACTTTGTGTCGTTTGTAAAATAATTGTCTCCACGTACCTTATTAAAGTGCAGGTTTTTCTGAGTGAGTTCATTGCTCTAAATGGGCATACCTTTTAGAATCTACTTATAGTCACTTCAGTTGGTGTTAGTGTTGTGTAATAGACGTAAAACGTCTCTCCGTACTTCACTATAATGGTGTATATATTTTCTCTCTTTTTGATCCCTGGGCCCAGTCCGGGATTTTTAAACCATTAAACGAGGACAACTAATGAGGCCTAATTGGCGGAAACTAGCTAGTCTAGCCCAGAAAACATGACAGTTCATCTGTGAGTACATTGCTCGCAATCGCAACGGTCATTGCTTTTAGAATCTTTCTTTTCTACAACTAGTGTAAGTGGCATGAAATGGCCGTTTAACGTCAGCTCGTTCTTACCTGTAGTGTAGCTGATATTTGCCGGTCCATTGTGATCACTGAGCCCATTCAGGGCCCCGAAGTTATAAAACTTTGTTCATGCTCAAATCAGCTGAGCATGAAATTTTCTATGGTAATAAATATGAAAACGCCAACTATTGCTGTCATTTTCATATTTATTAGCAGAGAAAATTTCATGCTCAGATATATTTAGCAAGAACGAATTCGCAATTGTTAATAATGTGGGATTTATAAGCAGGGCAAAATTCATGCCCAGATGAGTTGAGCATAAAAAAAAATTTATAACCTCTGGGCCAGGAGATTTGCTCATTTATATGAAGATCACTGATGTAGCCCTATTTGCCGAAACTAGCTGGCCCAGTTAAATTGATACTTGAGATGTTTTGATTTTCATGGGTATGTACATTGATTTCAATGTTTATTTACGCTGGAATCTGTTTGCTTTTATTTTAGGATTTTTTGGTAAATTCTGATATCTTTAAAACTCGAGGTCCACTTACAAATATATATAAAATAGGATACCCAGGAAATTGTACATCACGAACCAATGGTAGTGGGGCGTCATGGTCATACACACACGTATATATAGCATACGCATAAAGCAAACTATATTGCGGTTATATTTAGAATCGCAATAAAGAGAGATTTGCGTTCTAGTATGTATGTTTTTGTGTGTAACAGTTTAGACTTTAAGTTCATATATTTGCCCCAGAATGGGATTATACGAACAGGTAATTTAGTTTAAATCTCATACAGATTTGTTAGCCTCTCTCTCTCTCTCTCTCTCTCTCTCTGTCTCTCTGTCTCCTTCTCTCTGCGTGGCGTAAATGTCAATGCATGTTTGAAAGCTTAACATTAAATAAAGCAACTATTTTAGATAGATAAAGAATGACATTTGCAGAATTGAATGTTTTTTCCTGTTGTTATCGCATTTACATTTATCTTACCTATAATGTCTGTGAGCTTTCCGGCTGATGGTCCTGTATAGTCGTCTGGAAGATACTCGTCAGGCAGAACAGATAAATCTATCATGTCATACACAGAGACCATTGTATGATGAACGTGAATCTGAAATATATAGTCAACTTGCAACTAATAGTCTAAACTTTAGTATAACGGGTATCGCTATAACACATTTACGACAGTGGCTTTCAATTGTAATGGTTTCATTACGTGTAATATTTTTGATTAATCAGATTTGCAAATGTCACTCCACTCTAAGTTGTGTTTCTAAGAGTACAAATATTTATACACAATCATGAGCATGTTGTAGATACAATGTTGATCATATGATCACATTTAATATTGCGTATATACGGAAAGGAACGCCTATTTGCTTTGTTTAATTCATAACTAAGAACAGATAGTTAGAAAGAAAACTGATATTTCTTCACATAGAACAGACTGCTAAGCAGTAAAGTTTAATTATAATAATGACTGTTATTCGAAGGACATAGGAAACAATGTTATGTCTAGTTGGCTTAAGTCTCTCCCACCCCACCCCACCCCCAAGTAGTTATTTTTCTGCTGACCGTCCAAAGGCGGGTCCTCTGTTGGATTTTTTCTATGTTCAAATGTCCGATCATTTTCCAAAAAGTATTTGGTGTGTATAAAAGTTAGCAGGAAGTCTCAGTTGCCTGAAAATAGACCAATGTATCATGTTCCCATAACAGTAGAGGTGATTTACTTATCCCATATTTTTCTTTGCTTGCCGGCTTGTCAGGTGCCTTGCTTGTCAGACCCATCCTGGCGGTAATCTTGTTAGGCATAACCCGGAGCTTTGCTTGCCGGTTTACCCCGGTGTTTTGCTTATCAGACTTACCCAGGTTCTTTGCTTGCCAGGCATATCCGATGCTTGGCACACTAGGTCAACCCCGCTCCCTACTCCCCACCCCACCCCCCCCCACTCCGCCATGCTTTGCTTTCCAGGCTTAATCTGATGCTTTGCCTGCAAGGTTTAATCCGGTGCTTGGTATGCCAGGTTTACCCCGGTACTTTGCTTGCCAGGCTTACCAGGTGCTTTGCTTCTCAGGCTTGCCCGGGTGTTTTGCTTGCTTGGCATACCCCGGTGCTTTGCATGACAGACTTTCCCCGTTGCTTTGTTTGCCGTTCGTTTTAGTTTGTTAATTCTTCTCCTTAGTGCCATTCTGCGACTGTAACTCTTGCTTGACTGCTTTACTACTATTATGTCATGACTTTCTACTGATATAACTACATAATTATGTTTTTCTATCTCATATGTTTTTCTATCTAACCAGCATGTATTACTAGTGCGTCAGGGAACGTCTTCTTTAAGTGTTGGCTCTTTGCAGAGTGTCGACAATGAGCTAAAAGCTGATCACAAAGAACTTGTTCAGATGCGCTCATACGACTTACCCTACTCCTAAGTTTTGGAGATAGTAAAGGTTTCATTATTCCTATAAATGCCTCAAATACAGGTCCAGTATTGTAGTAATTCAGTCCCTTGATTCTGGCAGGAAAGGCTTTCTGTGAAAATGTAAATTTCATTAAAAAATAGTTTGCATCAAAGCTTACTTAAATCACTAAAATCTAAAACGTTTGTCCTTGGAAACAAAAACATATAATATAATGCAAATCAGAGTCTCGGTTTCTTTGAGCCAACAATGTACAGTTGACTCTCGCTATCTCGAACTCGCTTATCTCGAATAACCGCTTGTCTCGAAGTGAAAATCTTGTCAAGGTAAAGAAATAGTTTAACGATTGTCCTTAGAAACAAAGCGCACGAATAAGAACAAACAGTCTGCTTGAGAGACACTGTGTTATATTGTTTGCTATGAGGAACTCAGTTTATTCAATTAGTTAATAGCGAAGTCAGAATATTTGTTTATCTCCAAAAAAAAAGTAAGAGAAAAATACGTGTACAAATACAAACGCAATGCTAAATAAGAGGTCGTCCTGCGCATCCACTCTGCTCTGGGTATTTTTCTTCTTATAGTCTATATTATCTTATCAGTCTGTATGTGGACAATGACTGCTCCAATCATAGAGAGAAGTTGTGAAGGCTAGTCTACCAATGTTATAGCCACATATATGCTCGGCAGAGCATGTATAATCGGCGTGGCTTATTCATTCTACTGACCGTTCTATGGCGATGGTCCTGGTGTTGTTCTTACTCTTTGTCGCTTTGTGGTTCATGTATTGCTTTCTGTTTTTTTACGTTATTTGTTTTTCTATCATTGTGGTTACCGTCTTCAATAGCTGCCTATTTTGCTTTCTATTTTTAAGTTGTGTTGTGATGCTAGCATTTTGGTCACCTTCAACAGCTGCCCATTTTGCTTTCTGTTTCACTTGTTGTGATTAAAAGTCGCATCGAGACCCTATCAAAAGCAAACAATAACCGTGATAAAGTTGAGTCGCTGATCGAGTCGTACAAAAATACAACAACATTTTGGAGAAAACTTAAATTGTTGTCAAATAAAAATGCATCAGTGAAAAACAATATAACTCCAGAACAATGGAAAAACTATTTTGAACAATTATTTCAGTATAATGAGGATCCTCTAAATGAAGATTCAATCTATATTTTTGAGTAAGAACCTTTCAATGATGACATTGAAAACTTTATTTTTTAATTCGGAAATTACCGAAGAAGAAATCTTAACAGCCGTCCGCGCGTTGAAAGAGGACATATCTGCAGGGCCAGGTTCCAGGTTAATTTATATACTCTGCACTAATAATTTAACAGACTGTATTCGCGCGGCGAATTCCCAGAAGACTGGTTTGGTTCGATAATAATTCCTTTACATAAACGAGGGGACGTGAATGACCCTGCGGATTATAGAGGTATAGCTTTGCTTGATATATTTGGAAAGATTTACACATCGATCCTAAATAGACGAATAACATTTTATGTGAATATCTATAGCAAAATATCTGAGTCACAATCTGATTTTAGAGAAAGTTACTCTACAGTGGATAATGCGTTTGTTTTACAGTCGCTAACTGATAGATATATCTCTAGAAAATGTAGAAAATTATATGTGGCATTTGTTAACTTCAAACAAGCCTTTGACATAGTTAATAGAGAAAAGCTGTGGTCTGTCTTACAAAAAGTTGGAATCAAGGGTAAATTGTACACTGCCCTAAAGGAAATATATAAGCACGTCAAAGCAAAAGTTCGTTCAAATGGAGGGTTATCCAAAGGATTTTGTTGTGCTACAGGCCTCAAACAAGGCTGTATGTTATCACCTGTGTTATTTACATTTTTTATTAATGAGTTCGCAGAACTAATAGAAAACAGCGGCACAGCCGGTGTTCAACTGTTTCCAGATGATATTCAAGTACTGATCCTTCTTTTTGCAGATCATATTGCTTTACTTAGTAATACCATAGTTGTATTACATAACAGCTACATTTACTCTACGATTATTGTTTACAGAGTAAATTGCTTGTTAATATACTGAAAACAAAAGTGTTAGTCTTTAAGAAGGGAGGCAGAATATCTCTTCATGAAAAGTGGTATTATGATGGTCAGTTACTAGAAGTTGTAAACTGTTTCACATATGTAGGTTTAACATTTACCCTGCAACTGTCTTTTCATCGTATGTGTTCGGATTTGTCAAAGAAGGGTAAACGAGTGTTAGTTTCACTTCTATCATCTTTGTATGATTATGGACAAATGCCTAAACATGTATTTTTTAAACTGTTTGACACAGAGGTTCTCCCAGTTCTATTATATGGTTCAGAGATTTGGGGATTTAGAAAATATGACGTCTGAGAACAGGTACATATGTATGCTTGCAAAAGATACATGTGTGTTGGTATAAAATCATGTAATGCGTCGGTACTAGGTGACTGTGGAAGATTCCCTTTGTACATTGAAACTGTAAAGCATTGCATTAAATATTTGGATAAGAATTTTAAAAATGCCAAATGAAAGGCTGGTAAAAAAGTGCTATATCATGATGAGGTATTTTGACGATTTAGGTAATAATAACTGGTGTACACATATTAGAAAGCTACTACAGGATCACGGCTATGGTTATATGTGGGATATGCAAGACATACAGAATGAACGAACATTTATGTTAGCTTTCGTTCAAAGGCTTAAGGATCATTTTCTACAAAGCTGGGCATCTTATGTGACAAGGAATCGAAAACTGATACTATATAAGAATTTTAAGCTTGAATTTTCACATGAACACTATCTTGACATTTTAAATGTGCGAAAATTTAGACATGCATTAGCACAGTTGAGAACTGGCCATCATGCCCTTGAAATTGAAAAGGGACGTTATAATAATACGCCAAAAGACCGAAGACTCTGTAAAATGTGTTTATTTAACATTGAGGATGAGTATCATTTTGTTTTAGGCTGCAATGCTGATAACGACCTTAGATATATATATTTACCCAAAGAATATTATAGTCAACCGAATTTACATAAATTAAATATGTTAATGTCTTCGAGGTTATCAGACACGATCCATTCTTTGGCAAAATTTGTATTTCAGGCATTTAAAAGGCGATCAACTTTGTTAACTAAATAAGAGACTAAATCTAAATGCCTGGTGTACTGTACATTGTAGATTGCTATTTGCGTGTTTTGTAAATGTTATGGGCTGGAGGCCTTAAACAGAAATAAACCATTCTAAACATATCTGTGTTGTGATGCTAGCATTCTGGTTACCGTCTTCAATAGCTGCCTACTTTGCTTTCTATTTTTAAGTTGTGTTGTGATGCTAGCATTTTGGTCACCTTCAACAGCTGCCCATTTTGCTTTCTTTTTCACTTGTTGTGATTAAAAGTGGCATCGAGACCCAAGGTGTAGTTAGTATGCTGTAAAAGTGCTTTAAACCCCAGTGGTTTATTCTACTGACCGTTCTGAGGCGGTGGTCCCGGTGTTAGTCTTATTGTTTGTTGCTTTGTGGTTTTATTCTACCAGGCGATTTGTTTTATGTCTTGCCTTGTGTTATTTTGAACTTGCGATTTGAGATTGTGGCACTCCCTGGACTTTTCTCTTACCCTTTTTTTTTTTTTTTTTTTTTTTTTTTTCAGTCCTTTGAGCATTGCGATTAGCTCGCTTTGGGAAGAGAGAGCTAATCTTAGTGCTTTTCGTACGTTTTTTCGATTTGCGCTTGTTTGGTTTTGCCTGTTTTCCGCTTCCTCTTGGTGTCTGGAGCTGGCTGCGGCTTGTGATTGTGGCACTCCATTGACTTTTCTCTTAACTTTTAATCATTTAGTAAATTTGAATTGAAACTGAGTCGACTCGTTATTTCGCATATTTATCTGAATACGAGAGAAATAATATGTTTGCAATGACACCGTACAAAAAAGACAGAGATAAAAAAAAATGAAAACGATGTACGAACTTCGTCTTTAGTACGTAATGTTGATTCTATTTCGGGAGTCGAAGCTGGACATTAGCCGATGGTCTTATAAATAGAAAGAAAAGCAATGATCAGGAATCGAAAAAATTATCTAACACCTTCCGTCCAAGACACCAAAGTGAAAGATGGACGCACCTAAAGCAACGCCGTCACAATCAAAACACTACAAGCAGAAAGCCAAAAAGACAGTTTCTTTCCCCAAAAATGGCCAAACGGCTATCCAAAAATAAAAATAAAATCACCAGGACATTCATGCAAAGACATACAATGACAAAAATGGTAAACCATAGCAGAAGCACCTCCTTGGACGGTCAGTAAAAACACACTAGTGACTTAAATCGAGTTAGTTCTGCAGTGGTATACACAAGGTATAATGTAATTTTGTAAATGGGTGGTAGTCTAATCATTGTCTAAACTAATCTGCCAAACGTTATTTTGCTTATACGTAGAATAACGCGCCAAACATATTAAAACGTTATCGTATTTAAGGTTTCCTTTGTAGGATAAAACACCGTGCCAAAAAAAAGACTAATTTCAAGTTTTCAGATTAAAGTTATGTTCCTTTATCTCTACGTAAATGAACATGCCTGTATACAGCATTAACATATAAGTGCATATATCCAGGTAGTACCATATATATGAAGCAGGAGAGATGATGAACAAAAAATGACAAAATAAAGTCTACTACATTGTATCTGTTGTTATACCTAAAAACTGCAGGTCCAGTGGCGCACAGTGTAGACTCTTACCAGACCTCGGAGGTATTCCCGCTGGGTCTGTGCTCTTTTCTAAGGCCTGCCTGTCACAAGTTTTAAGACTAACAAGAAATATACACAGCTAACGACGCTGCTGTTAAGACTGCACTAATATAACGGCTTATGTAGGCCTAGAATAATCTCATATTGCAGCACATATACGATAAATATACGGACGGTTGCAATCTATAGAAAAATGGCAGTTCATAAAAGAATCATACAAGAAAACTTGTTTGAGTAATGCTTTTTGCTAAATTAACAAACGAAACTGCGAAAATATGCAAAAGAAAAACGTCTTACATTTATAAAGTCCGCCGTGAGCCGCATGTTCTCAAGACCCATCCAGGTAATAAGGCCCATGTTGACTCCACCAAAGTCTACTAGAAATGTCAGACCGTTCACTTGCACTTCCTCGGTCATAAACATCAAGGAATGAAACAAAGGCAACATGGCCCTCATGTATTCATTATAAGTGCACTTTTCTGTTGGAATGGCGGCTAAAAGAGACATATTCGAAGTTGGAACAAACCACAACATGCGAAGATGGACTTTTCCAATTAGGTGAACAACTACGTATCATGTATACCTAGGCATTCATAGCTTAAAATCAATGAAGAACATAAACTGATTATGCGAATATTCATGCTGAATGTGCGCATTTGCTATTCACAAAGCAAGACAAACCCCTTTAGCACATTACAGATGAAACAATTTCTCTTATGGGACCAACGAACGGACAAATGTCATCCTGCACCTCACGAAATGGTGCCAGTATCTCCGTGGTTTGTCTGTTTAGTTTTCGGACATTATTTAGCACGCCAAGAAGTAATGCCAGTTTCTATATGGTTGGTTTGTGCATCGTGGGGGAATCCCATACTGTACAAAGCATCAGGATGTGGTACAGATATCCACATGCTTTATCTTTTCGCGGATGGCGCGATAGACGTGATGTCTGTTTATATGAGCCGCAACGTGAGAAAATCTTCCTTCTGACATTGCACCCAACGAAGTCTCAAATCAGCCGCATGAAGAACTCTGGACCCAGTGCAGATTCTGATCAGACTGCGCAAATGCGTAAGCTGATTTGATTCTTCGCTGGGCGAACATGTCCTAAGGAACGTTTTCTGGCGTTGGGGCTCATAAGGCTTTTTGAAATCTAGGACATTCTTGATTTTATATGGATACGCGGGTCACGAACAGGGCAGTGTCTACATGATTCGCCTGTTTAGTGGTAGGACATCGGACTTGCCATGGTGAAATGATGCCAGTTGCAAGTGCCTGTTAAATATCGGTAAGATTTAGACTGTCTACAACGGTTACAACGTTAGTATTACGGTGCTTATCGAGCTACTCTGTTCGGTTTTTGGATTCTTTAGACTGTGAGTCTTGAGAATATTTACAGGTAGATAGGGCATTACCAAGTGTCACTATCTTTGTTGATTGTCGGTAAAGTGTTAGGGCACGTCATACTTCAAGGCAGTGTCTATATGGTTTGCGTGTTCAGTGTTTAAACTCGTAAGAGTGTTATGGCGAATATAGCGCATAAGGAAGTGATGCCTGACACTTCAGTACTATTTCTACGCACCGTGTCAAGATTGTTACTCTGTATTCGTAGGGTGGTTACTCTTTATGTGCATTTTTGTTTTATCATTGTTCCTTATCTCGTCTTACTTTAGTGACTTGAGCAGGCTAATTGTATTCTCTCTTTGGTAAATTAATTCATATTTTGTCTGGTTATGGAACTCTTTTGCTTGTTCCTTATCTCTTCTTCTTGTTCGTAAGCTTGAGAGAGGCTGGACTTCGTTATCGGGTAACATCACATACTTTGATTTCATTGTTTGGACTCTTTAGGATATGCACCGAATAGCGCGTTACGACGTTGATAGTGTGCCATAGCGCGTTGCTAGTGTGCCATGGTTACCTTGTTCCTTGTGGCGACACTTTCGACTGTAGATAGCAAACAGTGGATCCAAAAGTGATACAAGTGTGTACCAGGTTTGTCTATGCGGTGTTTGGGCATTTCAAACTACATAGAATGCAGTTGTGCCGGTCATTTAAACCAAATAGGTTGTCTATTTATTGTTGGGACTCTTTATATTGCGAACGACGAAAAGTATATCACAATTTTGAGCCAATATCTACATGTTTTAATTTGTGTTGTGACACATTGAACTGTGTCCGCCGAAAAAAATCAAAATGTGGTTCTAACGATTTGTGTTTTCATCATCGCGCCACCTTATCATGTTTACACAGGATGGTTCGCCATGAAGTGATGACATATTCTACGTAGTTTGTGGATTTAACGACGGGAAACATTAGACTTCACTAGGTACAAAACACGTCGAAAAGTGTTGCGGTGTATACGTTGTTTGTCTGTTCAGTGTTGCGGAAACTGTCTTGCTCTATATAAGCTTAAAAAAGTTACGTATGCTTCAAACAGTTCTTTAACCATGTGTATCAAATCCTATAGCGAATTACCTTACAAATCCACATGCATCGTCTGCTATATAACTAAGTTATACTGTGTCATATTTTGATTCGAAGTGAAAATAGACTACCAGTAAATCCCGGCTGAAGGAATTGAGGACTGTCTCATGTTTTCGTAATCCCTCCTGAACAGTTCCAATAACACTGCATTTGCAATTTTCTAAACATTGTTTTGTTATATATTTCTTTGTGAATTCCCGTTTAGATTATTTTGTGAACGCATCGGCCTAATGATGATTATACGACAACTGTTTGCTCTTGTTTTTGTGATTTTGTTACCGATGTTAATACTTTCTATTATTACTCACACGCTCTTGTTAGAAAAACACCTCTGCCTTCCTTGTCTTTTCCAGGCAGGATTATATAAGAACCACTGCAATGAAATAATGAGACCAGAAGATACAAGCGCATACTTTAGATATGCACACATAATGCTTGCCTCATGAGCTGAAAAAGGAAACGAGTATTATAATGCTGGGCAAATATTCATATGATTTGGTGCGTATTGTCTTGTTGACTTCAAATAACGTTTTTAATTTTTTTGATGAATTGTAGGATATGTAGGATGTCTACAATGAACACATACAGTTTGCATTTCTATATACTAAAATTGGGTTGATAAAATATATTGTAGGTAAACTGTACCTGTAACAAATCTGTTTTGGTGACCTTTATTTACTACACCTTATAGAAGGGTTTAACGACGTTATCACGTTCTTTACTAACTAGAGTAAGATAAGGATGGCAGTGCAATTTATAAATTTGTGCACTTATTTATTTATTTATTTATTTATTTATTTATTTATTTATTATAAAGTATATGTATAAGCACTTATTCAGTGACTAATGTATAGCAAAAGCCAATACTCATGGAACGATTCTTACTTTAATTCAAACTATTTTGGAAAATGATCACTCGCAACACTTTCAGTTATGTAAATAACGGGCAGTCTGATTCAGGTCCATTACTGACACAACTGAAAGTGTTGTAGCTACTCGTATCTTAAAAATTAACTGCGTTTTCACCATTTATGTCTTAATAATAAGAACAATCAAATAAAATAATTGACCTCGAGAACTGATGAAGTCAAATCCACATCAAGCTCTCGTCATCATAGGAAAAGATATACAACTGAACATCCACACAAAGAATAATTTCAAAGAAGAGTTGGCAACTTTCCCAAAAAGGTGCTAATTCTGTAACCCAAACTTAATTGAACATATCTTTAACGAACATACTAACATAATTATTAAAAGAATAGCATATGTAAATAAAAACACTACAGTACATTTAACGAAAAGTACCAAAATGAAATAAACTAGTTTTACAGGATCCAAACCCACGTCCTCAGCTTTCATAGTGATAAAAACATATACTTGTTCGGTCCGCGTGCAGGTCTTCTAACTCATCTATGAATCATAACGGGCAACAACTGAATCACAGTTAAAGTTTATGGTCCAGGTGTTAGTGTTACTCTTTGTAGCTTTGTGCTTTATTCTCGGAGGGGATTTGTTTTATGTTTTGCCTTGTGTTATTTTGTTCTTGTGTTTACAGTCCTTTTAGCATTGGGATTACCTCGGTTGGGGAAGAGAGAGCTAATCTTAGTGTTTTTCGTACGTTTGTTCGATTTGCGCTTGTTTGGTTTTGTCTGTTTCTTCTTCCTCTTGGTGTCTGGGAAGGGCTGCAGCTTGTGATTGTGGCACTCCTTGGACTTTTCTCTTACCTTATTTCTATATTATTGCATACAAAGCAGTGTTGCACGTTATTCAGAGCCGTGCATTAACCGGCGAAAAGCTATGTATTAACAAGTCAATTCACGCGCTGTTAATGCACGGCTACGCAACTTTCAATATGCTCGTACCGGCGCTACAGAATTGCTGCCGTCACGAAATGCGTACTAACCTGCCCCAGAATGAGCATAGTCCGTGGAAATAGCGTTCGCGCGACATCGGTCAAGAGGCGAAACAAAATAGTGCAAGAAATAACAAATAACATGTAGCAAATGCTTTCAGTTTTATGCAATAAAACACCTCCCACGGGACCTGGCGAATGTTAATGCATGAAAAACCATGTTTGATCCCTATCATGATACAAAGTAAGGACTCAACAGAAACAACGTGTAGAGACACAAGGAGATCAATAGGAAGTCAAATAACACTACTGGAATACTGAAGAAAAAGAAAATCACCAGCTGAATCGCGGTGGGCCGAGGAACAGACTTAAAAAATCCGGCCCAGACCATCTTATGAATAGGATTTAATTCGGGGTCATCATGGAGTCTGGACTCCGACCGAACGGAGTGCAATTAAAGACGTAAGCAAAATTTTCAACCTTGATTGGGTCAACCGCTAAGCAAGCAGACTTATTTATGACATCAATGTTATACCCCTTTCGTTTACAATATGCCAAGTTTACAGAACTGAGTAGAAAATTAACATACATGTTTTCTTAACTTATACACTAATATCTAAACAAAACGCAGTTTCCTATAGGCCTTGTAGCAGAAGTGCAATTTAAAATGTAAGCAAAATGATGAAATGTGACTGGGTCAACCTCTAAGCAAAAAGACTGTTTTAAGACATCAATGTTTAACCATTTTCATTTATAACATGTGACAATTGTTTTTGTTCGTGTTAAGGTTTTGAGGCCCAATCAACCCAATGTGGTCATGTCGAGCGCGGTAAATTTATCTAACCACAAGTTTACTGGGCAGGCTTAGTCCTCTAAGCGGTTAACCAATATTGTGCACATTCTTTCATCAGAAATTGACAACTGCCCTTCTTGAATCAGGGGAAGGGAGAAAATGACCGTAGAAAATATTTCATGATCGATCTCTACGAAAGAATGTTGCCGACCTCGGCGGGGGTCGAACCCCTGACCTCCTGGTCACCAGTCGGACGCGCATCCAACTGAGCCACCGAGGCCGGCATATGACAATTATACAATGTAGTTGTTGTCATGGTACCTAAGCCGTAATCCAGACTCATAAATCCATAAACGAATGACGAATCAGAATGTTCAGACCAACAGACATGGACCCCAGAATAAAGGGTGTAATCGGGCGTCCGCGGATAGTAAGCATTACTTGGTAAGCAAGCTTCGCCCACCATGCCCATAGGCCTGAACGAAGGAACTATCGGTAGAAGCGTATGTCCGGGATTTGGGAAGTCTACTTATGGCGGGTCACTGGCAAAAACATCTGAAACAATTCTGGAAACTGCCAAATTGTAGGGATTGACCAGGTTATGATGTCTTCCATAGAACAAGTTATTGAAATATTATATCGGGAAATTCATCTAACTATGTTCACAAATTACCAAACTTCAAAGGCGAGTTTTCAAAATTATTTTAGGGACTGAATATTCAGACCTTGATAGTGCACGGAGAAGACTTGATGCATTGACTGAGTTGGGAGCCTTTATGCGAACCGAATTTTTATGTATTTATGTATTAAGAGTAGCATCGGGACCCAGGGTGAAGTTAGCTAGCTGTAAAAGTGCTTTAAACCCCCCGGTGGTTTGCTCTACCGACCGTTCTAAGGCGGTGGTCCCGGGGTCAGTCCTACTCCTTGTTGCTTTGTGGTTTATTCTACGAGGCGATTTGTTGTATGTCTTTCCGCGTGTCATTTTGTTCTTGTGTTTTTTAGTCCTTTTATTATTGCGATTACCTCGCTTGGGGAAGAGAGAGCTAATCTTAGTGCTTTTCGTACGTTTGTTCGGTTTGTGCTTGTTTCGATTTGTCGGTTTCCTCTTCCTCTTGGGGTCTGGGAAGGGCTGTGGTTTGTGATTGTGGCACTCCCTGGATTTTTCTCTTACTTTTTTTTTTGATATTTTGTCTTTTGAACAAAATGTACTTGTCAACAAAGCAAAAATAATGTATAAAGTGGTACATGATATGGTTCCGCAATATATAAAAGTTCTTTTTCAGCTAAGAGCGGACACAGTACCTGATACCTCATTACGATCTGTCTCGAATCAGAATTTTTATATCCCAAAAAAAGGTAAGAGAAAAGCCAAGGGAGTGCCACAATCACAAACCGCAGCCCTTCCCAGACCCCAAGAGGAAGAGGAAACAAACAAATCCAAACAAGCACAAATCGAACAAACGTACGAAAAGCACTAAGATTAGCTCTCTCTTCCCCAAGCGAGGTAATCGCAATACTAAAAGGACTGAAAAACACAAGTACAAAATGACACATGGAAAGACATACAACAAATCGCCTCGTAGAATAAACCACAAAGCAGCAACAAAGAGTAAGACTAACACCAGGACCACCGCCTTAGAACGGTCAGTAGAGTAAACCACCGGGGGGGGGGGGGGGGGCGGGGGGGGTTTAAAGCACTTTTACAGCTAGCTAACTTTACCCTGGGTCCCGATGCTACTCCTAATACAGAAACACATAAAAATTCGGTTCGCATAAAGGCTTCCAACTCAGTTAATGTATCAAAGCGAAAACACAAAAATCAAATTAATCACTATAACAAACAAAGACGAGTATTCATGGCTAATTCTACTGTATGCCAGAGTAAATGAAAACCAATAGTTGAATCACAGCGGGCCAAGCCAAAGACATATCGTCAAGCCCCAACCCACTGGTTAAAGTTTTACGAAGAGGCCCCGTCGTGCAATTAAAGAGTGAAGCATAGCCATCAACAATGATTGGGTTGACAACTAGGCATGCAACCAATAGCATAATATCCAGGTTATAGCCAATTTTTTTATAACGGTTATAAGTTTTCTGAATTGCTCCGAAAAGTTAGATTTACCTACAATTTTTCTAAATCTGTACACTAAGTCACCGTAAAATTCTGGTTCCGATATACCTTGTTGCAGAAGTGTTTTCAGACTGACGCTATATTTTTCTAACAAGGCACTGTCTGCGATGAAATTTCGAAAACGCCTTACGAAGTTTAAAATAACGATAGCCCTGCCTAAGAAGTTTGGCAGTAAGGGCTTTATTACGGTAGTTAAAGTCATTAAGATTTGAAGAAGCTCTGGCGAATCTAATAAGTTGAGATATGTATACCCCATATGAGGTACGCCGGGGGACATCGCCATCCAGAAAAAGGGAAATTGACTATATCAAAATCAAAATCGTCTTGTTTATCATAAATTTTGGTGAAAACCGTACCATTAGAAATACATAGATTCAAATCCAAAAAAGGTGCCTCGGTAGCGGAAGAATTTGTTCTGTTTAAATGGGGTTCCGTTGGGTATATCCGGTCCACCATTTGGTCAAAGTGAATATTGTCAATATTTAATAAATCATCAAGGTATCTTGAGTTGAATTGAAAGCCTCAATAATGTCAGCCTGATTTTCACGTGAGAGTGACTTCATGAAATCTCTCTCATAACAAAAAAGAAACAAATCTGCAACAAGAGGAGCACAATTAGTTCCCATCGGAATACCAATAATTTGCCTATAAAGTTTAGTTCCAAATCTAATAAAAATATTATCCAAAAGATAAACAAGGACATCACAGACTTTTTGACACGACCATAAATTGTGATTATTATATACATCAGAAGTGAAAAAGCACATTCTTCGTTGCTGGCCAAATATTTGGTATTCTCCCGAATAAACGTTCGGTTAATTAAATCAATAAGTTTATCTTTTATAAGATGATGAGGTAACGTAGTATACAGTGTAGAAAAATCATATGTAGACAATTTAGAAGCCTGAAAGTTTTTAGATTTAAATTTATTGAGAATATCATTAGAATTTTTAATTGACCAAATATAGTTAATTCCGTCCCTTTCGTAAACTGTATCATAGTATCTAATCCAATGTTTTTTAACAGCAGTAAGGCATGAAGTTAGCAGTTTGGACAAAATTAGTAGTCGTACATGAACTAGAATTAGCAATGAAACGTGCTTTATAAGGTCGTTTATGAAGTTTCGGTATATCAGCTTGTTTAAAAACAGTTTATCATACCCTGGACCAATTATATGGAACACAAGTCCATCGGATATTAAGAATTCGTCATCGATTAATACTTTTACTAGGAACGTTGTCGAATGGATTGCAAACGAATAACTCATTTCATGAATTAGACATACCTCCACCACAAATTTGCATTGTAAATATCATTTTCGTATAATTTCTACACCACATTTTATCATTGTAATATCATTTTCATGTATCATATGTAATTTTTGTGTTATTCTGTTTGTTGCGATGTTTTCCCTATGACTGTCATTTTAATGTGTTTACTTATATATTGTTCATGTAGATGTTTTTTGTTTTGTTTTTTAACAAAGAGGGCCCCATGGAAAGACTGGTTGTACCAAATGGGTCACCCTCTCTAAATGAAGAACTTACTTACTTACTTACTACTAAGTGTTGCTACCAGTTTGGATTTTTGATACCCCTGGCTCAACAACTTTGTAGTGAGCACTTTCCCACGCTCCATGAAGTCCTGATAATTTGAACAGGTTCTGGCATAACGGATTAACTGTGAAACGTAAACGCCGTATGCTGGGCAGAAGGGATATTACTGCTCAGGAATTGAAAGTTAACACTGGGAAAATTGAAGTCATCCCGTTTGTCGTAAAGCCTAGTAGTAAGCTTTCCATTGTCAATGTAGAGATAACAATCCAAGTATGAGGAGGAGGCTGCAGTCTCTGTTGTTTCCTTTATTTCAAGTTCACGTGGATAGATGAATTCTAAATACTCTGCCATTTTTTTTTTTGTTTTTCAGAGACAATACATCATCTATATATCTGTAGGTGAAACTGAATTGTACAAAACTGATCTGAAAATCAGGTTTGTCTACAATTTTTCTACACTTTAACATTAAGTCACCATAAAATTAAATGACATCATTGTTCTCGTGTGACGTCAACAGCGTTAGGCTTACATTGCATGTCATTGAAAAACAATATGGTGTCCTACAATGTTGTAAATGCCATACAAATAGTTTGAATAGTTTCTGAGTGTCACCAGGAAAGTTTGGAGAAAAAGACATAAATTCAAAATATGTTCTTTTCTTTCATTTACAAGTGGTAAATTTGTTATTGAGAATCACAGACTTTTTGAACAAGAAGCTGGAATCATGTCCACTAAAATGATTAAATAAGACTGTAGTCTGATTCAAGGAAATAATAACTAGCAGCTTCCAAATGCTTGTTAAATTGCATTTATGAATTAAACGAATCTCACAATGTACTTACGCTCTTATAATATCCAAGCTCTTTGGATCGCCCGGATCATGCCCCACGATGTACTGTAGATGTTTCTTAAAATGTGATAATAGATTCCCAAGTCTTTCTCTTGCTTTCAGCTGGCTAAATTTGCTGGTGCGAAGAAAGGCAAGAAGAAAAGTTGTATCTAAAATAAAGAGAAATAAATAAAGAGTAATAAATGTCATTCTCGGTAGAATAGATAAACAACCATTCATTTTAAATGCCAGACAATAGTTGTATTACGAAGGGTTCTTTGAAAACAAGGAATACATCAATGAAAGGGAAAGAGTAGACTCGGTTTCTTATGCTGTTCTTGAACGAAGCTATTAAACGCATCACTGCTTACGTCCCACGCCGCCTCTCTCTCACATACTCTCTCTCTCTCTCTCTCTCTCTCTCTCTCTCTCTCTCTCTCTCTCTCTCTCAAACGGCTCGATCACATTCCATCATTATGTTTAACCACGTGTTAAGCAAAACTATTCTTGTATATTGCACAAAACAGGACCAGGGATTACATACATAGACAGGTCTAAGGAACTTAGACATTATGGCAAAACCAACGTTGACCTGCTGACGATGGAGAACCTACGCGGTTTGAACGATTTGGTGTGGCTTAACCTGTGCCAGGATTATGATCTTAGGGAGGACTGCATATTTTGATTGGTTGTCACAATGCGAATAAAATCTTTAAAGATTGCTCTTGGAAACTAAGAATACAGTCGACTATCGTTATCTTGAATTCCAAGGGACTCTCTGAAACATTTCGAGATATCTGTACTTCGACATATCAGAGTTGAGGAAGTGAGAGTATCAATAAGTCGAACAATCACATTTAACAAATGAATATGTAATTTGACTCCTGAAGTTAGAGACATATTGAAAATATTGTGGAAAAGAGGAGAAATTGTTCCTTAGGAGCAATCTCTTTTCCACAATATTTTGTTACCTGTTCTTAGATTTCCATGTTAAAACAGGGACCAGAATTTCACTTCGAGATACGCGGTTATTTGAGATAAGCGAGATTGAGATAACGTGAGTCGACTGTATATAAAAGAACGAAAATCGGAGTCTCGATGTTATTGAGACTCTTCAAGTGACTGCAATATAGTTTGCACGGTTGCATATCCCCCCTAACACCGACTTAATCGGAACCTGACTTTCCCAGACATCCAAATGGGCTCAGTGACCCCAGTATGAAAAAACAAAAGAAAACTATTTATCAGGATATCATCACAAAAACACGCCTATATAATTTTGACCCCCTTAAACCCCACTCTTACATTGTAAAACTGGGGTTTACAGGGGTATACATTATTTTTCTTATTTCTGCTCAAAACATAGATTTTGGGAACTCGTTAGAACCGCCTCATCGAGGCGGTTCTAACGGGTACCCACAATCTATGTTTTAGGCAGAAATATGAAAAATATCGGAGTTTTTTATCTGAAAATTTTCAGGTTTTGGAGGTGAAATTTTCAGTATATATAGGCGTGTTTTCGTAATGACGAAAGAAGTTGAACAGACCGTGGAATATTTGATACCGGACTTCTGTCTTGATTGCTTAGAAACCCTGTACAAGGTTTCTTGCAATGTTTTGAATCGTTCCGCATTCAATACCGTCAGTTATGGATATAATGATCTGCTATGTTATAGTATATTCCGCAGGGTATACAGACGGTGTTTCCGAAACGTAATTCCGCTAACCTCGAAATCATTTAAACTGATTGAAAAGGAACATTGAAATACTCAGATCTGTAATTGCTACGATCAAATAGCGGTCCGGTCTGACGTATGTACTAAATCCTGCAAAAAGAGTGCTTATAATAAATGCTATATAAACAGCTGGCTATCGAAATAGTAACCCATTTATGCCTAGCGTCCCATGAAAGGACATTGGTAAATATAAAATTTATATTAAATTACAATTACCATTTGGCATGGCGTCTGATCAGGGTCTACATTGTTGACATTAAATACAGGAAATTCTATCAAGCATGATAATAACAAAGCAATCTTATCAGGCCCCGTCTATTAGAAATAGGCTTGTCCAAAGAGGGGGTAGAAGAGTCCAATCAACATAAATGGGTTAATCTGATCAGACATTCGTGTTTAATGGGAAGTGATACGCTTTCTGGGGCATTAAAATTGTCAAAAGTGAAAGTGTTCCCTTCTGAAAAGGGTTCTACTCAAAAGGGAGCTAATTCTTCTTTTCAGAGAGGGTGGGACGGAGTGGAAAAGATCCATACCAGTCCCCTTTAGTACCTCATAACTTGGTTTCATACGCATTCTTACTATATCAAGTAGGAAGGTTGGTTAGTTAATTTGCAGCACGCTTTTACGAATGTGCGTTTCCTAATATTACATTTTGTTATGCATACTAGCAAATATGCACAAGGCTTATAACTATAGATTATTCAGATGTTGACGCTTTTGCGTTTGAGCTTTGAAAGAAAATACAAACGAATACAGGAAGGTAGCACAAATGTAATAGATGATCTCGGTATCAATACGTGCTGAGAATACAAATTTGATATCTTTGAAAAGTGCTACCTATGTTCGTATATTGGCTAAACATCACTTGCATTGATTTTAATATGTTGCAATGAATACAAAGGTTTTATTTTCAGTAACATAACATTCATCATACAAATCCGCAAAACTATTAGGATAGAGCAGCACAAATGTCAAATAAGTGGATATTCGAATGGAGGCATTAAAACTAACCCCCGCCGACAACTTCTTCGCATACAGGCATGCGAAAAGAGAGAGAGAGAGAGAGAGAGTGAGAGAGAGAGAGAGAGATGGGGGGGGGGGGGGGGAAACAGCATACACATACAGGTAATCGTTTATCCCGGTCCAGGTATGTGTAGAGACTACACGAAGGTAGGACTCACCTACATGCACAAGCATAAAGGTAAATAATTTGTATTAATTTTGGTGTGCTGTAGTGCATGCAAGCTTTCGTACACAAGAAGCTTTATATTTATTTAATTGCCAAGAATCCTAAAATTCCGTCAAACTGTTGGAACTTGCAACTGAGCAGTAACAAATGTTAAGCCGGTGGGTATGCAAATGGAAGCACATACACATACACACACACGCGCACGCACGCGCGCGCGCGAGCACACACACACACACACACACACACACACACACACACACACACACACACACACATTTGACGAACTCGTGGTTTTAATGATATTGTGAAGAAATTTGCTGTCTATACTTTGTCGTCTGCTGACAGTCTATTAGTTGGCAGCGTTAAATCTGAAATTATATTATGTTCAATTTGTTAAAAAAAAAAAGAAAAAAAAAAAAACTTTGATTCTATTCCCAAGTTACAAGTGAAATGAGTTTATAAGGTTGAGCCAGCACGTGTTTGGGTTCCATAGCAATGGCGCCACGCTTTCGTACAGTTTACGTATTGCATTAGAATGTTATTGAAATGCTGCATTTTATCAGTTTAGATCTAAATGTTTTTGTAATTTGGTGTTTTGAAAAGCACAGTCTCGCAACACTTCCCCAGTTGGTTCTCTACTTTGCGACGACGTCGTATCATCGTCTATGAAGCCGTTGCATCGATCTTATGCGGCGTTGTATAAAATTGATGTGTTCGCTTGGAAGACGTTTCATGCTGAGCCTGTAAATATCTTTTGGTTGTGTTATAAATATCTGAGATGATTCTTGAAATTTCATTCAACTGATGTAATATTACGTCAGTAGCTCATGTTCGGATTGTTTTATTTCTTCCACCAACGAGTATTACACATCCTAAACACAAAAGTGGTCGAGAATGATTTTGTAGTGCATTACATCTTTAAATTGGTTCGCCGCTAAAACCACTAAAAGAATAAATCAGTTCTCACCGTTTAAAGGTGAAAAAATGCGAAGACAATTACTATTTGAAAGATACATCATTTTAGTACACTACATGTAAATAAGTATTACAGTAAAATATTTTAATTTCACTACTGCTGTCTGAAAACCAACTGAAAGTATGTCGTTGTGGACAGCAAAATTAGATAAAGATGTATAATAATTGTAAAAAAAAGAAAGTTGCGAAGAAGGAGAAGAAAAGAAAGAGACAAAGAGGATGAAGAATAAGAAAAAGAAAGAAACACACTTTTGAACTGTCTGAATGTTTGCTGAATTAGCCAAGATAGTGTTAATGGTTGAAAAAGCTATTTCACAAGATTGATCAATAGACTGAGTTAGCGGCTGTACAGTGGGCATATTTAAAAAAAAAATCTAACTCCAATGTAGGCAAACGATACACTTTTCAAGCCTCCATTCGACCCAGAATACCTACGTAATATAAGTCATTTTCAAATAGACTGACTCCAGCTCAACAACTCCCACTCTCGCAATTCACTTACTAGGCTTACGAAATGCTTTCGAATCCTACCGTTATTTACAGGGCTGTTATACGTTAAACTATTACATATACAGTGGTTTGTTTGTTTTACTGTAATCTGAGTTAATCTTTACAACACTCTAGGCGTATTGTGCAGACAACAAATTGATGACATATTTTTGTTTTATTTTCGCCTGAAAATAGACTTTGACATTTCATGCAAATTGTGAATAAATACCAAAGCCTCTTTTCAGTGAAAAATATGATGATATTGTTTATTAAAGTTCCCAGAAAACAGGTGTTGACATTTGAAGCAAATTGTGTGGACACTTTACATGAAACGTCAAAATCTGTTTTATGTGAAAAATAAGAAAAAAAGTATCATTGTTATCTGTGAGTAGTAAAGGTTAATAACAATAAGTTGAATTTGGAGAATTCACCTCTGCTGCAAAGACAATCACCACGATGAGGGAGTTGAATTTTAGAGAATTACCCTCTGCTGTCAAGATAATCACTATGATAATAGAGAAGACCGATAAAAAGTTGCAACGTTTGGTTGATTTGCACAGCTCTATGACACAGGTGAAGTCATGTGTAAATATTTTACATATATTAAACCTAAAATACAGAATTTATATTTTACCCTGTATGTGTCTTACGTCTCAGTTTTCTATTTAAGGGGACCGTATACACACATTCAGTGAGAAGTAACTTTGTCTAAATTGTTGTGTCCTCTTCTGAAAAAAGATCTACTCTAAAATGAATGAAATTTGCTCGCAGTGGGAGAAAATTCTTTCCTTTTAGAGTAGACCGCTTTACCGCAGGTGCTTTACGTGCAGAAAACCAGATAGGAGGTAATAATTTGGAAAATATGTCGGGTGTTTTCAGTTTCTTTGTTACAGTGTGTTTATTGTTTGATGTTTATTGTTTGCGTTAACCAATTCATGCCAAATGGACCCTTCTATCTTCACTCTTCAGACCGATCCATTTCCAGTAGAAGGGGTGTCTGGTTAGTTTTTATTTGAGAAATCCTAATTAATGCAGACAGTGTAGACCCTGATCAGACGCCGCGTTCTGCGGCGTCTGATCTGGGTCTACACTGTTTGCAAAGGTCCCATTAATGGAACACTAGATATTAATGGGCTAATCAGAGTGGAGAATTGTTTATTAATAGATTTATACCGTATTTATCCTCAGTATCCGGATATGAACTTTACCAAACATGTAGGTACAGACTGAACTGTTCTTTTGATCAAGGTATGGCCTATTTGACATCCGTTCTGTCTTTTACTGGCACATCGCCAGGTACAAAATGTAGTAAAACGTGATTGTTCAACTGTTTAGACTGATAAGCAGATTTAAAGTACTGCAAATACTTAGAATAAATATGGTACCTATACAAAGCACACACACACACACACACACACACACACACACACACACACACACACACAACAACAACAACAACAGCAACAACAACAAATATCTGCTACGCTTTTTTTACCATGCTATAACTTGTTATCAAGGTATTTTAGGGCAGTGGATAGACTTCATGGAATTTCAAAAACAAAACAAAAAAAAAAAAAAAAAAAAAAGTTGTTATATATGATAATTTAAATAATAGCTAGAACAATTTATCATTACCGCAAAGTGGGGGTGGGTGAGGGGTGGGGGGGTGGGGAAACTGACTAGTTGGTTTCTTCACCCCCCCCCACCCCACACCCCTCTTGCAGCCTAAGGGTGAGTGACTGGGGGGGGGGGGGGGTGAGAAAGAAACTGTAGTTGGTTTCTCCCCCGCCCCCGCACCATCCCACCTCTGGGATTTTTTCAACATAAGGCTGAACTAGTTAAATACCACTTCTTCTGATAAGTAAAGTTCAACATACCTATACAGACAAAAAAAAATAACACAGTCGGTTCCAGCAGACACACAACGTTGAAAACAACGTTGAAACAACGTCAATACAGCGTTGAATCTTGACGTTAAATCAACGATGAATCGACTTTGACGTTGTTTTACTGTTGTGTAGTTGGGTAGTGCGTCTGACTGCAGATCAAGAGGACGCAAGCTGGAATCAGAGATCGGCCACATAGATATCGTGGAGACTGATCATGAAATAATTTCAGGGGTCATTTTCTCACTTCCGCTAATTCAAAAAAAGGCAGGTTTCAGTTACTGGCGAAAGTATATGCACAAAGTACTGCTTAACCGCTTAGAGCACTAAGCTCACCCAGGAAAAATGTGTGTAGGCTACCTGACTGGTTCGACATAGCCATAAAAGTGTTGACTGGGCAGTAAACCGCCAACGCAAAACAACATCACGAAGTGTACGTGTACCTGTTGGCGCTCTTATCCAGGGTTCTCTTTCAGTCCATTCTCTAAATGCCTGAACAGCCCCTGCTCTTTCTTTGGGATCTTCATTCAGTTCTTCCTTCGCCTTTTTAATGCTACTGTCTGACAGGGTACACTGATAGTTATCAAATGACATTATGAAATCTTCACCAGATCGAATTTCTGTAAATTTAACCATATCAAGGTTTAACCTTGAGTTTCTGAAATGGACTCTTCCATCTTTGAATCTGGTCAGAACCATTGTTCCAAATAGGAACAGTCAAAATGAATCCGCATAACCAGTGTAGATCCTGATGAGACGGCTCATTAAGAGCCTTATCATCATCAGGATCTACACTGTTCGGAAAACATTTGTTTTGGTCTACAGAGCTGAAAGGGTTATGTTGGTATCCCTCGTTTAGTCCATAATTAAACACTGTGCCATACATATAAAGTATAAAATAGATGTAAAAAAAACCAACGTATTTCACATTTTCTCTCTCTCTCTCTCTGCCTGCGTGCTTGCTTTTGTGTGTGTGTGTGTGTGTGTGTGTGTGTGTGTGTGTGTGTGTGCGCGCGCGCGCGCGTTTGTGTGTGTGTGTGTGTGTGTGTGTGTGTGTGTGTGTGTGTGTTACATATTCTATAATAAACATTTATTGCAATGAAATATAATGAAATATTCTTATGGTTTACATACCAACCCTCAGTATATCCCAAGTCTATGAATTGGCTTTAAGGAGAAAAAAATGTGTAGTAAGAAATCAATATGTTGTATGCATACAGCTTTTTAGTATCTCACCTTGCGTTACTGATACCTACAAGTATTAGCTTTTCTAAAAAAAATAGTGATCGTTCAATTAATTTCTTAAGTTGGTAATTTCCTGAGGTAATTTCTCCTTGAGTTAGAAACAGAAAACAAGTTTCTGATTAAAAATGTTGCTGTTCATGACCTGTTTCTGGTAGTACAGGAGTGGTCAGTCTTTCGGGACATATGCAGAGAATTGCGGGCCTTTACTTTTGCGTATTCAGACAATTCTGCTTATGGTCTGTAAAGGACCACTATACTGTCGGATTGACAACGGTCCGGTAAACCTTAATCTGCACTTAATGTTAACATTTTATCATATATCACATATACTCGAAGACGTGACCCAATATTACAATACTATCTAAGAGATATAGCAGATAATTTAAACATTATCGTCGTGCAACGCTGAAAACAGATGCTGTTTTAGTTTAGTATTATTATAAGACAACCTCTTTTTCTTACAAATAAGTATCTAAGATATTACACAACATCACTAGCGAAATATGCTCTGATAATAATACGAGAACTGTTACACTGAAATCTGTTGCAAGTACATTAAATGTTGTTTTTTTTTTGTTTTTTTTTTTTTTATTTGGGTTTTACGGCCTTTTCAAGAATATTTCACTAATATCGAGCCGATCGTTCATCAAGGCTGGGTGAAAACCGGAGAACCCGGGAAAAAAACACTTGACCATCCGTAAGCAGAACTTGGCTTTCCCACATGTGACCCGAGCAAGGCTCGAACCACAGCGGTGAGAAACCTAAAGGATTAAGAGTCAAGTCTCCTATCCACTAGGTTACTGGGGTCCGCACAGTAAGTGTTCATAAATAATTTTCTTAAATATTTTCCAATAACTTTATAGTGTACTTATATTCACAAAGACGGTTTGTTCACAAGAACATTACCATAATAATCCTAAGTATTTGGACAGACAGGCCTGATCAGTTGCCACAGAATGCAGCATTTAATCAGATCAGGGTCAACACTGTTTGCCACTTATCTACAGTTGCCTGAAAGCGTATCAACTGGTAGTAAAATGGCTATTAAAATGTTAAGACAAGAAAAGTAATAAGTAGAGGTATCCCAATATTTAGGGTACATACGGTAAATGCTTATGGCGAATAATGAAGTAATACTGTATGGTGTCAATATTAGACAAAAACCCCTATGCAGACAACTATCGAAAGCCCAAACTTTTACAGGTTTTTGTAAAATGTACCCAGCAAATACACAACGTAGCAACAACGGCGTTACAACGTCGCTGCAACGTCGTGACGTTGCAGCGACGTTGTAACAACGTTGTGTCTTTGCTGGGATAAACTCCTAACCACTACTCTAGATAAGACGCTTTTTCATCAATAATGTATTGATATTTTTCTTATTTATCCACGAAACATACTTGTGAGTTCTTTCCAAACACATGTTTTATTAAGAAATAAGTAAAGTAAAGTAGTTATAAGGTCATCTCTTATCTAGAGCTATGTAACAAAAGACATTACCATTACTTAATAGAGAGAAAAGATGGAAAATTTGGCTAAGTGCATTAAGACATATATTAATGCAGTTAAAAGATTAGTAAGAGCAGAAAAAAATGAAATCCGATCAAAAGACTTAAATATGTACACTTATGTTACTGTATATTAGGCACCAGTAATTTGTATCCAATGCAACCCTCTCCCCACCCTCGCCACACACAACCACGGGGTAGGGTAGGGATGGGGGTAAAGCGCCGCTTTCATATGAAGAGTTGAAAACATGTAAAATATAGTTTATATACGAAATACAAGTTTGAACTACACATGTTGCAGGTTTAAGCATTGGTCTTCAAGATGGCATTCAAGATGGCTGTCAGGAATGCTATATATACGGGGGCCATTTCGAAAGTCCAAGAACTCGCAAGATATGTCCGAGCTCCGTGCACGGATTTTCATAAATAGCACATGGACGGAAAGCTGCATCTTTCTTTTTTGAACAAGGTATATAAAATTCACGTGCAGATGCAAACTCGCATGTATAAATTCGAGGCGTTTCGTGCAAGGGTTTCGCTATTGACCAAATTTTCGATAAATTCAGCAGTTATGGCTCTCGAGGAGCAAAGGGCTTACATCAAAATTCGTACATTATTAGGGGCTACGCCAACGGATATTAATGCCGATCTAGACACTGTTTATGCAAGTCAAGCTGCGTCATATATCACAATTACAAGATGGTTCTTGCGATTTAAGTAGGGTAGGGAGTCCCTTGAAGATGACCCCCGTTCAGGACGTCCCATGTCAGCGTTCAGTGAAGGTGACGTCACTGCCGTCAAACGTCTGCCAGATGAGGACGCTCGTTATACAGTGAATGAGATTTCTGAGTCATTGAGCATTAATTCGTCGGCGGTGTTTATGATTTCGAAGCAAAGATTAGGACTAAGCAAGATATGTGCGCGTTAGGTACATGTACCTCACCTCTTAAGCCAAGCTGAAAAGGACAGGCGAGTGAAAATTGCTTCGGAATTATTACAAATATATGATGGATGTGATGATAAACGTTTGTGTGAAATCGTAACAGGTGATGAAACATGGATATCATTCTTTGAACCTGAAGGGAAGGAGAATAACAAAGTTTGGATTGGAGAAAACGGGGCTAGGCCCCAAATTGCCCGTAGATCCAGGTCTGTTAAACGTGTTTTATACGCATTATTCTTTCACGCTAGAGGAATTGTGGCCAGAATTCCAGTTCCTGAACACAAGACTGTCACTGGTATCTACTACACTGAACAAATTCTACCTGTTATTGTTAACCACTATATGGCGACGGGTCCACGAACCGGGGTGCGGGGCCTGAAGCTTCTCCACGACAACGTCCCAGCCCATTGCTCAGCCGTGGTGCAGGTCTATTTGAAAACACAAGGATTAAAAACTTTACCACATCCCGCGCACAGTCCAGATCTGGCACCATGTGACTTCTGGTTGAACCCTGTTATCAAAAAGTGTCCTAATGGACGCAAATTCGAAATCCGCACAGCTGTCGGAAGAGCGTTATTTCAATGCACAGACAGTAAACCTAAGTAATGTGACTATAAAAGCGCACTCAAAAACTGGATTAAACGGTTGAAAAATGTGTAGAGGTCAAAGGTGAATACTTTGAGGGGCTGGACTAGTCGAATTTGGAATGGTGAGTGTAGCGGTTATGACGTGCCACAAGTTTCAGGACTTTCCAAACGTCCCTCGTACATTATTCCAGTAGTTTGTTTAACAAAACGTTTTTTACTACGCTAAGCACGCACTGATATGCGTTCTAATTTCATTGCTAAAAGAATGGATGGAGAAGTGAAATAAAATAGATCATGTTTTTTTTTTTTTTTTTTTTTTTTTTTTTTTTTGTTTGTTTGAAGGTGTCAATGACCAATACTTTATTCATTATAACGAAATGAACCAAATACAGCAAAATTCAAAGTCTCGAACACCGACTGTCCGTCCATCGTGGCCGACTCGAACCCGCCCTTGAGTCCCCAGGTAACCCTTCAGATAGCTCTAGGAAACAAATGTCTAGAGAGTTTATGGAAACCTATAAAAGAATGTAAGAGGTACATATGTACACGTTCTTCGCTAAATATAAATACTGCTATTTATGTAGTATATCATACAGGAATAGTACTCAGTCTGTTTTCATGGTGTGCCTATCATTTTTGTTTCAAGGGGGAATGGCAACAATATTCTGGGGTGTCTAAGCGTTACCTTATCTGAAATGATTTTCCATTGTCAGAAATAAGTCCACCCCTTAGTGTTGTATTTTAGTGGTAGAAACTGATGTTAACTACGCTTAATGCATCCACACTGTTCAAAAGTGAAAATTATAAAATGGCTGCACTGACACATGTTCCTGAAGCAATGTTTAACTTTCAGGTTATCTACATGCATCACGAAAACATGCCTATATATTTTTTATCCCCTTAAAACCCCACTTTTATATAGTAAAACTGGGGTTTACAGGGGTACACATTATTTTTCTTATTTCTGCTCAAAAACATAGACTGTGGGTACTCATTAGAACCGCCTCGTCGAGGCGGTTCTAACGAGCACTCACAATCTATGTTTTGAGCAGAAATTTGAAAACTATCAGATTTTTGTTATCTGAAAATTTTCATTTTTTGGTCATAAAATTTTCAGTTTATTTGAATAGGCATGTTTTCGTAATGTGAGAGCGATGTCCCAAAAAGTATTTCAGCCAGTTCCGGGGTAACGTTAAGCGGTCAAAGGAAAATAGCATTGGACCAGTCCACGGCCTTTGATTAAGTGCAACGGTAAACTTTAAGACTTCCTACGCAATTCACGTCATGATGCCAATGATTGTCTACGCCAATTCAAGTTAAGCAGTCCATGAATTGTCTATGCCCACTCACATTCAGAGTCAAGGAAAGATGGACTATACCATTTAACAGTCAATGGAAATAGCATTGACCTCTAATAAAGTATTTCCAGAGCAATGGCGAACTTGAAGATTATCTACGCCCATAAGCTTTGACAATTATAATCATACTGCTGCTAAATTAGAACAGCTGAAACAAGTACAATGTGAAACATGTAAAATGGAAATGAGAAACACAATGTTTAACTGGCAATTTTAAGCATTATTCGAGCATTCATGAACCTTAATACTTGACATCCTTACAGTTGTTGGTATAATATGTATATTGTTCTAATGCAAACGAGAATCAACCTCGGTGTGTGTGTGTGTGTGTGTGTATGTGTGTGTATGTGTGTGTGTGGGTGGGTGAGGGGGTGGGTGGGTAAGCGCTATGGCTATGTGTGATCACGGACGGACGAACTCACAAGGTGAAAGGACACTCTTCAAAAGTTAACCTGTCGATTACTTTTCTGAGGGTCGTGCAATGCGAGCTCTCAGACATGACAATATTCAATTCATATATATATATATATATATATATATATATATATATATATATATATATATATATATATATATATATATATATATGTATTGAGATTTAATAATTAACAGTGCAATGATTTGTTTACCTGAGGCCTTTCGGCTTTCGACTTCTTCAGAGCTTTTCTATTCTAAAAAATAATATAAAAATGTAAAATTTAGGAGTAAAAGATTATCCCCATGTTATCTGGTCCGCTGCGACTTGATAACTGATCGTATTTAGATATATGTGAAATGCAAACAATACGTGTAAACACAACGTGCAAAAAGTATAAAGCTTATCTTCACTATCAACACAATGTGCAAGGCGTATAAAGCGTATCTTTACTACCAATACCACTATGGCCATATACGCAATGTATACAATGCACATAAAGTAAAATTTACGAATTAAAGATTATGCCCTTTACAGAGCGAAATATCCTGAAATTAAATTCAAACTTAATAAGTAAGTCTAAGAAAAAACCGACTTGGAATTCACAGCAACATACTGTGCCTTGTGTGTTATCATTGAGTGCACAGGCATGGAACTTAACCCATTTTACCCTAGCGTCCCATATATGGGACATAAGCAAACAGTGTAGACCCAGATCAGACACCACAGAACGCGGCGTCAGATAAGGGTCTACACTGCATTAAATACAGGAATTTCTATAAAACATGGTAATAATAAAACTAGCCAGACACCCCAAATATTATAAATGGGCCGATCCTAAGATTGACGGTAGAACAGTCCAAAGGGTATAAATGAGTTAAAACTTATTATAATTATCAGTAGCTGATTATCAGTAGCAGTTTCTATGTTCACATGATTTGTACATGTAAGTCTCAAGAAAGTGCTCAACGTTTTGCACTCTGGGTAGTATTTTCAACAGACAACATTTTGAAATATTTTTCTTATTTTTCCCAGGAAACAGGTTTTGACATTTTATGCAAATCTAGACAATTAGCATGAAATGCCAAATCATGTTTTGTGGGAAAAATAAGATAAAAAAAAAAAAAACATGATTTATTTATCGTTTGCTGGAGTTGCCTTGAGAGTGGATTGAGATATGAACAGCCAGTAGCTTTGGCATAAATCGAATTCCTTTTATATGCATGAACGCTAGCCTTTCTCAGTGAAGACTCTGATCAGACTGTGCGGATGCGCAGGCTAAGTCGAGTCTTCGTTGGGCCCACAAATAAGAAGGTAGACGCGCATATAACTCCTGGTCAATGGCCAGTTCTACCATAAATATCCGTTATCCATTTTGTTATCGCAGACACATCATTGACTTAAGAAAGAAAAGTTCAGAAGTCATCTTGATCAGATCGCGCATAAGAATGATGTACACCCATGCCTTGCTGTCCGCAAATTGGCCGCGCCATGCGAAAACGTATCTTCGGGCATACGCGAACAGCGGAGGCCCAGATCAGCCTGCACATGAGCACTGTCTGATCAGGGCCGTCACTTCTACAGACTGTATGAATTGAGTGCAAAGTCCCGGATTCAGGATGATCTGAGAAGGCACAGTTTCGCTTCAGGTGTCCAATATACATTGACATCCCTTATTCTCAAGGCGAGCCTCGTGTATCTGCATCAATTTTATACAAGACAAAATATTTTGACGTAAACATCTAAGTACCGGCGCAAATTTTGTTCATGTTTACTTGGAAATATGGGACACGGGTATACTAAAGTTTAATAAATGTTCAATGTAATAGGTAAAAAATAACAACAATGTGATTCTTTAATGTACGCTTTTATTAAGCTTTATGAATTTTCTTGATCAAGCAATATGCGAATCCCAGTCATATTGGGATCTCTACGAGATTTAGTTTGTACGTTACTATTAAAAACAAAACAAAACAAAACATGCCAAAACTTAAATACGTTACCAGAGCTTATCTAGAAGCTGATTTCAGCATGCGTCAGATATGAATATGTTTGAACTTTTTAAGTATGGACCACAGGTCATAGTCAAATTTATCAAAGATGGACTGCTGGTCATATTCAAACTTACGAAACTGCGTTCTACGCTAATCAAACACTTCTCCATACGGCGGCGGCCAATAAGGAAAATGGGCCCTTAGGACATTATTACATTATGAAAACACTCCTATTCAAATGTATTGAAAATTTCACCACCAAAATAATGAAAATTTTCAGATAAAAAATTCTGATACTATTCATATTTCTGCTCAAAACATAGATTGTGGGTACTCGTTAGAACCGCCTCGACGAGGCGGTTCTAACGAGTACCCACAATCTATGTTTTTGAATAGAAATAAGAAAAATAATGTATACCCCTGTAAACCCCAGTTTTACTGTATACAAGTGGGATTTAAGGGGGTCAAAATTATATAGGTATGCTTTCGTGATGGGAGCGAAGGCCAACATCAGCAGTCAGACCAGCAAAACTGTCCATTTGCTCTGCAAAAGGCAACAGCGGCTCTGATCACCCAGACCGCGCAAATTTACAGCCTTATCTGGGTCTTCCCTGCCCCTGTATGACATTTGGCCCGTTTGACGCGCTGCAAACCAGAGGGTTCTGCAGGGTATTCAATTTCTTTTAGTTCTGTCTAAGATTCGTGCATCATGACAGCGTCATGCGAGTACGTGTCGCCAGGCATATGCGGATAGCGAATGCCCAGATCAGTCAGACTACGCATCCACTCAGTCTGATCAGGGCCTACGCTGTACGCAGACAAAATCATTGGATACTGTAGACAGTTTCAAAGGAGAGCAAATGCCCGAATGGCACTTTGCGCATGTGCAGGATAATGTGAAGATGTGAAAAAGTACATTTTGCGCATGCTCGAAGGCATTTTTTTTTCGCTTTTGATGCGTCCATGTTTAAGTCATTAAATATGAAATACATTTAGTTTTAATGAAAATTTATAGGGAAAACTGCTCCCAATTAAGTGGAACTGACATTTCAAAATATAAATACGATTATCATTTGTCTATTAAAACTGATTTACAGTGTCGTTATTTTAACGACATATCACAAATTATATCAAAGGACTCTTTACAATTTAAAACAATGACGCTGCAAGTGAAACGCAGCAGTGTGAAACCTACCATACCCACAATGTTCAGACACTATTTTATGTATCCTAAATTTTGACCAAATCAGTACATATACCTGTAAACATTTGACTGAAAAATACTGAAGAAATGGCAAAATGGGATTGGGAGGAAGTGGGTCGGGGGAGGAGGTAGCTCCCTATGTCGGAAGATATGACTTAGAACATAGTGCGCTTGAAAAGGTCTACTTTTTTTGCGGTTTTAAGTATATACATATGAAATCATGTTTTTAGACAGGAATGTAGAAATATCAATTGAAAAAAAAAACAACAACAACAACAAAAAAAAAAAAAAAAAAAAAAAAAAAAAAAAAAAAAAAGAAAAAACTGAATACCAGGGCTCAGTTTCAAAATCATTCCTTAGAATTAAGGCGTATCTTAACCCATTTATGTCGAGTAGATTCTACCTTATCTATTTGGATCAATCTATATCTAATAGAAGAGATGTCTGATTAGCTTTAATTATAACCATATTTTATAGCAATTCATGTATTTAATCCAAACAGTGCTGACATTGATCAGACGCTAGACATAAATGAGTTAATTTGTTTTGATATTTGAACATTCTGAAAGGAAATATTCGCTTTTATATAAGAATGCAAAATTTGTTTTGGTAACCGAGTTCAACTTTATGCCTTAGCTATGGGGCGTATGCAACCCTTGTCACTTGAAGCGTCTTAATGAAAGCTAGACCCCCTAAAAGTTATCCCAGTAGGCACACAACGTTAAAATGACGTTGTATCAACGTCGATGCGACGTGATCAGTAAAATGACGTCGTATCAACGTCGATGCGACGTAATCACGTCGCATCGACGATGATACGACGTCATTTTGATGTTGTGTGCCTGCTGGGATCAGTAGAATCTTGAGATAATGGCGATAATTACACATTATTTACTAGCTACTGTATTCAGGCATTACAACATATTTACACAACAATGCCTCCCCGACCACCTCACGGTCGTCGGCTCCACGTCCTCAAACGCTAGATCGATCTTTAATAGGACAGCATTCGGTATTCGCTTTTCGCATATGCGCGTAGAATGTAGTTACGAACACCATGCAGCAGGCCGTGTTATTATGCATTATGCCCCGCCCCCTCTCAAGCACAATCAGCCAGAAAAATGAAGTATCCAGTTACACTTCATAACAAACATGTCTAGGAGTATTTGCGAACAGCACATATTCAGACTAGTCTATGTATATGCAGTCTTATCAGTGCTTACCCAGCTGCTGTCATCCAATACTAATTCTGTCGTGTGTACCTCAATATAAGAGAGACATCACAAAAACACGCCTATTTGGTTTAGACCCCCTTAAACACATTTTTATAAAGAAAAAATGAGGTTTACAGCGGTATACATTAATTTAGATACCCGAGGCGGCTCTAACAAGTACCCATAATCTTTGTTTTGCGCAGAAATATGAAAACTACCAAAATTTTTCATCTGAAAGTTTTCAATTTTTTGGTGATTAAATTCTCAATATATTTGAATTGACATGTTTTCGTAATGATTTAACCGAAAGCTAGAACGTTTGACTGCGGGATCTTGGCTCAGACCAGCTCAGACAATCGACTGATAAACTCTTGGTTCATCACGAAAACACACATATATAATTTGGACCTCCTTAAACCCCACTTTTATGTAGTAAAACTGGGGTTTACACGGGTATTCATTATTTTTCTTATTTCTGCTCAAAAACATAGATTGTGGGTACTCGTTAGAACTGCCTCGGCGAGGCGGTTCTAACGAGTATCCACAATCTATGTTTTGAGCAGAAATATGAAAAAAATATCAGATTTTTTATCTGAAAGCTTTCAATTTTTGGTGGTGAAATATTCAATATACTAGAATAGGCGTGTTTTCATAATGTCGTCAAGCATTACATGGGTATCATTCGGGGGAAGGTTAAAGGGAGTTTGCCCCGCACAGCGAGCTCAGTAGTTCCGTGTTAAGCTTTTCATCCCTGAGTTTCTGAAGTGGACTATTCCATTCTTGAAGTCGGACTTGTTCTCCGATTCCAGGGAAGATTCAGATTAGCCTGCATATTCGCGCAGCCTGATCAGAACCTTACCCGGGCGCATTTTTATTGCCTGTGATGCAAATATATCTTTATGCGGACAGCCAAGACTCTGACAAGACTTTTCGGATGCGCAAGCTGACTTGAGTTTTCGTTGGGTGTACATTTCAGAAGGTACGTTTTCTCATTGTGAGGCTCATATCATCAACAGCATCACAATTATTAACCAAGTTACTTAGCGCGTCAGAATGATAGCCACATTGTCACTTGACGCGTTAGGTCACTTTCTTGTCGCTGCGGTAAGTAACTGTTGCTCAATAATCACTCAAATTACCTAATGAGGACTCTAACTCGGCCGCAAGTCTATGGGACACTTTTACCTTTTTTCGCTCACCTCAAAATTTTGCGACTTTAATTCCTTACCGTATTAGTCCTGAAATTTATTAAAAAAAATGTCCATTTGACTGCTTGCTCATGTGTCTAAATCGCTGGATTAGAGGTAAACAGTGTAGACCCTGATATGAGGCCGCATTCTGCGGCATTTTGGTTACCGTTTGGCGGCGTCTGATTTGAGACTACTCTGTTTGCTTAAGAACTATTGACTAAAATCCTTCGGGTAAATAAGGCATCTGGTTGAGGTAGTTTTTCATGTTGCGCTTGCGCAATCAGAACTGCGCATGCGCAGCTCACGTACGCCCTAACAAGGTTTGCTGTGAGGCAGGTATGTCGTAGATGCAGCGGTCTTCGTGCGGTTAAGACTTGTTGGCAGGATGTGTGGAATGTTAATCTCTGTAAAAATATAAGACTTGGACAATCATGACTCTTTTTACGCTTCTTGTAGTGTTTGCTATTCAAGGGACAGCCAAGTGTAAGACACACTTTTGTAAATAATTGTAGTTACGTAAATTATGTAGTGTAAGAAAATATCCACCCGATTGGGTATACGGAATACACGCTTTTCTTAGATCGGGTCTGATTCTCGAGAACATTCGGGAAATGATTTTGTTCTCAATCTGGACTACGGGACAGTGTCCACGAATTATGACGAAAAAGTATTCTCCGAATATTCTCTCGAGTCAGACCAGATCTCAGAATAGCGCTTACACCACTAAAAAAGCTTGATTTTCCGCGTACTTTTCACTTTATTTGAACAAATTTCATTAAGTATAAAACGAAATATTTAAAAAAAAATCTTACCTTGATGTTGTAATTATAAAATAATTATGTGGAGCTAAAATAGAAACAAACTCCGTGTATCATTTCTTTCCTTTTAGGGTAGATCCTGTTTTTTTTTTTTTTTATAAAAGAGGCAAAACAATTTGGTAGAAAAGTTACCTTCCTCGAAAGTGTAACAGTTCACTTTAAATTGATATATTAGGAGTCACAAACATTTAAGGTCATCTGAACGTCCTGGTATTTTTGCAATGATACGATATTGACAAAATAATAAGGTAGGTCCGTCCGTAAAATTAGTGTAACCCGTTTATTCCTGTTGTCCAATTAAAGTGACATTAGCAAACAGTGAAGACCCAGATCAGCATAATGCGGCGTCTGATCACTGTCTACACTGTTTACATTAAATACAGGAATTTCTATAAAACAAGATAATACCAAAAGAACAAAACAGACACCCTAAAATTAGAAATTAAATTGTCCAAAGCGAGAGATAAAAGATTCCACAGATAAAGGGGGAAATTGTATCAGCGCTGTCATCACGAAAATATGCCTATATAATTTTGACCCCATTAAACCCCACTTTTATATGGTAAAACTGGGGTTTACAGGCTCAAAAAGCATAGATTTGGGGTACCCACAATCTATTTTTTGAGCAGAAATATGAAAAAATATCAGAGTTTTTTTATCTGAAAATTTTCAGTTTTTGGAGGTGAAATTTTCTATATATTTGAATAGGCGTGTTTTCGTAATGGTATTGAAACTGCGACGAAATCGCAAATTTAGGAAATAAATTGAGGCAAGTCTATGCTTTAAAAAAAGATAGAAAGAGAGAAAGAAAGAAGAAAGGAAGAAAGTGTAGTAGCATTAGTAGTAGTAGCAGTAGAAGTATCGATAATGATAGTTATAACAATGGCAATAATAATAATGCTGATCATAAAAATAATAATAATAATAATAATAATATTAATAATAATAATAATAATATTATTATTATTATTATTATTGTTGTTGTTGTTGTTTATGTTGACGTTGATGTTGTTGTTGTATACTTATAACAGTACGAAAACACGCCTATATAACTTTGACCCCCTTCAACCCCACGTTTATATAGTAAAACTGGGGTTTACAGGGGTATACATTATTTTTCTTATTTCTGCTCAAAAACATGGATTGTGGGTACTCGTTAGAACCGCCTCGCCTGTTTTGAGCAGAATTATGAAAAATATCAGAATTTTTTATCTGAAAATTTTCCTTTTCTTTGGTTGTAAAGTCTTCAATATATTTGAATAAGCGCGTTTTCGTAATGAAAAAAATAGTGACCACTTGGTTCTGCTCTTAGTCGTCACTGGGCGTACATGCAATATTGTAGGAAATGCTATGTCCCGGCCCAAATGTATGTAGGAGGCCTCTTTAAACTGGTTGCACATATATTTGGATAAACAATAGGTTGTATGATCATAGTAATATAGAGTAATTGAACAGTAAAGAGTAAAGGTGGGAAAGAACAAAGCAGCGCTTCCCTTATACAACAATTTGGTCTGGTCTATGACATAACGAGTATATAGGTTTCGAAAGTGTTTAACCCATTGTAGACTGGAGATCCCTAGAAGGGTAATTAGGAAACAGTGCAGACCAAGATCAGACGCCACAGAACGCGTGTTTGCAAATAGTTATGCCATTTTTCTCTATGAATATGTAAATCTCGTAGCCGGACGTGCCTAATATTGAAATTGGACTCTTCCAATATATTCTGTGGGAGAATCTATTCAGTATACAATGGGTTAATATTTTAACCAATGCTACTATCTGTGCTTATTGATAAATTGATTTTGTCTATTTCTGTTTCTCCCAGAAAACAGGATTTGGCATTTCCCTGATTGTTTCTCCGCCCCACACCATCACGAAAACATGCCTATATAATTTTGACCCCTCTTAACCCCCTCTTTTATATAGTAAAACTGAGGTTTACAGGAGTATACATTATCTTTCTTATTTCTGCTCAAACATTGAATGTGGGTACTTGTTAGAACCGCCTCGTCGAGGCGGTTCTAACGAGTACCCACAATCTATGTTTTTAGCAGAAATATGAAAAATATCAGATTTTTTATCTGTAAAAGTTTCATTTTTTTTTGTGGTAAAATTTTCTGTATATTTGAATAGGCATGTTTTCGTAATGCAAAATACGATTTGATACTTCACGCAAATTGTCGACTCCCTTTTTTAATTTTTCCCAGAAGACGGGATTTGACTGTTTATGCATATTTTTCCCTGAGAAACCAATATTTGCATAAAATGTAAAATTCTGTTTTTTTTTTTTTTTTTTTTTTTTTTTTTTGTTTCTTTTTGGTTGGGGGTGGGCTCGGGTAATATGTAAATATGCTGTCTGCTGAAACATTTACTCAGGATGTAGAGCGTCAGTAAATTCACGCATGGTAGTATATTCCCAGCTAGTATTCTGCTCAAATCTATATCGGACCGTTATCGGTCCGAAATAGATTTAAGCAGGATGCTAACTTTTTTTTTCTTCTGTGCCTTGCTCATTTATGTTCGTTTAAGGTATGCTTAACCTTGCCCGCAATCGTCCGGATCGCTGGAGTTCAGTTGGTGATGGATACTTTGGATTTTTAACTGATGATAAGCCTGAAGGTAACAACTACTGCAAGGTCTCATTATGGGAGACTGAGCCTTGGTGCATGGTATGGCTGGAGAAGCGATTTGAGATTTATACACTTGTCTTACTGAATATTGAAGATGATCGCAACGGTGCGTAACACGTTCTATACTTTATCCTGATAACATGTCCCCTACCTCTCCACCCCATCCCACCCATCTAGCATGGACTGCTCTGACCAGAGATACTTACATGTACATGAAGCTCCAGAGAAGAGGGCGTACCCACCTAAGATTTATTCTTGTTTTTCCGCGAAAACATATTTTATCATCACAAAAACACGCCTATATAATTTTGACCCCCTTAAAACCAAATTTTATATAGTAAAACTGAGGTTTACAGGGGTATACATTATTTTTCTTGTTTTGCGAAAAAAATATAGAGATTGAGGGTACTCTTAGATCTGCCTCGCCAAGGCGGTTCTAACTAGTGCCCACAATATATGTTTCAAGCAGAAATATGAAAACATTAGGATATTTGTATTTGAAAATTTTTCTTTTCTTCGTGGTAAAAATTCTATATATTTGAATAGGCATGTTTTCGTAATAGTATACAATGTACTCATTCGAAACGAATCGATGAGACAGCATACCTTTTCGTAGAGAAATAAGAAAAATACCAGTACCTTTCGGTTGAAAAATGCGTCTTGTCTGGAGCTATGACGTGCTTGGTAAGACAAATTATTGCATAAAAAGCAGTATCGCACTTTATTAACAGCCGTGCATTAACCGGCGAAAAGCCGTGTATTAACAAGGCAATTTATTCGCTGTTAATGCACGCCTACGCAGGTTTCAATATGCTCGTAACGGGGCCACAAAACTGCTGCCGTCACGAGATGTATACTGCTCGGCCCTACAACGACCATAGTCCGCGGAAATCGCGTGAAAAGGCGAAACAAACTAGGGCAAGAAATAACGCGACTTGTAGCAAACGTTTTCAGTTTGTATGAAATAATGGTGATTGGACATGGATTTTCAATGCATTAACATTCGCCAGGTCCCTTGGCAGGTGTTCAAAACCTCGACTTCCGGCCTCGGTTTTCAACACGTCCCTCGGGACCTGGTGAGTGTTAATGCAAGAAAAAACATGTATGATCCCTATATTAATACTCTCGAAAAATAATGCCACCAGTTGAAAACGAAATTTCCGTTTGATATTTGTAACTTTATCACATTAGGGGATTGTCTTCAAGCAACGAATATGCTCCCCGTGGGGATTGCAATGCTTACAAACAACATCACGCCAAAACCTTATTCAGGGCATATTTCCTAAGATAGGTTTAGGTATATAGATATATTTATTTTGCGCTGACTTATTTTCAGGGAAGGCAGGTATCAGTATTGTTTGCCAACCGTATTTCTGAAAAGAGAATTTCTTTTAAGAGAGCTCCGATCCGTATTGAGAATGGATCCAAATATTCCCATTTCAGGGTTACTTCTCTTGTAGACGAATGATTTCCCTATAAGTATATAAGTATTTGAGTACTTGCGAAAATCAACATCTGGTCTTGCTTTCAGGGTAGTACTCGCGTCTCGGCTTCCATAGGGGCAAGCATCTACAAGCGTTATCCATCTGAGGCCATTTGTCACAAAATTGATAATTGTGACCGACTTTTGCAAAAGTAGACATCTGACCAGGTTTACAACTTCGGGTTCATGTCTCGGCTACCATAATGGCATTTTCACAGCCCTGCATAAGAGGCATCTGACTCTAACATCATCAATGCAACTTCACCACCCTAAGTCTACTGCCACAAAACTAAGCCACAGTGGCGTACGTTTTGAAACATAGCCCTCTCATCACGAAAACATGCCTATATAATCTTGACCCTCTTAAACCCCACTTTTAAATAGTAAAACTGGGGTTTACAGAGGTATACATTATTTTTCTTATTTTTGCTCAAGAACATAGATTGTGGGTACTCGTTAGAACCGAGGCGGTCCTAACAAGTACCCACAGTCTATGTTTTGAGCAGAAACATGAAAACTATCAGAGTTTTTTATCTGAAAAATTTCAGTTTTTAGAGGTGAAATTTTCTATATATTTGAATAGGCGTATTTTCGTAATGTGTTTAGCGTGGGACTCGTATCTCATCATCGATAATTGCAAGTCGCATAAAGCCAATCCGTGCATGCACTACCTTTGTCCAGCTGCCGCAGAAGTAGGTTCTCGTGATCTACTTATGTTGCATTGCACCAACTGTGCATAGCTCGAAATTGAGGACGCATCATCTTCCATAAATGCAAGTCGCATAAAGCCATTCAGTACGTGTACTACCTCTGTCCAGCTGCCGCTGAAGTAGGTTCTCGTGACCTACTTATGTTACTTTGCACCAACTGTGCATAGCTCCAAACTGAGGGCGCATCATAGAAATATAGTTTTCGTTTTTAGCTCACCTGGGCCGAAGGCTCAAGGGGAGCTTATAGAATAGTGGTCTGTCCGTCGGCTGTCCGTTCTTCGTCCGTCAACACATTTGACCAGTTATATCTCCATAGCCTGCAAGCTGATCTCAATCATTTCTCATCTATAGCATGAACTGTTAGGGATTGATTGCATAAGCTTTTCATGGAAATCCAACGATAACCTTAGTTGGTACTCGTATGGCAACCACAAGGTATAGACTTACAATACGAAAATGCTTGTCATCACCATAACCCCTTCCGTTTTGATATCAGATGTTCCTGAAACTACCAGATGGTGAGTACATGGATTTAATCCCGGACACTGACCAGATCGGATCATTAATCTCCGTTTGATTGCTGAAAAAAAAAATCTGTTTGACGTTGTCATCAGCGTTGATTTGATCTGCCTGAAACTTGTAGATAAAGTGGACATGGACAAAATCTCTGACTTTCTCATCACTATAATTCCTTCAGTTTTGATTGGATGCTCCTGAAAGTTGGAGATAATGCGAACATGGAAGAAATCTCGGACAAGTTCGGAAACTGGCCAGATCTAATAGTTAATTGTAAACTTACGTCCCTTTGATTGCTGAGAAAGCCTCTGTTTGACTTTGTCTTTACTATGTCTCATTCAGTTTTGATAAGATTCTCCTGAATCTTGGTTATAAGGTGGGGCATGGATGAAATCTTGGTCATCTCAAACACTGGCAATATCAGATCAATAATCTTAGAGTTACGTCCTCTTGATTGCTGAAAAGCCTCTGTTTGACCTTGTCATCAGCAGAACACATTCAGTTTTGATTGGATCTTCCTGAGACTCGCTCATAATGTGGGAAAGGATGAAAGCTTGGATAGGTTCAAAAACTGGCCTGATCGAATCATTAGTTAAATTACATTCCCTTGACTGCTGAAAATCCTCTGTTTGACTTTGACATCAGCATAATTTGTTCAGTTTTTATCGGAGCTTCCTGACACTTAAAGATAGGGGAGGCATAGCTAAAATCTCGGATGAGGTCGAAACCTACCTAGATCGGATCATTGATTTAAGAGTTACATCCCCTTGTTTGCTGAAAAAGTCTCTGTTAGACTTTGTTATCAGCATAATTCATTCAGTTTAGATCAGATCTTTTTTAAACTTGCAGATAACAGGACATGGATGGAATGGCGGAAACTTCGAAACATGGCTAGATCACACATTTATTAAAGGGCCATGTCCGCTTGATTGTTGAAAAAGTTTATATTTGACTTCATCATCAGCATAATTTGTTCAGTTTCGATTAGATGATTATGGATCTTGCAGATAAGGTGGACATACATGAAGTCTTGCACGAATTCGAAAACTATCCAGACCAGGTTATTTATTTTAGAGTTACGGTCTATTGTTTTCTGAAAATGCCTATATTCGACCTTTTTATCAGCATAACTCCTTCAGTTTGTATCAGATCTTTCTGAATCTTGCTTAAAGGATCGGGTTAAAACTCTGTGTAGAGTTAGAATATGAGGTTGTACGGTGTAGATTATTTTGAGGTGAAAGTACACCAACGCTAGAATTATCACTTTTTATTAAAGATTTTTTCAGACATGACTTCATTTTAGATAACTCCTCCTACAATGTTCATTGAATGAGTGTGAAACTTGGTGGACAGTTAGATAATGAGGTGGTACAGAGCATATTGTTTCGAGGCTACAGGGTTACAGTACACCAAAGTTTGATAGACATTACTCTTTAAAGATTGTTCAGATATAACTTATCTTCATCAAACTCCTCCTTCTGTTTTCATTGGGTTAAAACTTGGTGCAGTTAGACCATGAGATGGTACAGGGTGTATTATTTCGAGGTGAGGTCATAGTACCCCAAGTTTTGATAGTAATCACTATTTTTTTTAAAGATTTTTTTTTCAGACATGCCTTAGTTTTCGGATAACTGTTCCTACAGTTTTCATTTTAGTGCTGGTGGTACAGCGCATATTGTTTTGAGGTAAAAGCTTGTACACCAAGATTTGTGGGTCATTCCCAGTAAGCATTCTTTATATCCGATAACGGCCCGCTATAGATTTATAAAGAATGCTAGCTGGGTTTATACTCTTTAAATATTGTTCAGATATGACTTTATTTCCTGCTAATATATTCCTTCTAGAGTTCATATCAGACTATTTCGAGTTTACAGTGCACCACATATTGATAGAATAATTATTCTTTAGAGATAGTTCACACACGACTTCGTTTGCGTAAAAATCCTTTTACAGTTTTCATCTATCAAGATGAAAGTTATTGGATAGTAAGACTACGATGTGGATCAGCATGTATTCGTTGAGACTGCAGTGCACCAAACATAAAGAAGATGATAACCCTTTAAAAATTTTGAAAAAAAAAAAAATATATATATATATATATATATATATATATATATATATATATATATATATATATATATATATATATATATATATATATATATATATATATATATATATATATATTGAAAACCTACATAATCTGATACATAGGGTTATGCCCTTGATAAAATTATCCTTGTTTGGTGCATAGCTCCGTCTGTTTTAATTACATCTTCCTTAAATTTGAAGATGAGGGGCTGGGGGCATGGTTATGTTAAGAGTTATGTACTCCAGATTAATGAATGTTGTACACATTGAGTGACGACCTACTTTTCAAGAACAGGTGAGCGTTAAGGACTATCAAGGTCCTCTTACCTTTTATTTCTCTTCGCAACATAGGTGTGGGTACCCGTGAGAAGCGCTTCGGCAAGACGCTTATCACGGGTACCCTCAAACTATGTTTTCATGTAGAAATAAGAAAAGGGTTTTAAAAAATGCCCGGGACTGTGCTTGTACTGTTTTTGGAGTCGGATATATGTCTTGATTTCTCGATTCTCTCACAGCTTGAAGTCTTACCAGTGAATCAATTTCATTAATGTTTATCATCTGCGACAAAGGCATTACGAAAACACGCCTATTCAAATATATTGAAAATTTTACAACCCAAAAAAGGGAAATTTTCAGTTAAAAACGCTAATATTTTTCTTATTTCTGCCCAAAACATAGATTTTGGGTACTCGTTAGAACCGCCTCGCCGAGGCGGTTCTAACGAGTACCCACAATCTATGTTTTGAGCAGAAATAAGAAAAATAATGTATACCCCTGTAAACCCCGGCTTTATTATATAAAAGTGGGGTTTATGGGGGTCAAAATTATATAGGCATGTTTTCGTGATGGAAGGTCGAGGTAGAAATGGTATATTAGTTATTGGTGTATATTTACGGGCTCAACCTGCTGATCTCGGCCATATATGCCATATATATAATAGTGTCGACTGTGAACACGCATTGAGCGTGCCCACTGTATACATTATGTTGTTTGTCTCCATCTTTTTAACTCTTTCACCCCTAAGTTTCTGAGACGGACTTTTCCATATCTGAATTTTGACACGTCCGTGGCTCAACCTGCTGGCCTCGGCCATATATGCCATACATATGATAGAGTCAACTGTGGGAACACGCTTTGAGCGTGCCCATTTATACATTATGTTGTTTGTCTCCATCTTTTTAACCCTTTCAGGGTTTTTACCTAAGTTTCTGAGACGGACATTCATCTCTGAATTTGGACACTACCGTTCTTGCAAATAGGGGTTTCAGTCACCATTCAATAGCAAAATTGGAGAAAAGAGTGCTTCCCAATGAGACGGCCCGTCAAAATCTCATCTAGATCGGCACTATTTACAAAAGTACCTGCATTTGTTTAAATCATTATGTCTGCAGCTGAACGTTCGGGCCGGCGTAATTGCTGTTGCAGCTAATGAGTTTAGGGCAAGTTTTGGATTGAGGCGAAGGACCGATATACTACCGTATTTACACTAACACTGGGAATATCTATCTATCTATCTATCTATCTATCTATCTATCTATCTACCCGTCCGTCCGTCCATCCATCCATCCTTCATCCATCTATCTATCTATCTATCTATCTATCTATCTATCTATCTATCTATCTATCTATCTATACGCACTCGCTGATATTCTAGGGAGATATCAAGAAAGATTGCCCTCAAGTAACCATTCTGAACTGCTGTAGGGCTCTTAACCTGCACAGGGGACCTCCACCAAACCGTCCCGATTTAAGGACGGCGCGCTGTTTTCATGTCAGCCCTGCAAATGACACGAAGGAAAGCGTGATCTGACACCAAAATTCCCTTTCGTACGCCTTCAAGAAACTCGTGCGCTCTCTACTAAGCTACCAAGCTTCCTTAACCCTTGTCCTGCTGAGCCCGGGTATACCCTGCCTTTGCAAACAGTATAGATCCAGATCAGTTGGCTTCTGAAGAAGACAACTGATCTGGATCTGCACTTTTGCCAGTCAGAATGTGAATTTTTATATCATCAACCTGGATCAAGTAATCTGATTGGCTGAAAATTTGAAAAGGCCGTGGCATCTTAATTTATTCAGCAGGACAAGAGTTAACATACTTTTTTTTTGACAAACTTTGAACAGGTTCATATTACTAAATGATGTGTCTTAAAAATTGATGGGTGAGTGGCAAACTGTGAACGCCCTAATCGGACGCCGCGTTCTGATGCATCTTATCTGGGTCTACACTATTTACTCAGGCCAGACTGACTGTCGTTACAGGAAGGATTGTCATGGTATATATTGGTCTGGCGTTTATTTAGTATAATACTCCCCACCATTTGGCTGCTTTAGCATGATATTTTTTTTCCGGAAGGCACGATTTGACATTTCATGCAAATTGTCATCATCAGAGACAATTTGCATGAAATGACAAATCCTGTTTTATGGGAAACTAAGAAAAACATTTAAAACTGTTGTCTGCTGAAACTTTTCCAAGTGTGCTGAGTGTTAAACATATTTTATTTTAACCATTTGATGTTTATATATAACAAATAACGCATTCCATAGGATTAGAACAAAAGCCGTCTGACAGACAGACCAACAGACAGACAAACATACAGACAGATAGTGAGAAAAGAGCAAGAGAGAGAGAGAGAGAGAGAGAGAGAGAGAGAGAGAGAGAGAGAGAGAGAGAGAGAGAGATTTTAAGTATGTAAACTTCCTTATCGACGCATATCAATATTCCTTTAATTTTGCACAGGAGAAGACTTATCACATCTCTACATTTACGTTGGCGATGCACCACATCCACAACAGTTATGTGCGTATTATTTGGGCCCAGCTGTCCGCGGAGAGCTAGTTGAAATAAACTGCGACAAACCAACAATAGGACAGTTTGTAAAAGTCGTCAAGAAGAGAGATCCCGTGTTTGAACCGTCTATTTTATCGTTGTGCGAGGTGGAAGTCCATTCTTTGAGTTACAACGGTATGTGTCATCAATAGTACAATGTATTGGCCGGGCCATGCGCTTTGGACATATGCAGACAGTGAAGGACCAGCTGTGACTGCGCATTCGAGCAGTCAAACCAGCGCCTCCACTGTCTGCCAAAAGAATAAATTGATACTATAGAATGTAGGAATGCAGAGCAGAAGCCTGGATGATACTTTGCGCAGGCGCAAGATGATCTGAATTTGTTATATAAACGACAAGGGATGGCTGCTTCTTGTGCGTATACGAGCCCAAGTCGAGGTGGAATGGAGGGGTATCTCCATATACAGTAAAATTTCGATGACTCGAACACCGATGGCTCGATTACCATAGCTAATTCTAACTCGTTTTTGAGTCCCTACGAAATTCTTCCGAGAGCTCAAGAAAGCAAACATTTAGGGAATGTTTTGCATTTTATTATGAAATTGTATGTTGTGTGTACTCATTAGAATCACCCCATGGGGCGATTCTAATGAGTTTACCCAACATACCATTATTGTATAGGAGATCAAAAAGACTTCCCCAGATTATCGACATTTGCTTCCTGACCTGGCGCCATGATAAACAATCAGTGATTCGAACTATCTATATCTCATGGTCCCAAAGATGTTCGAGCCACTGAGGTTTTACTGTATTTATGCCGGCGATCTGTCCCTGGGGTTCAGAAACGGTACCCTAAATACATCAAAGGTATGAAAATACATATCCAAACCAACAGAACCCCTGAAGGGACATTTCCTTTCCAACATTTAGCAGAAAAGAAATTAGACAATATGTTGTTTAAACGAGATCATCATGTTGAAAAAAAAACGACATAATAAATCGTTTAAATGACATATTATTTGTTAAATTTTCCATTCTGTTTTCTTGGTTCTTGGTTTAGTTGTCTGTCCAATGATTAGAAGAAAAGAAACAAGAATAATAAAATACAGAAAGGAAATAAATAAATAAAAAAAAAAAAAAAAAAAAAACTGCGGAAGCCCGGAGGGGACATTTCTTTTCCAATATTTAGCAGGAAAGAAATCAAAACAATAAAAGTAGAATGGAAATGAAAACAAAAATATGTCGTTTAAGCGATATAATATTTTGTTAAAGCGACATCTTTATATTCTGAAAACGTAGAATGAAAATTTGAACAAATATATGTCGCTTAAATGACATAATATAGCGTATTTGAGCTCTCCTGAGCTATGCTCAGGATGATCTATAGTGATCATTTTTGTCCATCATCCGTCCGTTTGTTTGTCCGGTCGTCGGCACACAAGCAGTATGACTCTAATTATGTCTCCCAAACGAAGTGGGGAGACATTAGTTTTGTTCTGTTTCTTCTTCTTCTTTCCTCTTCTTCTACTTCTCTTTCTTTCTGCCCAAATTTTGTTCGCACAAGTTCTCAGTAACAACCTAACGATTAGGGATATAATAGATATGAATATGAAGTTGTGCAAGAGAATATCACTTCATAAAAGGCCTTAAATCTTAGAAACTGTTCAAATTCCTCTTCCCTAAGCAATATATTGTTGTTCCTTTTGATAAGATGCATCCAATGACATAGACATTGTCCCCTAGATATGCCTTACCCTCTCCAGTTCATTAAAGGCCAAATATCTCAAAAACAGTTCAGATCCCCATCCCTAAACCATACACATGTATATTATTGTTCCTTTTGATAAGACGTATCCAATGACAAAAACAGGGGTCCGCCGGGGATAATGCCCCGCCCCCTCCAGTTCATGAAAGCAGAATATATCAGAAAATGTTCAGATCCCCACCTCTAAAACGTATATATTCTTGTTCCTTAGGAGAAGATTCATCCAATGACACCAGCCATGGTATACCCCACCCCCTCCAGTTCATGTAAGGCTGAATATCTCAGGAACCATTCAGAACTCCATCCCTAAATCATATATATTAATGTTCCTTATGATAAGACACATTCAGTGACACTGACCTGTGGTCTCCTTGGGCTATGGCCGACCTCTTCAGTTCATATAAGTCTTAATATCGGAGGAACCGTTCAGAACCCTTCCACTAAATATACAATATATACATTGTTGTTTATGATAAGATGTTCATGTTCATGTTTATGATAAGATGCATTCACTGATGCAGTCGGTGTCCCCAGTGGGTAGTCCCTGTCCCCTCATGTTCACATAAGGCTTAATAACACAAAAAAAGATTCAGATCACCACTCAAATGATGACCCTTTTATTACTTGAAAAGACAGGATTAAGAAAAATGTTGTATATATAACATCTGCATATCAGTTGTAGCTTTTTCACTCGGGTGAGCGTGCCGTAGCCCATGGGCCTCTTGTTTTTGTTTTAATTTCTATTCTAATTTTTCAGAATGGAAAAATAAAGGTATCTTTTAAACGACATATTTTTTTTTTTTCCGATTTCCATTCTACGTTTTTGGAATGGAAATATAAATCAATCAGCATAATATGTCGTTTAAACGACTTATTATGTCGTTTTTTTTTTTTTTGTTTTGTTTTTTTTTTCAACATTAAGATCTCGTTTAAACAACATGCTGTCTAATTTCTTTTCTGCTAAATATTAAACAGAAAATGTCCCTTCAGGGGTTGTTTAAATTTCTGTTCTGTAATTATTAATTTGGTTTCTTTTCTGCTAAATATCAGAAAGGAAATGTCTACTTTTTTGTTCTAATTTCCGTTCTGCTTTTATTGTTTTAATTTCTTCTCTGCTAAATATCGGAAAGGAAATATGTTACTTTTTGTTTTCATTTCTGTTTTTTCTGCTCAGTACTGGAATGGAAGTGCCCCTTCAGGGGTTCCGTACAAACCAGACCCACTTCTGAAAGCCAGACAGTTCTGAATGTAAGCAGAAAGTGCCCAGCGGGCACATGACGTTTATTCAACGTCGGCTCAATGTCGATGCAACGTCATGACGTTGCATCGACGTTGAGGCGGCGTTGTTTTAACGTCATGTGCCCACTGGGTGTTGAGTACTTATTGCTGTACCTTCAGCATAATGTGTAACTGACATACATGAACATACAATAGATTCGCATTTGCGCCGTAACTCAGCATTTCCTACAAAATTGTATGCGCAACCAGCGAAGATTCAGATTAGCCAGCGCATCTCTGCAGTCTATTTAGTCTTCGCTGTCTGCTTTAGGACGCTTTGGGTCCTTGGCTACCAACAGCTACCTGCGAAGACGCTGATCACCCTGTACCGGTGCGAGGAACAGTTGTGCATCGACTCAATCACGTAATAACCGGAACCAGTGCCTTGCATTTAGAAGTCGTACCCGAAGACAGTGCATAGAATCTTGAACTTTACGACTAGCATGAGGGGTAAACATTTCAGCAGACAACGTTTTGATTTTATTTCGTATCATCACGAAAACACGCCTATATAATTTGACCCCCTTAAACCCCACTTTTATATAGTAAAACTGGGGTTTACAGGGGTATACATAATTTTTCTTATTCTGCTTAAAACATAGATTGTGGGTACTCGTTAGAACCGCCTCGTTGAGGCGGTTCTAACGAGTACCCACAATCTATCTTTTGAGCAGAAATATGAAAAATATCAGAATTTTTTATCTGAAAATTTTTCATTTTTTGGTGGTAAAATTTTCAGTACATTTGAAAAGGAGTGTTTTCGTAATGTTTTCCCAGAAAAGAAAGGCTTTGGTTTTTCATGCAAATTGTCTCCTAAGGAAAGAATTATATTCAAGATAGTACAGATTAAATGAATAAAGGTTATGTCACAGAAGGGGCAATATCAATTCATTACGAAAACACGCCTATTGAAATATGTAGAAAATTTCACCTCCAAAAACTGAAAATTTTCAGATAAAAAAATCTCTGATATTTTTCATATTTCTGCCGAAACATAGATTGTGAGTACTCATTAGAACCGCCTCGACGAGGCGGTTCTAACGAGTACCCACAATCTATGTTTTGAGCAGAAATAGGAAAAATAATGTATACCCCTGTAAACCCCAGTTTTACTATATAAAAGTGGGGTTTAAGGGGGTAAAAATTATATAGGTAGGTTTTCGTGATGTTAAGAATGTCGATTGCTAAGGTGACAATTTGAATTAACTGCCTAAGCCTGTTTTCTTGGAAAAAGTTTGAATAAATATTATGAATTTGTCGTCTGCTGAATGTGCCAAGAGAGTGGTAAAGGTTAAAATGCGAAAATAGGGACACAAATGTAAAATATAAATGCGCCCCAATAATTATGTTAGTATCCAATGATTCTGGCAGCAGACGACTGAGGCTCCGAATAGACTGAACGGAGGCGCAGTCTGATCTGGGGTTTTGTTGTCCGCGCATGCCGTGAAGGTACATTTTCGCCTGTCGAGGCTCAATTATATAATATTTATAACAGGAAATGATAAAGGAAGCTGTTGCTCAACTGTTACATTGAAACTTTTTCACCTCTTAACTTCTGACATGGACTCTCCATCTCTGAATTTTTACATATCCATTGTCGCAAATCGGGATTTCAATCAAAACTCTATTATAGAATGGCCAACATTGTAGATCCTGATGAGACGGCTCGTTACGAGCCGTCTCATCTGGATCTGCACTGTTTGCAAAAGTTTTCCGTGTTGGTCTGTAGGGATGAAAGAGTGAACACAGCATGACATTGATATAATGTTTGTTTGACCCTTAAATCGCTAAACCTTTTCATGGGGATAAAGCAGGACAGATAGATAGATAGATAGGTAGGTAGATAGATAGATAGATAGATAGATAGATAGATAGATAGATAGATAGATAGATAGATAGATAGATAGATAGATAGATAGATAGATAGACGGACGGACGCACGGATAGATAGATAGATAGATAGATAGATAGATAGATAGATAGATAGATAGATAGATAGATAGATAGATAGATAGATAGATAGATATATAGATACATACATACAACATGTACATACATACATACATATTGTTAACTGCCAGAGACAAAAACAACTGAAATTTCATGTGAATGGTCTGTTAACATTTCTTGTTGTTTGTCGTCTGCTCTGCTTAGCAGACGATTCACATGAAACGTCAATGCAAAGTTTCTCCAATAACATACACAAATTGTATATATTTCAAAGTTTCGTCTACTGTAGTTGTGATTAGCACTTCAAGGGTAGAAATGGCCCGTGTTTGCACTGTTGCCATACCCTCGATACTTTCGGACACACTACTAAGTAACCGGATGGACATGTTCTAATTATAGGATAAGCACGTACAGGAGGTCATGTGTCCAAATATTTAGAACAATTGGTACATGAAGATATTTCACCATAAGCAAAGGGCATCACGAAAACATACCTATATACTTTTGACCCCCTTAAACCCCATTTTTATATAGTAAAACTTGGGTTTACAGGGGTATACATTATTTTTCTTATTTTGCTAAAAAAACACAGATTGTGGGTACTCGTTTAGAACCGCCTTGCAGAGGCGGTTCTAACGAGTACCCACAATCTGTGTTTTGAGAAAAAATACGAAAAATATCAGAATTTTTATCTGAAAATTTTCCTTTTTATTTTGGTTGTAAAATTTTAAATATATTTGAATAGGCGTGTTTTCGTAATGGCAGATCAGAAGCTTCACTGGGCGCATTTTGGATAACAAAGGATGCAGAGTTTCTTCATGCGGACAACGAAGACTCTGGTCGGACTGCGCGAACCTTCAGGCTGATTTGAGTCTTTGCTTGGCGGTTCTAACGAGTACCCACAATCTATGTTTTGAGCAGAAATATAAAAAAAAATATCCGAGTTTTTTATCTGAAAATTTTCATTTTCGAGGCGGTTCTAACGAGTACCCACAATCTATGTTTTGAGCAAAAATAAGAAAAATAATGTATACCTCTGTAAACCCCAGTTATACTATATAAAAGTGGGGTTTAATGGGATCAAAATTATATAGGCGTGTTTTCGGGATGATTTTTCTCTTGACGCGGCCCATATCTCTGTGTGATTTTTCAGGTTCTGAAAACCCGGCTTTTCAGCGTCCCGCTTTCCAAAGCTCTACCGACGACGACAAGTTTGCAGATAAGGCTGTTGATGGGAATTATAATAGCTCATATGACGACTGTACACTGACGAAGCCGGAGGACGCCCCTTGGTGGATTGTAGAACTCGGCCATGTGCATCTCATTCAAAAAGTTGTTGTTAAGACAAGCAGTAAGACTTTAAACTTCAAATACATAACGAAAATCTCAATCCATAACCCGATATACTTAAACTCTTATTTATATATATGTTTTTATATATGTTTTTTCGCTTAATTTTTTACAATATCATTTTTTTTTTTTAATTTAAGCGAAAGATGTTCGGCGACAAAGTTGTAGTGTGCAACCTCTGCAAACTTCTCCAAAAGGTTCTGGCTTCAAATTAATTACAGGTTTTCCGCTAATTAGATGAAGAAATCTTAATTTTACAAGATCCCGTCGTTTTTCAAACACCGCATCTGTCCATCATGTCATTGTAATAAAAAGAAAGCAAGTGAAAAGCAGGCTTTACACACGTCGTACCAATAGAGTCATCGTAACGTATTATAAGAGGGTGTTTAAAACTTACCAAGAAAACACATTACGAAAACACGCCTATTCAAATATATTGAAAATTTCACCTCCAAAAACTGAAAATTTTCAGATAAAAAACTCTGATGTTTTTCATATTTCTGCTCAAAACATAAATTGTGGGTACTCGTTAGAACCGCCTCGGCGAGGCGGTTCTAACGAGTACCCACAATCTATGTTTTAAGCAGAAAAAAGACAAATAATATACCCCTGTAAACCCCAATTTTACTATATAAAAGTGGGGTTTAAGGGGATCAAAATTATATAGGCGTGTTTTCGTGATAAGTAACCAGGATTTAAAAATAATTACCGCTCGATGTTTCTCATATAAAGTTTCTGACTTTTAAACTGCGAACTATGTCCAGCATCAAATCTGTAGAGGTAATCTACACAGACTTCTTCAAATTGTCAAAGCCCGCAAAGTCTTGTAGCGTTTGTTCTACTAGGATAAAAGAATTTCAATTTACTACTTCGAAAAAAAAAAAGGCAGGCAGTTTCTTTTCAGCATCAGGTTAAAGGCTCCTGCCCGTTTAATGACATATAGGGAGGTTGAGCGGAATTGTTTGGGTGGGTGGATGGAAACGGATACTTGCTTACCTCTATTCACCGTTCTTGCACTGGTTCATGTGCATTTTTATTCATATCGATTCGCGTAAATAAAAGTCAACCTTTTTACAGATACATTGACGAGTGCTAATAACAGCCTTTTCATATGTTTTATCTACCCTCATAATTGCTTGACTGAACAAGTCAAACATTGCGAGGTGACGCCTAAAGATTGCAAGAATTGCAAAATGAAAAAAAAAAATGCTTATCATACTGGAACAATACTTGTGAAATGTAGGAAGCTGAGAACTTTTGGAGAATGTTCCGGGGGTGACCTTTGCTACAACTTTGTCGCTGAACACGTTTCTCTAAAATCATAACTTATTAACCAAATACTGCAAAAAATTAAGTGAAAAAAAAAAAAAAAAAAAAAAAAAAAAAAAAAAAAAAAAAAAAAAAAAAAAAAAAAAAAACAGAGTTTCTTCAAGTGTAAATGGATACTCTTTCAAGGGAGAAAACTGTGCCAGATTGGTTGCCTCCCTTCAGAAGAGAAATTCATTCAAAAAGGAAAGCATTTGCTTCCCTTGGATCCCGTCGCAAAACAGGATCTCAACAAGCTAGGCTTTTTTTCTGATTTTATCGTTTGTACTAATTGCAGTCCTTCCACTGATTAACCATTTCACCCCTGAGTTTCTGAAATAGGCTTTTCCATCTCTGAATTTGGACATATCCATTGTTGCAAGTAGGGGCTTCAGTTAAAAAGTCAATATATATGGCAAATAGATATATCTTGATGCGACGGCTTCTTACGAACCATCTCATTTGGATCTACACTGTTTGCCATTCTGTTCTTGATTCGTGGCAGGCACCCCTATTCGTAACAATGGTGGTGTTTAAAATCAAAAACGGAAAGGGTTAACTGTTGGAATGTCAAAATAGGACTTGGGGTAACCGTATTTTTTTTGTGTGTGTGTGTGTGTGTGTGTGTGTGTGTGTGTGTGTTGAGGTTAAACGGCCCAGTCACCCACTAGGATCATGTCGAGCGCGTACCTAACCACACTTAAATTTGGACAGGCTTAGTATTATGAACATTCTTACGCCAGAAACTGACACCTGCCCTTCTTGAATCAGTGGAAGGGAGAGAATGACCGTAGAAAATATTCCACGACGAATGTTGCCGACCCGTATATATTCTGACAGACAGGCCTGAGCAAACAGTCTAGACCCAGGTGAGACGCCGCAGAACGCAGCGTCTCATCAGGGTCTACACTGTTTCCCACCTATCAAACAATTTTTAGAAACAACATCGGGTAGTAAATTGTACTTGTTCAATTCTTAGAACAGTTATGGTAAGAAGTTGAGGTGTCCGAATACTCAGGGTAAATACTATACTAAAGAAAGGCAAAGATCGTGATACACAGACTTCATAAAACATTGAATAACTACACACAACAATTATATTAACCCTTTTCCTGCTGAATTAATTAAGATGCCACTCCCATTTCTAATTTTCAGCCAATCAGATTACTTGATACAGCTTGTTGATATAAATTCAGATACTTAATGGCATAAAGTGCAGAGCCAGATCATTTGGCTTCTTAAGCCAACTGATCTGGATCTACACTATTTGCAAAGACAGGACATATCCGGGTTCAGCAGGGCATGGGTTAATGAAGATACCCAGGAAGTGGTACAATCATAAAGCAAAGTCTTTCCGGGGCACCTTCCCGAGGCACCTTACCGAAGCACCAAAAGAATGAAAGATGAGTAACAAACAATGGCAAAGCAAACGCCACATATGAAACACAGACGCACGAACAGTGAATAACTGCACCAAAGGAACCGCTTTAGAACAGCCAGTAGCAACTCCGTGGTTTGAAGGGGAGGTTTTGTGTGTGGGGGTGGGGGGGGTGGGGGGTGCGGAGACGAGGGGCGTTGAAACCATTTTTTCCTCGATAACATATACCACTCATTCGATACCAGTACAAACGTATGAAAGGGGAGTACCGCTTTACAACGGTCACCAACAAAACACGTAGTTTGTGTGTGTGGGTGGGGGGAAGGGGGGAGGGAGAAAGTAGGGGGTGG